>JBBPCY010000156.1:11124699-11148520 GCA_037974405.1 Brachyalestes nurse | reverse complement strand
GGTGTGGGTGGGTGCTGGGGGGTTGCAGGAATGTGTGTCTGTTTAGTGTTGGGCTGATTTACCCAAAGCAAAGGGACCCCAGCCATACTGAGGCATCACCAACTACACATACATGACAGACAAATACAGAGAGGGAGAGAGAGAGAGAAAGAGAGAGAGAAAGAGAGAGAGAGAGAGAGAGAGAGAGAGAGATCTCTGCTGCAGTTGTACTCTAATGTGAGAGTCTTGTGAGTGTTGGAGTAAAATAAATCTGAATGTGTGTGAGTGTGTGTGCATGTGTGTGAGAGTGTGTGTAATCTGGCTATATGATAGGCTGCAAGGGGTGAGGGGGTTTAGGAGTGAGGAAACAGCCATGAGGGATCTCTATCTTTAACTCTCACTCTCCCTGTCTCATTCTCTCTCTCTCTCTCTCTCACTCTCTTTCTCTCTCTCCTTCTTTCTCGGCAGGCTCTTGGAGGCTGGTGTTTGGACAAAGCCTTACAATTTTCCAGCCAGGAATGCGTATGGTCCCATAGAGACTGCCAGCCACAGAGAGAGAGAGAGAGAGAGAGAAAATGAGAGAGAGAATACAATTAAATAAAGACAAATTTAAGATAAATAAAATGTCTGATTAAGTCCTGAGACAAAAAGGCAGTAGAGCAATCACTAGGGTTGACAAACCTCTCCATATGTCTCTCTCCAAGACAAAAACATCTATTTTTTAGGATAGGTATGTAACCACAAAAGACGGTTAAAATACATTAGGCCATGTTTTAGTCCCGGGATATCAGAGAACGAGGAGTGGAATTCAAATGTAGGATTGGAAAAGCAGCCAAGGTCACATCCCCACATGGGAAAATTGATTCGACAGAAATTAAAGAATAGGTTCTCCAGACATAGTTCTACATGAGTTTTTTCTTTTTTTGCTCAGAAGACATTAAAGTGTGCTATTCTATTCTTCCAACGTTTTGCCGCCATTTAACTCACAAACAGATTTGTTATGATTATCACAAAAATGTTATTATCTCATTTTAACAGCATTGAAAGCATTTTCAATTCTATTGTGGTTTCCTAGCAGTTTGTTTTTCATTTCAGAAAGTTTTTGCAGAAAGTTTTGCAGAATGCAGCCAACTGGATTAACTAATCCAGAAAATGGATTAACTAATGCATTACTTAAAATGTGCTTTGTACTGTCATTACTTCTGTTTTGCATGTGTGAGTCAATGCGTCTGCCTGTGTTAATAATACTGTGCAGACACAGTCTCTCTAGACTCGCTTCTCTGTGAGTCCTTAAGAACAGAAATATTTGTGCAAGCCTTTTGTGTCTATGTGTGTGTGGGCACACACATTTATGCTATGTCTGCTGCATATGCACATGTAACCTTTTATATCCTTGATTGTTTGTGTTTGCGTTACTATGTGTTTATTCTTCTAGCCATTTGTATTTGGCCCAGGGTTTGTGTGAGTATATGTGTATGTGTGTGTGTTAGTTTGGCTTGGGGGAGATCCAGCTGTGTCAGGGTGATCCAATCCAAATGCTTCAATTCCCAACACACACACACACACACACAGGGAGAGAGAGAGAGATGGGGGGAGGCAAAAAGTGAAGGAAAGTGAGAGGGTCATAGGGTGCAAAAGACATATAGAACCAAGTCGTTAAAAAAAGAGAGGGAGTTAGGAAGAGAAAAGAAAGTAGAACATATAGAGTAAGCTGGTCAGTGTAGAGACGTTTTAAATCAGTCCTATGCACAAAAAACATTTAACCCCATTGCAGTCTATTGGCCAGCCTTTGTCAATGCCACTGTGCTACTTTCTTACTTGAATTTTCAGCCTTATATCCTCATATCCAATGCAACACACACTTTTTCTTCTGCACATGAAAATGTACTTCTGGCCTATTGACCCGTGTCTCCGCATTGTGTAAGTGAACGCATGAGAATATGTGAGTCATAATGTCAGGTGTTTCCTCTGGCATCTCCTTCCTTTCCCAATGTGGCAGGCTGTGCCATCATTGGCTAAGAGCGTTGTCTGTCTGCCTGTCTACACTTGCTGTGCAGAACTTCCTGCACCTGTACAGCAGGCACAGACAGGCAGACAGATGGCAGCCCGCCTGGCAAGGGCCCGCAGCATGACGGACGCATCAGCCGGTCAACTGCAAATCACCCAAACACCAGCGTTCTAGTGCTTTGAAGGAATGGGCTTTTCTTTACACAATTAAAAGTACCTGGAACTGAACTCTCCGATCAACACCTTAAGGTCCATTCAGTTACTAATCTTAAAGTATCTTTGGTATATATTGCTCTGTAGCTGCTATGATAAGTTCAAATAGTAAAATTCTTCCAACGCTGTCATCATAAAAACTGTTTAACCCATTACCTACACTATTAATTTTCAGTGAATGTGTTATTAGAAAATCTATTAGAATTGATTCTATACAATTAATTGGTTAATATTTTGACACATATAAAATGAACAGTATAAAAGGTGAAGTGTGGCCAAAAGGGGTGTATATATAGTTCATATAAGAAGCAATACAGGCATGTGGTGGCAGAGAGATAAACCATGCCTTACCTCTTCATCTTTAAACCATGACAGGCTCTCTGCGGTCAGTATGAACCAGTATTCTTTAGCCCCACCCTTCATCAGACTGATGTTGTTGATGGTCAGCCAGCCTTTTCTGATCACCTGCAGAGCGAGAGGAAAGTCAATGGTAAAAGGGAAGAGGTCATGATTTATGCGGTGGAAACAGAAAGATACAAAAAACAGAAGTTCACCAGAACTTCAGAAAAGATAAACAGCGAGAGAGGGATAACTGGTTATTTGGAAAAGTAATAATAAAGAAGCCTATGAATGAATGAATGTTATTTTAACAAATTAAAATTGAGTACAGTTCCAACTGCCAATAAGGCCAGAGATTAAGCAATACACTTCACTGATTCAAGTAAGTCATTGAAAGAAAATGAGCTGGTATGATGTGAAGAGCTGGCACAGTCTGTGGGATAAGCACTGCCCAGCAGAGGAAAAGGATGACACCGGGGGAAGGAAATAAAGGAAGGAGGGACAAAAATAAGAGTGATATGGGCAGAGGATGAGAGAGAAAGAAGGGATGAGGGGGTGGAGGTGATGATAGAAGGGGAAACAGGAGCACAGCTGGCAATAGGAGCAAGATAGAAAGAGAAAGAGTGAGTTAGAAGCACAAGATCCAAACATCCTGTCTCATTACATGCCAACTGTAACCACAGCCATTGACAATCTGAATTCAGCTTAATTGAGAAAGTGAGCTCTATAAACAAGAAACCATGTAGAGTGCCATATAATTTAGGTTATGAAACAAGTGAATGTGTCCTGAATAACTCAAATCACACTGGCTTTTATGTCTCTGAGATTGGAGCATCTGTGGAAATGTAAGCATATGGACATCTGATCACATTACAATGCCGTCCCTTGTCACATTCCAATGAGATATTCCAGTTTTCTCCGCACACCACAGGAATGATCTGAATAGTATGATGGAAAAATTTTAAGAAGTTCAATAATGACACATATTCAGGCTCTTTTATAATTTTATAAAAGCTTTTACTTCTCTGAAACCAAAAATGAAACCTTGAATTTCTGTTAGCATGCCTATACATTTTTCTTTAAAACTACGAAACTATAAAGTGCGTTATTTGTAACTGAAGCACTTCAACCTAAGATACTCAGCTAACACACAGCTAACAAGAGGACATCACACCACATGAGTGTGTTTTGTTGGTATTGCTGATTTAGGCTAGGTTTGTACCACAACTAGATGAGGTTTATTCTTTGCTTCTCTCCGGTATCTGAAACAGCATTTGCTGATTTTCACAATTCCATTATCTGGTATTAAATTGGTGGCATCTATACCAAAAACATATTTTATCTAGCATCTCATCAAGACAGTTGTTTTGGTGTCTGTACTCGCCACAAGCCTGTAGCACTGGAACAGGTGAGTCTCTGCCCCATACACAAACACACACTGACACACTCACCCAGACAGACACAAAATCGCCAGATGGATTCAGATCAGTTATGAGTCTATGAACCTGAAAGTTCCACTGGATTTGAAAGAAATTCAGATCTGTTTTAAACATTAGCACACACTTACCTAACAGCCCACCTCCACCACCCCCACACACACACACACACACACATACAAACACACTAGGGTTGTAGCCTCATATCCTCACAGTGCTACAAACTACAGACAGAGCCAGTCACAGACAACAGGATTAGATATATCTTAAAAGATTGAAAAGTGGCAACAGTAGATAATTACAGAACGTTAACAGGAGATTTTAGTTTGTGGGTGAAGATAGAAATGTAGTATAACAGAAAAAGTGTCGGAATACTGCATCATAACTCAGGATTCAGACTGATTCAGGAGTGAATGGATCTGAGATTATTAAAGCTCGAAGAGATATGTCAAATAGACACATGTTCAATTTTGTAAAATGTGCAAAGTGTTGATTCATAGTAAAACAGCCTCAATCCAAGAGTCCCACAAAAGCAGTTATGTTCCTGGTGTCAGCAGAAAAGAAAGAAAGGTAATATGCTCGGAGCAGTAATCTCTTTCACACACTCACTCACACACACATACTCACACAAACACTAGGAGTGTAACGATACATACATTTCAAAATATGTTGTATTGTATTTTCTCCACTATGGCACAATATATTTCCTAACAGAAATAAAAATGTTTCCTGTATTTTTGGTTCATTTCCTATTGCCAAAACAAGACCAAAGAGGAAGGAAAAAAGTAGCAAAAAAGTTACTTAGGGCAGGCCATCAGAATGTTATGGTATTGCCAATTTTACTTCTATACTACAGAGCCTCAGATGCAAAATTTGCATCATAAGCTCTGTGTCTTCCCAGCTTCAATGAACGAATAAGCTAAACTGATGACTGGCTGGTTAACTTTATATAGCAAACTGGCCATATGTTTGTTATTAACATAACATTGCAATTCACAGAATGTCTTAAAATCTAACAAAAATAAATAGTATATTATGATGCGTATTGTAACACCCCTAACACCCACAGAGAAACAGTGTGACGACGGTAGACAGTAGTAAGGCTTACAGACACTGGGCTCGTACAATTTGACTGGGAGGTGGAGGAGCAGCACCCTAAAAAGATCAGCAGAGAAAATAAAGGTATTATGATAGTACTGTTGTGCGTCTCCTGCAAGACATCAACAAGACCTATGAAACTTCTGAAGCTCACAAAAAAATGAAACTTGTGTAGAGCTGAACAAGAGATTTTTTACTGGTGAAGAGTGCTTACGCTCTGGCTGAGAATGTTAATCAGTGACTGCAAAGACACAGAGCCCTCACGCACTGCGTGTGAAACTAGCCAGTTACTCATTATGCCCCCTGCAGGACGTGCTGAGTAGTGAACGAGAGCAATAAGCAGTGAAGACAATGGGGATAGGAGATAAAGACAGAAATACAGTGAGAGGACTGAATGTAATCTAATCATCTAACCAAACAGCACGAACTGGCCTTGAATTTTAAGTTAAAATTAAACCCGAACCAAAGAATCGATGTGCATTTTGATTGATCTCGATATTCTAGTAAAGAGTTAATAAAGTGAGGAAAAACCTGATTCAACTGATGTCAACATATTGTAGTTCTTGTTTTAAAACTGAAAAATCAGTGCTTTTGTGCTAGTAGGCTAAGAAATAAGAACAAAAAACATTGCAGAGATGCACCTTGAAAACCTTTTAGTTTTCAAAAATAACCAAAGGAGACATGGTGGGTAAAAGTAATATATTTATGTTGGACAATGTCCAAAGTAATGGAGACTGTGAGCTTCTATATTTGCCTCCTCAGTGGATGATGTGGTAAACATTTAAAACAGAGGAATATCTTTTCACTGTTTTTGGTTCTAGCTAAATCCTGCCAGTCTACTTAGCCTAGTTATAAGCACCCAAAGGCCCAATCATATTTCTTATTTGTACCCTTTCCCCTTGTTTTTGAGTGTCGGCTTGCCCTTTGGAACTGGGTTGAAATGCGACAACCATTTAAAATCATGATACATTGATGGTTTTTATGTAGTTTTTGCCAGACATTTCCAAAATGCTGTGTTCAGTTGTGGTGATCTCTCTTATCTGTGCTATTTGGTAAATGGCAGCAGCCTCACTGCTATCAAAAGGGGAATGTGAAATCTTTTTTTCACAAGAAAATACGTGGGTTACTTTTATTTCTTTGGTTGTTTATGTAGTCATCTTTCACAAGGTATTCTGAGAAATTTCTCATAATACTGTGTTTGGAGTGCGCTTGGAGGGCCATGTAACTCTAATGTAATATACATCCAATTATATTATATTATAATAGATTTTAAATGCAAACAATAATGGCCACCGTAATGGTTTTTGATCTCCCATGCACATCCTTAAACCCAAACAGCCTTCAGTTACATTTACCTCAAGCTTTGTGTAATTTTTTGAGGAATAAAAAGTTAGCTCTTTTTATTATTATATTTTCCAGGGCCATAAAGACTAGAGGAGCAGGTTAACATGTAAAGGAAAAGTACAGTGAAGTGAGACAGGCAAACAACCAACAGCCATATTATTTACAGCACTACAAATTAGAGCACAGACACATGCATGAGGCCAGGCAACAGAAGCAACAATTTCATATTAAAACATATAATGTGACAAAACACAGAAAGCAACAGAGAAACCTCTTCATGCCCTGCTTTCTGATTAATCAGTCACTTTCAGTTACACCATCAGTTCCATCTGTTTATAAGCGCATCCACTCACCTGGTTCCCTGCTGAAGCCTTTTTACTTGTGTGATTATTCTTCTGTTGTGCGCTGAAAAGCCGATGAGAAGGGGAAAAAAGAGAATAAAGTGAACTGCAGGATCATTTGAGCTCACCTAAGCGGATTTTGCTTTTGTATCCATATCTAGCCAGGATAACTCACTTAGCGAATCCAATGAAGTCTTCATGGTTTGTGTTAATGTAGGAAAGCTGAATCTCGATTGAAAGCAAAACCTGTTGGAAGCAAATTCATTGGAAAGAAGACATTGCCATAGGTTAACAGAACTTAATCGTTTATCTTGAAGAATTTTCTGTTGCACTGCTAAAGGCATGATAAGAGATTTGCGTGCAGTACTTTTGCCTGACCTGGTCTTTAGCTTGACTCTCTCGTTCCCGTATGTATGTGGTCACAATTCTCTCTGTCTCCTCCCGGAGCCGAGGAAAGGTCCCTAACTGAACACAAAGCAGGAAGGAACACACCAGAACTAAGCTTTATTGTGTCTGTCACTGAACTCTGACTCATGTTAAAATATTAATAATAATAAAGTTTATTTGAATAGCATCTTTCATACAAGAAACGCAGATAGAAGCGCTTTACAGTAAAGAAACTGTATGATAACAGACAGAACATAATATGGAAAAAGGGATGATAAATATCAAATGAAAAACAGAATACATAGAGTGCCTAAAAGACCCACTGAATAATGAAATTAATTCAATTAAGTTCAAGAGACAGGAAAAGCATACAAGTCATCAAAATCAGTTAAATACAGCATTTTAAGATGTGCCACAGTACAATCTTCCTTAATAATTATAAGTAGTGTGTTGCATTTCTTTGTTGGTATAATTAACAAATGCAGCATCCTCAGTATTCTTCCGGGCGCTGCTGAAAACTTTAAGTAAACTAGCCACAGATGAAAGTAGAGTTCTTGAAGGCAAACAGTTAGTAAAGTACTCTGGTCTTACCCATTAAGAGCTTTGTACATAAGAAGGACTTTAAAATAGATTCTGAATGCTGCAGGAAGCCAGCACAAAGCATCTATATCAGTCAGCATCTTGATTTATGAGTGATTGTATTTTCGCTGTTTCTAAGGTGGAAAAAATGTTTTTGTCATCTTGTTAGTGAGAGACTTTGTTAATGAGCCTGTAAATCAGCTTAGATCTGAATCTATTATCATTTTTGTTAGAACATTAAACAGCTTTTCTTTTTTGCTTTCTGTTGAAAGTAATATGATTTCATTGTTGACCTTGTTTGATTTCAAGAAATTAAGAGAATTGCTTGGTACAAGAACGAAATTAACAATTTCCTCCTTACCCGTACGAACGTAAAGCTCATTTGTGGTACGCCAAACACTCCTATGTTAGCCTCTCTATCACACAGTGGTCATCCCGGCGACCACAAAGTTGCTGGTTCAAACCCCACTTTCTACCATTGTGTCCTTGAGCAAGACACTTAACCCTCAGTTGCTCCAGGGGGACTGTCCCTGTAACTAATGATTGTGGATAAGGGTGTCTGGCAAATGCCATAAATGTTAAAATAAACATGGTCCCACAGCAATAACGTATGTGTCAAACACAAAAAAATGCTTCGGGTCTCTGAGATGTGTGGCATAATAGCAGTTTCTACTTTGAAACAGTGAAAATATATGCACTCTTGTTAAATTGTGCAGGTCAATAATCAAAACCCCACACAATTTTTTTATTTTAATTGCACAAGTAACATGTTAAACTGATGAAGAAAAGAACTGAGGAAATACTCAAAAATGATCAAAAACTCAAAACATTTCAAAATGTTTATGCTGCTGGGATGTACTCTCCACAAAGTTTACTTCTTAAGTAAATGGAACAAAGGCATCAGCAGGTTATACTAACTTGTCCATCACTGAAAGAAACAAATGTGGACGTAAAATGTTCTTTGCTTACTTAGCATGAGTTACTTCCAGAATAAAACAACAAGCATTACAAAGCATTTGACTTGTCACTTATGCCAGTTCTGGTGTAAAATCCGCAGCAGTGGGTCTGCCAAGGCATGTATGTCTGATATGTGTTTCTTCAGTTGAAGCTACTAATTAGAATTATGTAAACTCCACAGCTGATGTTGTCTCCCACCTTAAACCTTGTTGTGTTGTTCAAATAACCAATTTGCTAATGTGCTTTTTGACATTGTATGCTGTTACTTTTTAAATTGGGCATAAGCACCATAAAAGTACAAAAATTTGTTTTAACCAAACTAACACTTGAACACATACACATGTACCTTGTTGGTGCACTGCCTCACTGTGGCTATGAGCTCCTGGACGACCATGTCCACACATTTAACACACGGACCCTTGAGCTTCACTATCTGCTTCTTCACGATAGCCTCAAACGCCAGGTCAGGGGTGAACAGGCCTGTCCTAGACCAACAGAAATAACAGTCCACCACACAGCACATAGAACTATGAGCTAAGAGGAGAATCAAAACATTGTGGGTCTAACAGGCTATACAGGGATTAGGTAGGGTGTTTGGGACCCAGACCTGATTCCATGAATGTTCTTGATGGCGTAGCTGATCTCCCGACGCAGTTCTTTCTCATCAAACTCCATCTGCCAACCAAACATTGACATGTGATGTGTACCATGAAGAAGACAAATGAAGTACATTGAATAATAAAGTAGTTGTGTATTGATCAGTGCACCTTGACTAGTTCAAAGGGAAAACGTTCGTGAAAGATGCGGTTGATTTTGGCGCCTCCTGAGAGCTCAACTGTGTCCACCTGGTCACCAGAGCCCTCAATCATCTTCTCAAAGTCCAGCCCAAAATGCTGGATGAGCCTGGAAAATAGAAAAGGAGGGAGAGATAAAGGCTTTTTGCACTGGGCCTGTGTGCATTGATAGGAGGATAAAAAGTGAAGTCTCTGGGTCTAATGGCCTTGTGCACCTGTTTTAAGCAAAAACTGGCATGAAATAAGCTGGAATGGAGTTTATGGGTCATGTTCTTGGAACAGCACTAAATGTAATAAATTTTGCTTCTTTATTTCAGCGTTGGAACTAATAATCTAGAATCAATTTCGGGTAAAAAAGGCTGTGATAGACAAGAAGGAATCTGATCCAAGATCACTCTTCCTTACGACTGCTTTGAGAATACCAGCACTAATGTTCTCTGAAATGGCTGTCTATAGAGGTTTTGATCATTTTTATAGTTCATATTATATACTGCATCCTAGATCACATACACTGCAATCAAATTATATTGATGTACAAGAAGGTTAGGATAATAATAAAGCATTCTTTCCATCCTTGGTTTTAGGAGGTTGAGAGACGTTTCAGTGCTGTATTTATACAGAAAATACATTTTTGACTATTGACTTCTGGGGAATAGTTTAAGCAACACACTGAACTAATGAAGCAAAATATATCCCTCAAAATACCCCCTGACTGATCAACTGCATCTAGGGTGAGTAGAAAATTGTGTAAATTAGATTTTCACCCAACAATTCCTTCATCAATGGAAGATGCCATAGTGGCTAGACAGAGGCATTTGAGGAAAATATTAGAACAAATATTAATATTATATGCATATGTATATCAGAACAGATATAGGTGTCTGAGAGAACACGGTGCAAAATGTGCCATGATGAGGCCGGAATGTGCACTCATAGACCATGTTATTATTTTTCAAACGTAAACAAGACACATCTGTAGAATGTACTGGTGGGAATACTTTTTTAACAATAATCAACACTAATATTTCTTCACTGTTATTTTTTCTTTTATTTTGATTTGCCTGAATCCTTGAATCCTTGAATCCTACATAGTTAGCAGCTGGTATTGTGTACAGTTACAGCTCTCTTTGTGGCTTTGGTAAATCGAATGTTAATTTCAAACCCACTGTAAGCACATATTTAAATCCCATCAAGACACATTCTGAATGTGTGTGCATGTATTTATATCTCTGGGAAGACAAGGAAATGTGCTGTTTCTACACAGAAATTCAAGTGTTTTTAGGAAAAACTGACAGAGCAGAAATATTGACTTTTGGTTACCGAGGTTTAGGCTAGGTTTAGGTGTAGGTGTAGTATTACCGAAATAATGTACCATGTAAGACAATGGAATGTCCTCACAAAAACAGTAATGCCAAGGGTGTGTGTGTTTCTTTGTGTTCTGTGTTAAAGAGTATTACACATTTTTGTTATACTTTATTTTCATCCCTGAGGTCCACTTATGTTTGGGTAGATTTTCTACCCCGTTACCTAGACTGGCGTAGGCTGAATAGGTACATATATTGGGGAGTGAATAGAAATCACTGCATTAAAATTGAAGTCCTGTATAAAATGTTGTTCAGTTTCACATAGTATGGATGTGTGTGCACACAGCATTAAAAACATGTATGTGTGTATTCTGACTCCCTGCACTAAAGTCAATCTAAATTCAAAATGAATGTATTTTACCTGAGATTATGTTCTTGGTCATATTAAGCACAATGTGTTGTATCATTCAAAACACAACATCTGTTTGTAATGTGTGGCTACATTGATTGATTTTAGGAATAAAATCATATAGTACCCCCCATCTCCCACATCCCTCACTCATCATTTAGTGAAAAAAAAGTAAATGAAAAGCAGAATTACTGAGGATACTAATTACTGAGGGTAGCCTGCTTACGGCTATTTTGCCTCACTTTCTTGACAACGTAAAACAATATGTCAAAATTAACAAAAACGGAAACACACTTTAGAAACCACAGAAAACACACAACCAAAATGTAGCAATGTGTAATTTTTCTGTAGATGTCAGCGACTTCTGATTACTTTCTAAGCGCAATCAAATCTTGATGGAATAAAATAATATCACACCCATAATCGTTTCCCACCCAGATATCCTGTTTCACTCACAAACACATCATGTTAAGGAAGAAAAATGTGGTCTGATTTCTAGTTCAAGCTGACTTTAAAGCTTAATTTTTGAATGAGGTGTGAGTAGGTTTGGATGTTTGTGAGAGTGTATGGGAAATTCACAGATGTAAATGTGTGTGCATGTATTGTTACTCACTGCATCAGTGCTTTGGTTTTGCGTGAGGGGTCGTCGGGGTCTATGTGCCTGTACTCCTCGGCCTCTTTATCCAGTGAAAGAAGCTGAGCTTGTAAGCGACTGCGGAACGAGGGCAACGTGTTCCTGATGTGATTGGTCAGTTGCTATGGATACATGAGAGAAGGCTCAGTACTATAGCCCTGCTGTTTTAGTAATATATAGTCAAGTTCAAACTTTTTGTAAAGGCTCTTGAACGGACCTTCAAATATTCATGCATAATTTTAAATAAGCCCTCCCTTATCTTGCTCCCTCACCTGATTGAGCACCCTCTGCAGGTAAGGCGTGCCCATGTAGTCAGCCATGTGCCTATAGGCTGGATGGGACAGAAAAAACTGACGCTCAGCGGCGAGAGCTGCACTGATGTCTTTCTTTCCCTCAATGTCCTTCTGACTGCGATTCACCACTCCAATGTATCCTAAACAGGCACACGCAGATATAGAGAAAACCCCCAGACCTGCCTCTGTACATTTTAAGGTTTATGACAAAAGTATAATAAAAAAAACAAAAAGGAAAACGGAGAAGAATGAGGAACACTGAAGTGATGGTTTAGTCAAAAACGTACACAACGATTTACACAAACGTACAGCGTAAACATAACAAATAAAAAGTTTTCTTTTCTATAGCAGCTACAAGTATAACAAGAAATTGTAGCTTATAGCCACATATTAGCAATTATAGGCAAACTGCATGCTTAAATTATCAAACACTTTTATCAAATCATAGCAACTTATAAACTTACCTCTTGCTTATGTTTTTGATACGGTTTGAGATATTGCTATGTTAACAATGGCACACAGTAGCAGCAGAAATCTTTAAGGTTACTGCTCTCTCCTAACCATCCACTTCAAACTGATAATCTAGAAACTGATTTCATTGCACTATTTTCATTTCGCCGCCTGTCCCAGTACAGGGAAATATGAGAGAAGCAGCTCCAAACCCCTTCCAAAGCACTCTCAAGCAGAGGACACAAAAGTGTGTGCAACCCAGGAAGTCTTTAGCAGATCTTTAGAGAGATAATCGATGAATATACAGACTGGACTTGTGTAGTAAAAAATATTGGCTACCAGGAACATGTGCTTCAGAGCAAGGATTGTGATTGGCTGACTTTATCAATAGTCAATATCAAATGTGATCCTGCACATTCCCTTCATTGCTCCTGATCCTCTCCTCCCCACAACAAGAAGTAAAGAGGGAGGGAGGACAGGAGCAGTACTAGAAGTCTCTAGGCACAGCCATTGTCACTGATAAACAGCATTGCTCCTATGTAGCATCCAAACTATTTGACTACTAATGGCGCCAGATTGTGAAGAACAGTCTGAGCAACTGAGTGTGTGAATACGTCAGTAATTTCCAATGAGTTGCTTTGCATCTAACTTAACATAGACAAAATTCAGGCTTCAAAATGACTGCTACTACTATTTTAGCTATGTGACACTTTATGTCCGTTTTTCTAGATAGTGAAGATGTCACACAACATCTAATTACTGATTTCAGAGTCAAGACTAAAGCATGAGAATGTAAAAACAGTAAAACAGAGAGGGCATTTTCTACTAATCAGCATGACAAATAACAGAGTAGGATTTCTACAAGTTTTTTTCCTGATCCCCACTCTGTCAGTGAACTATACGCATTTGTGTATGTATGAATGATATCAATCTGTATCTATGAGACTGTGTGTCTAATGCATTAAAGTGCCAGCAGGAAGCATGAAGGCTCTGCACCTGGCCCCGCTTTAGCTGCTGTTGAGAGCATGGCCAGCAGCTAGTGCTGCCTGGCACCAATTCAACTCCTATAGGTCAGTTCTGGCTGTAACTCAAGCCCCGTGGCAGTGGGACTATGGGATTGAGCCCAGGCTTGGCAACCATATCATATCAACAGCATGACCTCATACAGACACTTCCAGTCAAAGGAACTGATGAGTTCAACTGTGCTGCATTGACGGAAAACTGGTTACACTAATTTTACAAAATGTAGTGAAGGTCACTCATGACATGCTGTCATAAGTCCTTGTTAGTATAGCACAGCTGAACAGCTTATGGCAGATACAGGTCCATTAAATGTAGTGCACCTCTGCGTAAGGGTAGCAGCCTGTTCTCCAGCACGTCCTTGGCATCCGTGCCCTCATCCATCAGGTCCAGTTTAGTGATGACACCAATGGTGCGCTGACCTGAGACAGAGAAAAAATTAATTACATTAAATAAAACACTAGGCTGATTATTCATCTCTTAATCTTTAGGGTTGATATTTAGTAACAGGTATGATTTACTCACTAACTACTATTATATATATTATTTAATTGAGAGAGGGAGGAAGTTAGGTGGAGCCCCACATACAGATCCTTAGAGAAGAGTTTAAGGGTAAGGGAAAAAAGTAAGATAAGAGTGCCAGGGAAGGAAGAATGTGAGCAACAAAGAGTAAGAAAAAAAAAAAAGATACAGACAGAAGAGAGAGGAAAATGCCAACAAAATGCCAAAATCTTCTATTATGTGGTACAACAGTAGCCCCATACACTATAATCTACTGCACAGATCCCTGTCCCCTTACCCTGTGGGTCAACATCTTTGGCTAGTTTGAGGGCGTCGGAGTTGGCCAGGTCCATGTTGGCTGGTGTAACGGCCAAGATGAGGCAGTTCTCCCGGCAGATGAACTGCATGATCATGTCTCTGATCTGGTACTCAATGTCAGGAGGCTGATCCCCCACTGGAACCTTAGTGATGCCCGGCAGGTCTATCAGTGTCAGGTTTAGCACTGAGAGAGAGTTAGAACCAGAGTAAAGAGAGATTATTTACCTAGATGTATAGATGTATTCTGCACATTTCTTCATAGAACACACTACACCATCATGTGAAAATTAGCACGGGAAGATGTTCAGCCCTTCTGAACATAAGCAATATGTCTCTATCATTTATTGTGGTCATATGATCTAAAAATAATTTAACACTGAATTAACTTCTGGATTAGCTTCTAGACTAAGTGATCCTGTGCATATCAAACGTAGTTTTTTGACAACCATGTTGTGATCATACCAATTTATCTTGCAATCTCCAAGTAGAAAATCAAAAATACCTTCCGACTGGTCATTTTAAGACATAAGTACAAGGTGAATGATAATAATACCATTTGGTGAGTAAACACGTAGGCTGATAGGAATGGAGGAGATGCCCTTATTGGCTCCTGTAACTCTGTCTGTTTCTGTTTCAATCTCCCGGCGCACTTCATCGAAGTTCGTAAACTTCTTCCCTTTACAGTGCAGGAACTCTGCATACTCTACAGGATGGAACAGCAGAGAGTGAGCAATGGAGAGAGATGAGAGGAAATTAGTGGGATGGTGAGAATGAAGGATGGAGACATGAGGAATAAAATAAAACATTTTGAAAAAGAACAGTTACAACTTTAAGGTTCCATTGGTCTGTTTACAGAAGTACTGCAGCTGGAAATGGATGGAAAATGCCATGGGAGACACTGCCCTCCAGTGGTCAATGAATATTTATATGGCTGTGTATAGTATGGGACTGAATAGCCAAAAAATATTACAACCGTATAGCATAGTGCTAAACTCTAGGTCAACATAAAATTTATATTTAAAGCTGCTGATCTGGAGAGTATGCATTTATTTGCTGGGAAAACAAAAAATACAAAAACAATACAATGCATTGTGATTTTCTGCACGTCTGTGTGTTGATTTAAACATTTGCAAAGCTTTCTTTGAAGCAGCACAGTATCTGTAATTGCCATCCAATACCTGTTTTAGCTAATCTGAACTAATTAATTCCATAAATTAAATTAATTCTGCTTGTAACAGAACTCAGTATAACTTTAGCCTTAGAATAGAATTAGATTAGAAGTTTAAAAACAACCTTTGAGCTCAGAACCATCTTTTTTGGAAAACAAGAAATTTTACCATTGCATTTTACCATTTTGACGTGCTTTACATCTATTGTTATATATTGGTTTTACATGCTACTGACCACACTGTCCTAAACATGAACTTCCTATTATGTTTTTATATTTCCAATAAATGTAAAGTAATGTCTTGCATTGAGATTAACTGTTTTAAACTATTTTCTTAGTTAGTAGAGTCACAGGTTTCCTACCTGAGATGCAACTGATTAGCTGTAGCACCAGTGGCCTTCGTGTGACAATTCCTGAGCCTCTTGGTAAGAAATCCCTTGAGAAAATACAGCACAGTCACTACAAACATAGATTAACAGTAAGGGCACCAAAGTGGTCATACACACACACACACACACACACACACATTCACGTACACACACTCACGTACACACACACACAGTCCCTGGCACACTGTCAGAAACGACAGCATGCTGAGACAAGTCCAGTGTTGGGTGACACAGTAAAACCATAAACTCAGTATCTTTCCTCTCCACTCTGCCTGACACACTTTACTACACCTCTAGCAAGCTATTTAGGGCAGGTTTACACACTGGGGAGCACAGGGGCGAGTCATACAGAGAATTAGCAACCAGTAGTAACATTTTTACATGGTGTACGTTTGGTATGTTGTTAAATTAAAGGTAAGCCTAATAATGAGATGAATCTGTTCATTGAAGAACAGCTGGGTGAGGTTATGTCACTGCTGCAAATCAGTGGTATGGGCCGTCATCAGCAAATCAACAGTCATCAGCCTCCAGGTTGAGTCAGAATTAGGACGATTCAAGGGCATGGCAAGGCTATTCATTCCATGGATGTCTTACTCAATTAGCCGGGGAAAAAAGCCACTGTTCTGGTATTGCATAAAGCAGTCCACATAGCAGTCTGGGGACTCTCTGTGAGGCTATTTGCACTGAAAGTATTTACAAGTTGGAGGATTTTCACAATAGAATGCGATGCCACTGATTTCAAATGCTGATACATTTCACAATGCCTGACATGGACATTCAAGTAGCATAACTATTCTGGGAGCTTATCTGAGCACAAATTTATTCAAATTGAATTCAGTCTTTGAAATCAAGTAGACTTTTAATAAAAACAATGGAAAACACATAGAAAAAATAAATCACATGTTGGTAGACCAATAAAAAGGGGTTTGGTGGCATTTTTACTTAGTAAATTTAATTAAGTTGTTGGACAATAGAATTAAATGGAATGCTGTTAAAGCCTTGGAATTGTATCTTACTGTGACATGAGACGCCAACTGACATTTTTTATGAAACTAACGGCAAGTCTGTGTCCAGTTCAATGCACAAACAAGAAGGAATCCGATACCCAGGAAAAGAAAGTGTTTCATTAGTTCATAGATAGCAGGCTGGAGATAAGTGTGAAGGAGGAGATGCAAGGCGGTGCAGCAGAGATTCAGTTGATGATGCAGGAAACAGGGTGTGTGCTGCTAAATCAGGAACTCCACCCAAAATAGAGGTGGAACTCCCTCAGGAGCAGACCCAGTTTGAAATACCCACAGAGAGAGAAAGAAAGAGAGGCCAGCATGCAGGTACGAACTTGGCCTGCACAGATAAAAACATAACAGCTTATAAAACATGTGTAGTCAGATTGCGAAGTTGTCTCTACACTCACTAACTGTGAGACAGAGGGACAGAGGGAATCTTAACCAATAGTCAGTGCCTATAAGCTACAGAAGCATTATGTTGCAGTCGAATGTTTGACTCATTTTTCGTCTCTCGCATTCACATTCCTCCTCGACAATGTGTCTTATTCTTAGCCTAAACTCCATTCATACTCATCACTTACCCTTGACCCAAACTCTCTGGCTACAAACAATGCTCCCCTTTAGGCCACTGTACCCCTCTCTTTACCAGTTGTATCAGTCAGTTTGCGCTCCACCCCCACCCCACGCCGTACAATTTCAGCAATCAGGTTCTACCATAGCCGTAAGACTCAGAACACACTGACTCACTAGTTTGTTTACCATGTTTTTTTCTTGACATTAGACAGCCAAATGCTAATGTGTGCTGTTATGCTCCAAAGTTTATTTGTCGCTGAGTGAAACAGCATATAAAGAGAGGACTAGGGATTGATTAAAAAAAAATGTTGCCACTGCAGGGGCTGTCACAATTATTCCATAACTGCCTATAATCACAGTTATTATAGCTAACCATCATTATTGTTCAAGGTTGTTTTACCTCAAAATCACATGTTTCTGTCACAAAAACAGAATATGAACTTTTTCATCATTTTTCAACATTTTCATTACTTGAGTTGAGGCAATGAATCCCCGCCTCGCGCTATTCTGCCACGGGATAGATTTTGGGTTCCCGCGACCCTAGTAAGGAATGAGTGGTTACAGAAAATGAATGAATAAATATTGAGGCAATCTTATAAATAAAACAGTGCAGGAAACACACATACTGAGACAGGTCATGGACCTTACAAATACAACAAAAGGTCTTGACTACAATGATCAGAAGTTAGAACCTTTGTTGTTTTATTATGTTTTAGAAAGAACATTGGACTTCTAAATGTGCTGTATCATGTTTAAAGAGCAGTGGTGAGTAGCTAATGTTTGTTTATTTGAGCTCAAGCTGTTGTCACGACCATGTCTTGTACACCACCCTGGTCATCCCTGTCCCGGGTGCACCGAGTTTGAGTGTTTTCAGCCCCTGCTGTTAAATTTTTGGTTTCTTTCATAATTTATCACACTTATCCCTTGTCACAGTTTCATACACAGTTTCTAGAGAAGCTCGACCTGGAAGTTGTTGTGCCTGCTGGCTGGTTAGTGTTCTGTCTGTCTGTCCATCCATCTATCTAGCAGTAGCAGTCAATCGGCATTCAAAGTACACTGAGCTAAAGCTCTAGTGGAGAAAATGGTTCCTGTACCTGGCCAGCATTCTTCACCTGAGAAAGGGATTCATTGCACACTTCAGGATTTATCCTGGCATTGCCTTTCATTCTGCATGCCTGTGGCTGTTTGATGAACTGTGATATCAAGTCAGTGTTTTCTGCCATTTCCTTTGTTTGTTTTCCTGCCAGTTTTTGATTAAAGTTGTTAGAAGTATCTAGTGCAAGTGCGTCATCCTTATCAGATCAGCGGACAAACACAAGAGCTGTTCCATTAATCAGCTGGGAATTAATTTTCCAATATGGCCATTTCAGGATTTTACTTTAATAGTTGCAATGAACAAAAATAAAACTGTTTATTACAACCATTTGACAGACTTATTCAATGCTATGGATTTTAAGGAAAAGGAAATAACAATAAAAATGACATTCCACACAGAATAGTCACATAGTCAGTGACTTCTGGTCATAAAACTGGATGGGAGAACTATAGAATGACTTCGTTAGCTCACACAATGTAGCACCACATTTAAAAGCCCCTTACATGTTCCATTAAGGAGGTGAGTAATTTCCCCAATCTTTCTCTGCCTTTGTGTTTCATAATGATCAAAAAGAACTTGAAATGGATAATTCTATTCTAAGACAGAGTCTTTAACTTGCTAGCTATTTGTGTAACTGAATAAATCCAAATGCTAATGGACAGAATTAACATTAGTTGGTTAGTTGGTTCACAGTATTGGTATGTCTTCCATGGATAATATAAAGAGAGGACTGGGGATTGATATAATGAGTGGACTAGAGATTACAATACTAACCAACTACACAGACTAATGCAGTATCATTTCATACCTCAAATTCGTTGACATCTTTAGAAGAAGACTTTTTTCTCTCCTCTAGCTCTAATGGATTGTCTGTAATTGGTTGGATGGTCGTTCATTCAGACTGCAAGAAGGTGGAGCTGGATGTTGTGGGCTAAAAATAATTAGCCACAATGTAGACCCCTTCATGGGTGTTTCACTCCAAGTAAAATGTCAAAGCACATTTCACAGATAGGCTGTGTGAATTCTACAGCTAGCGTCAGACATACATCAGCCCCATCTTAACCAAATCACATTTTTCTCAAAACCTGATGGTGGTACAAAATTATACCAACTGTCCCTGCATACAGTAATTCCCTGGGTGCCTCACTGGCGGCAGCACCACTGCTTCACTTGGTGAATGGGTTAAATGCAGAGAAAGCATTTCACTGTGTGTTGTACTTCCTATGACTATGCATGTGACAAATAAAGAATATCTTAATCACATACACCAAAGGTTGAAGCCAGTAAGATATATTATCTCATTGCATCTTTTAGGGGCTGGAATATATTAGGGAACAATTTTACTGTCAGTTATTGACATTGATGTGTTGGAAGAAAGAAAACTTGACAACCTTAAGGACCTGAGTGAGCAGGGCCAAATTATAATGGCTGGATAACTGGATCAAAGCATCTCCAAAACAGTATTTCCTATAGCAATGGTCTCTCTCAGCAGGATAAATGCCCTGCTGCAAAAAATTGACCAAGATATTGACCAGGCTTCCAAATTCCCCAGATATCCAATGTGCTAAACAAATTAGACTGATCTATGGAGCCCACACCTTGCAACTTACAGGACCGAAAGGGTTGCTAACATCTTGGTGCCAAATACCAAAGCACACTTTCAGAGGTCTTGTGGAATCCATGCCTTCACAGGTCACAGGAGACCTTTAACAATATTCAGCAGGTGCTTTAATGTTATGTCTGATTGGTGTGTTTGTGCGCATTGTCGTGAATGTATATACAGGAATCACCTTGTTGGTGCAAAAATACTATTGTATGCCTGTCAAACTGTCTTATCTGAGACAGATTTAATTCAAGAAATGCTTGTTCACCTGTTTGTTCACTGGTTCAAGTCACTTTGTGGCTTTACAATAAAAAAAACATTCCTCTAACACTGGTCAGGTAAAGGGACTGGACTGAACATGAGAGCCATTGAAAGTCGTGGAGAACTGTCCCTTAAGACCTCATAAATATCTGGTTTTGGAAACAAAATATGAAGAAATGAGAGATGGCCAAAAACTGTTTATATATACATAAAGTAAACACCCGACATTCACGGGGGTTACGTTCTAAGAGCACCCACGAATAGTGAAAAACACAGAATTTGTGATGTGGTTAAAAAAAAAACGCCAATGATTTATAGTGTAAACCATAAATATGCCCCCAAATATGCTCCCAAAACACTTTAATTTCATTTTAAACTCAGTTTAATACATTACACATAAAAAAATTTGAAGGTAAACCCATATGCGTAATGTACAGTGTACACTGAGCTGCTGTCTCCCGCTGTGCTAGAATGTAAAATACAGATGTTACCCCTATAGAGACTGTACTGTTTTCTTTAGTATAAGCAGGGTAAATACAGTAATAAATTAATTTATTATCAGTAATAAAAATGCAGGGCTTTAAGAAGAACAAAACAAAAAGCACTAGAACACTCAGAGAAACACTCAAGGAACAAATGCATCACAGGGCAGCAGCCAATCAGCAGCAGGGAGAAATGAATAACGTTCTTGTATTTGCTACTTTCAAACCTCTCGTCTCTGAGTACAGCGGTATTTCACCATCCCAAGATGCGCTTTCCTTGTGTTCTCTCCACAGTACCAAAAAATGTATAGTCATATTTTATATGGAAATGTAGCTGAATTTACGTTAATACTTGTTACAAAATTGGTAAATTATATTTTTCTTATAATTTTTTTTCCTATAAATTGGTATGTTTTATATTTCCGCAAATTAGCAGGGGTTTCCACAAACAATTATTAGTTCTGTTCTAAGAAAAAATTCTAAACCGCAAATAAGCGGGGGTTTACTGTATATATAATCTATTCTATTCTTTCTCTGGAGCAGCTCCCCCTCTCTCATACATTTTTCCTTATTCTCTAGGCAATTCATGCCTCCTCTACCATCCCTCTCTCCTCCTCTCCTGAGGCATTTAGTCAACCATCTCATATCTGCAAGCTTCTCTGAGCAACAGACCCTCTTCTCAGCCTGGCAGGCAGAGTGCAGGGACAGATGGTTCAAGGTCCTGCTTTTCAAGACATTCATCTTTCATTGCTATGGCTACACAGAGCAATTCTTTCTAATAACACAGTTCCAAAATAGGCCATCATGTCACGGTCGGAGTGATGCAGGTTCATTCCGATAAGTACTTCTACACAGTATGGCACTACCCGGTTCCAATCAGCTGCTACTGTTTTCTTTATTAAATATTAAACAGAAAAGTGCATGCACTGCCAAATCTAAAATCTAAAACAAAAAAGAAAAATAAAACATCGATAGCCTCAGCTTAATAAGCATTCCAATAAAAATCTGCTGAGGCTGCAGCTCTGTAATTTATGCGGGACTGTAATAATAGTCAGTTGAGAGGAAAACACACTTTCCTCTGCAGTTCATTAAAAGAAGTGGTCTTATTTCATATGGCTATGAGTCACCAGATCCACTCAGTATTGAGAATTAATTCAGTGTGTCAATTAATCTTACTGTACACCAGCAACTCAGTTCTCAGCAAACATAATTCATTCAGTATTTTATTATTCTACAAAAACCCCGCCATGTGCAAGTTATTAGAATTTTCTGTCTAGATTCTGTATATGCCGGTTTCAAAAAAAGGAATTAAAAGTAATTCACACAAATTCAAACAACATCTGCAACACCTGGTAATTCTGTCAGATCTCAGAGCCATCTTTTGCGATAACTGCAGACCACTGATACAGCTAAAAACAACTAAAACCAATTCTTGAACATTCAACATGAAAGTAGGGCGGAAATGACGTAGCTGTGGAGTGCAAACGAAAGTTGACTATTACTTTTCCACCATGAATTTTAGGTTTAGCCTGATTTTCTGTGCAATTTTTGGGACAATCTGCTGTGTGTTTATTGCAGCAAAGAACATTATATGCTGAGTTCAGAGACTAGTCCAGAGTAGACCTGTGTGACAGCAATAATAGTGCTTGATATTGGCGATGACTGATAAGTAACTTGACAGTAATATTTCAGAAGCAATTATTGCCATGTTGGAAACTAGAATGGATAAAGAACTAGAAAGGACTGATTGATAAGTAATATATATTTTTTAAACTATAAAATATAAAATATATACTTATTGTAAAAATGTGTCTGTGATACTTTATTCCCTTTACAAAATAGAACATTAATAAGCTATTCCCCACTGTGTAAATATTGAGAAAAACAGCTGCAAAAAGTCAAGCATTTTAGTCCACAACAATTGCAAGACAAGTTCACAAAATCCTGATACGACTGTATAATGCTCAAATGATAACAGCATAACTATTACAGCTAGACTTTCACAAATTTTGCTGAGACAAAACATCTAAAAGATGTTTCCCAATTTTTCCACTTCATCATTACTATACATGCCCTACCCTTAGAAGAGCACAATGTTGAAATGGATAGGTAAAGTGTCGGGCTGTCATTCAGAATCAGTTAACAGTGGCATGCAGCAATAGATTACATAGCAGATATTACAAAGTTACTCTTTTTTCTCCTAGCTTAACACATTATATTTTCAATGTCTTGCCTATTATCCTGTATAAAGCAGGAAATTACAAGTAAAATATAAATATTGAATGTGCAAGATTGGCCTTTTTTTGTGTTCCATTACTCTGTAGATACAATGAAGAAAGAGTGAACAGCTAATACTGAAGAGTAGAACGTGAGCACACACCTCCTGATCTGTCCTGTCAGATAAGATAGTGGCTTCTGCTCTGCATCAAACACACACACACAGCCATCTCCATCTTAAATTCTACGTACTTTCCCACTGAGAAACTGATACACCCTAAGTAAGGCAAACAATAGACTGGCTTTCACCAACAATCACCGTTTCCTGTGGACAGCTTAAACCTTCAGCGAGGAAACTTGTTTGGGAAGCGTGTCTTCCGCAGAACTGCTGTACTCCTTGTCAAAGCAATGTAACAAGGCTCCATTTTTAAACACTACAACAGTCTACCAACACACAGAATGGGCCTTTCCAGGTACTAAAATGATCTGTGCCTTGGTCACAGATTTAACAAGTAAAAAAAAAAATTAACACATCTTCATACGGAACATACTTAACCCTTTAAGCGCCGGGGTTTTTTTTTGTAAATACTGGATTTTGACATCAATATTTCAAAAGCTTGTGGCT
>JBBPCY010000156.1:11095913-11124599 GCA_037974405.1 Brachyalestes nurse | reverse complement strand
TATAATATTTTATATATATATATATTAGTGATGGGCCAATTCACGTTTTTCCAGTTCCAATCCGATTCCGATACGACTGCCAATACCGATACAGATTCCGATATAATACATTTTTTTTTTTAATATTAGCATTATATTTGTTGAAATTGTGTTGTTTGTTAGTAAGGTTACATCACAGAATATATAAACTACTAGGTACTTATTAGAAGAGCAAAAAACACAACTACACTGAATTTAAAGACATTCCAAAGGAATTTATTTATGTCACATTTCACAAAAAGGTAGCAGCAGCTGAATCTTGGCTGAATCAAATAAAGTGCAGAACTAATACATTTACAGTAACGTGAATTCGGAGACAAGACACAAGCAGAGTGTAATCTAACTACTGCTGTATTTAGATTACTGTCTGCCCATGTCGTGTCTCTGAATTCACGTAATGTAGCTTCTTAGGGGTGTCGCTAGGTGGCTGTCCCGGTACTGCCCCCCATCTCCTAATTAATTAATTAATTGTAATTTTTTTTAAAATTAATCAGAATCTGCTGTGAGCGTTTGGGTTTATAAGTCGATTTTTTCTTCTTAAACCTAAGAAAAATCAGTCAGAAGACCACAATGAATCCTTACTGGAATATTTCAAGGACATTTGATGGGGATAATTGTCCAGCAAACACTTTTTTTGTGGAAAATAGGAGGTGCGCTTCGGACAGAGGCGCGTGATACAAAGTTATTTTTCTTAAAAGGTAGGCGATTGGAAATTATGACACTTCGCTTTATAAGTGTCTATAAGCTGGCTGTATGTGATAAAAGTGGTTTCAAGTTGGTTTGGAGTTGTTTTATTGTGTTTTGAGCAAGATTTGTCATGTTTTCTCGAGCTGGTCTCAGTTAAATCCCCAGTGTCCGCTTTGTGGGCGAAGTCAGTTGACCTGGTCAGATGTGTCGGCTCGTGTTGACTCTCCGGAAAGAATGGCAGAGAAGCCTGTGGGCTACCGTTGATTTGCTTATATTTCTATTATAAAATTATGGATTACAGAAAACAAGATGGCCGCTCGGATGATAAAAAGGGGAGGTCTTTGCACAAAAAGCGCTATTATAAAGTCATTTTTTGTTCCTTTGAGAATGAATTTTGAACATAAGTTCCCAAGACCTGTGGCTATGGATTTCCAGTGTTTTCAAGCCAATGTTATGTAACTGGACAGTAACAATCGCTGATATCTAAGTATATTTCACACAAGCATTACACCCATTTTTCAAATAACTTGGCATATTTTACTTTTCAGGCACATGAATCTTGGCTTTGAATTTAGTCCATCTGCAAACAACAATAACTTTGTATGACTGAATGGTGATGTTTTAAAGTTGGTCATGAGATTTAAAGATGGCTCACACAGTTGGGCTGAACTCTAACAGTTCAAATGTATTAGTTTTGCACTTTATTTTTTTTACACAGTTGTTGCTAAAATGGACATAATACTTGAACTATCCAGATGATTCTCTCAAAACACGATTAGGCTAAATGTGGGCATCTCGTAATTCGGCCGGTCCATCCTAACCACTTTTGTATACATATATATATATTTTGAGGTAATGAAAACATGGATGTCATAAAAACTTCAAGGACTGCCAGACCAACAAAACAAGTGTTAAACTATCATATGTCCTCTCTGGATGTCTTTGTTTTGGACACGTTCATCCTTACTATCACTACAAAGCTCACAGACGCTTTTGAAATGATCTCAGATAAAAGGCCAACATCCAGCACTTTGTCTGACATTATGGAAGGGTCAAATGTGCACCTTTACACTCTCTGATGTCCACTGAACATGAGGTGAATCTCCCTCATTCGGCATGCCTCGCCAACATGGCCTTGGCACAGCATTAAACGGAGGAAGTGGGAGTAACTGCTGCAGACTACAGATGAGTGTATGACCATCTGCACCTGTAGCCATATTGTGCTTCTCCATGCACACAGAAAGCTAAATTGAAGCCATTAGTAACTGTAAAATAAAAAAATAAAGCAGCCTGAGTTGCAGTAAAAGTCCAAAGGTTTATAGGCACCTGTACAATCAACATTTCTCCTGAAACCAAGGATATTTTGTCCCCATTTGCTGCAACAACAGACTCTAGGGAAAGTCTTAACACTGATGCTGAAATGCTGCAATGAGGATTTGGTTGCACTCATCCACAAGAGCATTAGTGAGGTCAGGTAGTGATACTGCATAATTAATTCTGGATCACAAGTGTAACTTATTTCCAAGATATTAGATGGAGCTCCATCACTCCAGAGAATGTAGTTCCACTGGTCCACAGCCCAGTGCTGGGAGGCTTTATACCCCTCTAGGAAATGCTTGGCACGAAGACCTCATGTGGTTGCTTTGGGGCATCCCATCCTATTGCAAAAGCTTTTCTGTGAAGATTATATAAGCTGTGTGCATGCAACAAAATGAAAGGGTCATGAATAGACACACCTTAAAGTTGCTCATTTCTTTCATAAAAACATGTCTGGATATTTTGGACATATATATGTATGTGTGTATGTACGCTATATGGACAAAAGTATTGGGACACACCTGTTTTTCAGGGTTTGGGCTAAGCCCCTTACTTCCAGTGAAGAGCAATCTTAATGCTTCAGCATACCAAGACATTTTGGACAATGCCATGCTTCCAACTTTGCAAACATGGTTTGGGAAGGCCCCTTTCTAATCCAGCATGACTGTGGCCCAGTGCACAAAGCAAGGTCCATAAAGAGATGGTTGGTTGGAAGAACTTGACTGGCCCTGACCTCAAACACACCCAACACCTTTGGGATGAACTGCAATGGAGATTGCGAGCCAGGCCTTCTTGTCCCAACATCAGTGCCTGACCGCATAATGCTCTACAGAATGAATGGGCACAAAATCCAATAGAAACACCCCAAAATCTTGTGGAAAGTCTTTCAAGAAGAGTGGATGGTGTTATAGCTGCAAAGGGGTGACCAACTCTGTAAAGAAGTCTATGAATATGAATCCAATATCATTAAAGTTGGTGTAAGTGTCAGGCATCCCAGTAAATATGTTCATATAGTGTATATATGTATAAGACAGGTAAACAGCATATGAGCTCTGTTAGGGTATAGTACTGTTTAAGTAGCCAGACAACATAAGCCTAAAAATATGCTAAATAAACTGATATAATAAATGTTCTGCCTGGTTTTGTACCTGCCTACGAAGTTCTCCAGCACGGAGCTTTTACCAGCACTCTGGCCACCGACCACGGCGATCTGAGGCAGGTCCAGATTGCAGCTCTGGCCGATGGCACTGAAAGCATCGTGGAGACGGTTCACCAGCGGGATGAGCTCCTGCATGCCCCGGTTCCCCATGCTGCCTAGGAAGAGACAGACCACCTGGGGTTCTGGTCGAGACAGTTAGGGTCCAACCACCGTTGTCTCCTTTTGCCAGACCATTCAAAGTTTGAACTGCAGACCAGAGAGGCACTATTAGATAAGCAACGTTGTACGTTAAACTTTGAGACCCAACAGTTCAAACCTGGGGGTTTGATTATTTTTCCAGAATTCTCCTTCGATTGATCAAAGGTGTGTTTTGACAGGCTGGTCACTGCTGTATTGACCAGCCCTTAAATCACTGACTTGGCTTTAAGTTCTTTAATTGTGTCTCGGTAAGTGAGTGAGGTCCATTAAACTAAATGAGTAAATTTATGAATAGATGAACATCACTGAAATAGCATTTTGCGAGAGGTTTGCCCACCTCGTCCTCGTCGACAAATGTCTTCTCGTCGCGTCTACACTCAGTTCACTTCAGCAGACCACTTCAGGACACGCAGACCACAAAACGATGGTCTCTTAACCACTAATCCTTCTTTCAGCAGCATGAGGCATGAGGAACAAACACAACGACGTTTTCGTATGAAGTTGCGGCCAGTGGAAGCGTCTTCCTCCACTCGTTCGGTCTAGTTCTCCTCAGCTGAGCTCTCTGGCAGAACTTGTGTCCCACACTCTTCTGACAGCTAACGGCTCTCGGAGCGGCGACGCATGCGCAAAAGCGGCCTCGCGCCACTCCTCAGTGTCAATCCCAGCGGCAAAGATAGCGCAACTTACAGAAACAGGTTCCGAACTGCTGATTTTTACCTTTCAGCCATTCAGTAAATGTCCCAGACGTTGTCTAAAACTCTGCTCCACTTTTCACAACAGCCGTGAAGCACGTACAGAATCTGCTTTCACTGCAGGCCACTGTAGACCAGCCCGATTCATCCAGTAAAAATAACACACTGGAGTTTATGGCACGCTGGAGCCCGGGTTGCCAAGTTGATACGCATAGCTGAAATATTACGAATGTTATTGTTTTAAAAAGAAAAAGTAAACGTTTTCTAATAATACAGACTTCGCTATAATGAATTATGCATATTAATATAATGCTATTAATGGTGCTGTTATTAATAATGATTAACACTGTTTAATAATTGTTTAATAACACTGTGTTGCTGTTATTAGACCATATACCAAAAGTTGCCGAGTTGATACACTTAGCTGGAATACACAAAGCTAAATGTTGCCACGTTGATACACACCCTTGACATATTACAAATGTTATTTTAAATAAGACAAAAAATGATGTTTTTTTTAAACAACACAGATTTTGCTATTATGAATGTTTACTATTGTTACTATTATTGTCGTCTAACAGTGTTGCTGTTATTAAAAATACACACGGCTGAAATATTACTGTTATTTTAAATAAAAATATAAATAGTTAGTTTTCTAACAGCACAATTTTTAGTATTATGAATTATGAATGTTTGTTACTATTGTTGCTAATTACACAGGTCAACATGCCAAAATCATCAGAGATAAGTTTGTGTTTTGTAGTGTTTCATGCTGATTTAAAATCTGTGTTTAGTTTTTCCCGCACGTAGTTTTTGTGATGAAGCTAGTCCTATATTGCATGATAGTTGGTATAATTAGCATATAATAATCATATGCTAAGCGTTTTTGAAGAAACAGCGGTAGCTGACTGACACTGATCATTATATCTATGCCACAGTGTGCGTCTATCTGACTTCGCAATGAAAATATTTAAACAGTTACCTAAATGGTGCCTGCGATTTAATAAAAAACGTCTATAAAAGTCTATTGCAAAAGTAATATTACTCATAATTCAAGACGTTGACGTGACAAAGAACTGAAAGCAGATCTGAAATCAGCATGAAATTTGTTTTAGAAATTTGTTTCATAAAAAAACCAACAAAAAGTCGTATTAACAATTTTTGCTATTTATGGATTATGGCACTTGAATAAAATAATTATTGCCTAATAACACCGTGTTGCTGTTATTAGACAATCAACATTGCCAAAAGTCGATACACAGAGCTGGGAAATTACAAAAGTTATTTTCAAGAAGACTCTCACAAAAAGTAAAATCGTTTTCTAATTTACTATTATTATGTTATTACAAAGCACACTCATTAGGAACACATATTAATGAGATTCTTTGAATAAATTCATTTTAATTACATAATTGTGACAGCAGTACAGTACTCCGTATCTATATTGAAACCACTACAGCTTTCAATTATAGGAGAGGATATTCTAATGTGTGGAAAATCTTTCTTTACAGATGACTGTCCTAGTCTTGGCCTGACTGATAATCTGATTTTGATTGTGAGAAAAATACTTTTAATATACCATTCACACAAAAACATACAGAATTATTTCCTTTATACAGCAAGACGTGTTCAAGCTACCCGCAGGTCTTTCAGCATTGCAGAAATGTCTATTTGAGGGTTGCAGGGGGCATTTTGACTGTTCTGCAGTGCCCCCTGTAGGCATTTAGCAGCCTGTTGCAGATTCTGGGGGATAACAGAAGATGTGTGACCTTCCTCTTTCCCTCCAACTCGGGAACACAGCAGCACCTCATTGACCTCGCCTTCAATGGGACGAGATAACACACTCGGGAACACGGCCTGTACGCGCTCCATCACCGACTGCCTCAGGGCTGAGTCACGACACACCAGATTCAACATAAACACTCCTGAGAATGTAGAGAGATGGAAGACAATAAACAGAAAAATGGCACATGAGAGACAATGCTGTAATGATGACCATAATGATCGGTGTGATGCGAATAACAGCACTACTCATAGCATCTGTGAACTATGGCATTAAACGTGGCAAACACCTTACCGCGAAGGGTTAACAGCTTGCTGACTTTCTCCAGCAGTGGGCTTTCCACAAAGGCAGGTGGAGGGCAGCTCATGCCCAGGGTGGGGTCTTTACTGTCAACGTCAAACATGATGACATCATAGGAATGTCCACCTATAAATAGGGTACAGGCAGAAGGGTGGGAATGAGAAAAAGTTGGGAGGGGCCAGCTGAGAGTCCAGTAAAGACACTTCAGAATGCAACACAAACGTCTACGCTGTTATCATTACTCAAATAAATGTCTGCTAGCATCATTTTAAGTTTACCTAACCTCATCCAAACAGCAGCACATTGTAAGTAGATGTAGTGCTGCCCAGCATACTGTATGGCTTATTATACTGTATGGTAATAAGTAAGATTAAATCCTAACAAGTCTTCTACTTAATAGCACAGCTTAATATTCATTGATAATTACCCTCTGAAACAACTTCAAACATGTGAAGGGGCAACTCTGAACAACTCTCTGACTGCTAGATACTTGATCACATTAAGGAGTCGGTTATTTTTAAAGGGTAAATTCCAGAATTATTTATAGATAGTTCCATTGCCCAGGAGTGCTGTAGCGACTTCCGTCTGATGAATGCATTTAGTAATGAAAGTATGCAGTGGAAGTATGTAGGATCCAGTAGAAAGATTCACATATCAGCTCATATGATTTCCTCCTCACCCTGGGACACAAGTGTGTGAATGTGCTCCAGGCCGTCTCCCAGTGTGACTTTCAGTCTGTCATCAGTCTGGAAGCCAAACCAGGTCTGTGCCACGTCCAGCACGGCCGGGTCCAGCTCCACCACGTCCACACGCGGACTGGGCACAAAGTCTCGCACAAACTGGGGCAATCCTCCACCGCCCAGCCCCACCACTAACACTGACACCGGCGCGTCTGTTAGATGAAGGACAATTCAGATGACTTATAGGTAAATAACGTTCTTACTGAAACAAAATTGGAAAGGTCACATATTTATGTATAAGATTTCAAAAGTAATTTAGAACTGCCAGTGGAGCTCAGTTACTACTTCATAGTCTCGGTTTTGCTTTTTTTTTGTTGCTATCGTCTAGTTTACTCAAGGACAACCATGAGAAATGTTGGGATTAATCTGGGAACGTAGACTTAGTAAGGTTGTAACAAACTTGGTGTGAAAGTAAATCAATCCAATATCTTCTGAAGGCTCAAAGTAGGATGCAATGGTGCTCTCATCTGACAGACAATCAGGTGAGTAACCCGTCATTAGCCCATGGATGTAACATACAGTACTGTCCAAAAGTCTGTTTAAAGACATTTTTCTCAAAATGTGCTAATATGTTTATGTGGTAGCAAAGTTAACAGTAGAATAAAATAATATATTTTTTTTTTATTTAAAAAGCTGGCAAGCAGAACACAGGCTTGGTTCCAGATTCCTCCTCGATGTCTCCAGACACTGTTTGGATTTGTGAAATTTCATCAGCGGCCTCTGATTTAATTTAACAAGGTACTGATTGAGTCAAACCAGGTTTCTGATTGTACCTATTAGTAATTTTTGCATTTATGCTTTTTAGTTTTATTTAGTATATTTAGTAATATTAATGTGGAAAGACACTCACTGCTCATCTAAACAGTTATTAAATATTTTTTGCAGGTTCCTAGGACTTGGACAGTACTGTACATCAGCATGGTTGAAAAAGTCATTTATCAAAGTTTGCTTGTGTTACTGATTAAACTCTGTGCATTAAAAACAGAACATGGATTACAGGGATGTATGCACATAAGGGCAGGTTTTTGGGAATACTCTGATATGTTTTTGTTTTACATCACATCTAGCAAGACAATGTTTGACAATGGGGGTGCCTACCCTTATTTTTGATGGCCTCTGTTCCTAGCAAAGCAAGGCCTGCAACCATCACCTCATGGTGAGTACAACAGAGAAATCCTCGGTCTACAGTGCGGCCTTTGCCAACAGAAGCTGGAGCGTCAGTAGTAGAGGGTTTCGATTTCTTCTTGCTCTTCTTTTTATGAGCAGAAGAGGCTGGGAAATCAGGCAAATGAAATTCAGTCAGTAAAAAGTCGAAGTGTATACATTCAAATACCTTACATACATAATTGGTTACATTCAATCTCCGATTCAGCAAAAATATGTACATACATTACTCTCCTCCTACATTGGTTACGAGTGACTCACATGTGGTGGTGGATCGTAGGCGGCTTTCAGATTGCACCAGCTGAGTGTTATTCATGAAGATCAATCTGCGGTAAAGGTGACCGTCCTCTCCTCGTACGTCCTCCACAGAGTACTCCCCTGTTAAATCACTTACCCCTCGGCCTACAACCTCCCTCCAGCCCAGGTCACCCCCTACTGACAAGAAGGGAACCTAAACCACAACGAAAAAGTCACACAAGTTACATTCTTATTTCTCGCATAGCTCACAGTTTAATGGTCCCTACTTGTGTAATATTTCTTGTTCAACATGTGCAATATATTCATATACATACAAACATTTATATAATATTTGTATAGTGTACTTTATATCATACTATTTTTATTCTATTGGTTTCTATTCTTTTGGTTCTATTTGCTGCTGCAATGATGTGAATTTCCCACCCATGGGACTAATAAAGCTTATCACCCAATTTATTTTTCCACAGATAGGACAAGATATGATGGCAAAATGGCAACATATGGAAGGCAAAATAGGACAGAATTCAGATATTCTGTTGTGCACTTTAATAGATTTTGTCTTCTTTATACAAAAGCTAAAACTAAATATTGTTACACTTTAATATATAAATTTTATAAAACCATGATAAACAAATTTACCAACATCTTTTTTCAAAACTTAATTAGGATCCTATGCTGTTACCTGCTGATTGGCTGGCATTCCAGGGGGTGCCAGTTCCATCACCATGGGAGAGAGTTCAGACTGGACTGCTTGCATGTCTTCATAGTCTTGGTCTCGGTGCATTGCAACAATGATCAACCGTCGAAATTTAGCACTGGAAGCTAGCTGTGCACGACCCTCAGCAGAGCCATATAACCAGTCAGATTCACGGCCCTGGGGAACTACAGATGAAAATCAGTCAAGTTGTTAGATTGGATATCTCTGAGATCCAGAGTTTTTTCTTTAGTTTTGCATGGGAGTAATAAGTACAGAACAAGGGTTCAGCTCAATACTAATACCACTAGTAAAGGCTATCAAAATAAACATTAAGTAAAGTTGAGGAGGGAGTAATTGAGGAGAAAAGAAATATCTTAGTATCATCTCTTAATATTGTAGAAGCGTTTCCATTGTAATATTACTGTATCTGTAAGTCTTCTTATTGTATAAGAATAAAACTTAAGTAATATCTGCTGGACCTATAACAAGCGTTCATCTCTACTGAGTACAGATGTTGAAACAGAAAACAAGACATGAGCCACCTACGTGTATTATGTCTTCATTTATATTTTTAAAAGATTTTGCCAGACTTCTAGTTGTATTCAGTATCCAGTAGTCCTTCTAATTAGTGCCTTTAGTGTGTACAATGTCTAAAGACAAGGGCAGCCAATAGAATGAGCCACTCTGGAGCTGACTATTGTCACCTTTCCCAATGCCAAAAGTAAGCTAGGAGTATAAAATGGAATGACCTTCTATGGCGTGATGGAGCACCATTTAACACCATTGGGATTAGTTGGGAGTGGCATTTGTGATCTAGAACTAAATCAATCAATATCAGTACCTGTACTCAGTACCTGAGCTCACATCTGCTCTTGTTTCTTAGTGCATTAATTTAATCAAATCCTCACAGCAATGTTCTAAATTCGAGAGCAAAGCCTTCCTTGAAGCTTTTACTGCATCAATAGAGGAGATTTACTCTCTATTAATAATCTCAATTCCAGAGAATCGGTAGAATGAGCAGGTGTCTAAAAGGTTTTGGACAAATTGCCTATAGTCAAATGATCTTTAGATGTTAGTATTTCTGTGTAAAGCCTTGATAGACCTTCACAAAATTAATCTTATGGAGACTAAAGAATTCTCATTACAGTGGGGTCTTTTAACATCCATCTTTAATTTCTTGGCATAGTAATGCCAAACTTACAGACATCTATGAAATTCTTAGTTCCTAAGCCTATACGTGTCTGACAATTGTGAAGAATTCCTAGGCACACTTTTGAAACAATGGAACCATAGATCATTGCTCTCCTAGAAGCCCGTCTCAAAACCTTCTCACTTCTGTTCATTTTTCTGAACATAGTATGCCGTACAGTATCAGAAACCAAGTATGCTGGATATTACTTAACAAATGGACACTGAGGCATGTGCGTGATGACATGCATGTGAGTCACGCAGCTTGCATGATGCAGTGGGTAGATATGAGCTTTCACTACTGGTCAGCTACATTACTCTTATAAATCCATTGCAAACTAAAGAAACTACACAAAACCGGTCTGGATTGATCAATTATATTTGGGGGAAGAACTGTTATTTGAAGAGTGAGAAAACATAAATAAAACCCTTACCAATAAAAATGGCAAAGTGGTTGGCACGGGGCACCTTGGTGGAAGGCAGACTGTCTTGAACTGTGAGTGTGTAGCGGGGACGACCCGTGGCAGCGTGGCACAGTGTGAGGGAAGGGGTACTAGCCTTGTCTGTGCCACTTCTCAGTTTCTGGAGCAGAAGAGCATAAGCCTGGCGTTCTTTTACTGCATCCAGCAGCTCTGAAACTGAAGACAACCTGCAGGGTGCCCCATCCTCTCCCTGGCACAACTCCAACACTGCAAAAGGAGGCGGCTGGCGGAACTTTGTGCAGATTAGAATAAAGACAGGCAGAGCAAAAGAAGATTCTGAGTCCTGGCTTTGCTGGCTCAGACAGTGGATGCGTATAGCCCAGCCAGCCTCAGCAAAGTGCTCCACAGCCAGTTTTATCACATGTTCCTGGGCTAGAGTCACACACACATAGCGGCCTCCCACAGCCAGAACCCTGGTCACCTCGGCCAGCATCCGACCCGCCAAGGCCCCCTCTTCCTCTGAGGCCATGGCATCAAGAGTGCCCTTATCCAGAGCAGCCTGGTAGCTGCCACTCTCATAGCCTGTCTGGGTGGCATCCACCTGCTTGAAGATGAGGTCAGGTCGACGTTGGGCATTACGTTGGTTCATGTGAGACACTACCGTCTCACTGATATCAATGTTGGTTAAGTGATGGTAGCCAACATCATAAAGTTGTTCACTCAGCTCAGAGTTGCCGCAACCCACCACTAATACCTGAGTGAGGACATAAAAGCATTGATTAGACACATTTACACAAATCATATGGATGTTGTGCTACATGTCATGCTTAATGTCTGTTTGGATATATCCTTAACAAAAGTCCTCATTTCTCAATAACACTTAGTTGCCATACACATTAAGGGCAGAACGTTTATGCAATGCAGTTAGTGGTTCCCAGCCCAACTGGGAGCAGTACTTCCCAAAACAGGATTTGACAAGTTAGCCAGAACACCTAAGCCCAAAGTTGATGACTATCCAGCAGCAGTGGTGTTTGTTTATCGGACACACTTGACTTTGGGATTACGTTATCTGGCTAAACTGTGAAATCTTGCCTTGTGAAATGGATTACCCCTGATCCTGAGCTAAACTGTTTTTCCCAATGCCCAATTTTCCATCAGCTCATTAACAAGTCATTACGTCATTTGGTGGGTGTGTGGGGTGTGTGAAGTGTGTTATGTCTCATAACTACAGATATCTAACAAGTGAAGTAAAATAGGTTTTATCATTTCAACCATATACACTTAGTACACAGTGAAACAACGTTCCTCCAGGACCATGGTGTACCACAATAACCGAACAACAACATCACAAGACCACAAGAAAAAACACAACAGCAACAATGCAACTGAACAAGACAACATTTAGTACAGAGTGGTACAGTTTATGTTTCAGTATGTTTATCTGAGGTCACAAAAACATCACTCAGGTTACTATTACAGCCACTGATCTGAAACGGGGTCAGTGTAAATTGACTGTGAGGAAGAACTTTTATTATTATTACCTTATCCCTGGGTTTGATGTATTTGTGCAGCACGCCACAGAGTGAGTTGTAGTCTCCATACCACTCAAAAGCCTTTTCTCCCCGTTTACGGAAAAACCGTTCCCAGTAATCAGCCGAGCTGAACTCCTCTGCGGTTCTGGGTAACAGACTCATCCTCTCTGTTCTTTAAACTTTACTGTTCTCTCTCGGATTATTTAGCAGCTACCATACTGCATGCTGGAGAGCAGACATGTGCTTCTCCCACAGACAATACCGCAGTCAATCAACCAGATAACAACTGCTGAGCCAATGTTAAGCATGCGATCCAATTATTAATATTACTTGAGCTATAAATTTAAGAAAAACAAAAAGTACCCATTCATAAACAAGAGCAGAATCGCCCTTCTCTCCCACATGTGCGGTGTATCCACTCGGACACATCTCAGAGACGGACGGAGCGATGTGTAGAGCGAGAGTCGATTGGACAGTCTGAGAGAACCGAATATTTAATCTATTCGTTGATTGGTGAAAAGTTTGAGAGGATTAATGTGATTGGTTGTTTTTGTGCAGGTCCGTCTGGAGAGACAAGACCGGGAAGAAAGCATGGCAGCACCGGTTGGGAGATCCGTGGTCTTTGTAACTGGAAACGCGAAAAAATTAGAAGAGGTGAGAGCGTGGATTAAAATCACTGTTTCGGGCGAATTCTACTGAAACAAAGCACAGTGCTTAGACAGCGAATTACGTCTAAATTTGAATGGTATCTGTGGTCTTATTAGACCGGTACAGTACCGCAGACAGCGAGTAACGTTAAGTGTAAAGCGGGGCATTACTGGCGTTTTTATCCAGAGCGACTTACAGGGAGAGTCCCCGTGGATCGATTAAGGGTTAAGTGTTTTCTTCAAGGACACAATGGTAGAAAGTGAGGTTCGAACTTGCAACTTTGTGGTAATTGGGTTCACAGGTAAGCGTTTTACCCACTAGGCTACTACCATATACATACTGTGTGTATGTAACATACATGAGTGAGTATCTGTGTTGATGGTCCACCTTTAGCATTCGCGTGCGTCACGGGTCATCCATTGGCCTGTGGTCAAATACACAATACGCCTGTTTTTCAGCCGTTTTTTTCCGTATTGAAGTTTATTTATTTGAATGCAATGTTAGGCGTCCCTAAATTTTTGTCCATATCGTGTCTTTTCCATTGGCCCAATATTTTTTATTTTCTTGTATGTGTATATTCTTGGTCCATCATGCCCTCCTGTATTAATAACAAATGAATATGAATAATTATTGTACTCATAAAACATTCATATTTATCTCCGTTTGATCATCATCTGGGTAACACAGTGCAAAGCATTAAAACAAAAGTCCATTGGCCTTGGTTTGCTACCTCTATTCCAGGTGTGCCCAGACTTTTTTTTCTTTGGGGCTGAAGTGTAATTTTTGTAGAGGGCCAAAGGGTCGAAAAGACAAAACTGTATGCAAATAAAGAAGATAGGAAAGGTCAATCAGTTTTTAAGCAGTCCAAGCACAGCTCTTGGAACCTTAAATTGTTGGTAAAACACACATACTTCAAGCTAATTGTCATTTGCTTACAACAATGGGTTTTTCGGGGGTTTCCACCAAACATACAACATTATTAGTACAGTTACTGAATACTGGTACTCTGACAACCCTGACATACTTTGTTTTGTCAGTTTACCTTTTTCTGTTTTAGTTAAGGGCAGAACATTTATGCAATGCAGTTAATGGTTCCCAGCCCAACTGGGAGCAGTACTTCCCAAAACAGGATTTGACACGTTAGCCAGAACACCTAAGCCCAAAGTTGACTATCCAACAGCAGTGGTGTTTGTTTATCGGACACACTTGACTTTGGGATGACGTTATCTGTCTAAACTGCGAAATCTTGCCTTGTGAAATGGATTACCCCTGATCCTGGGCTAAACTGTTTTTCCCAATGCCCAATTTTCCATCAGCTCATTAACAAGTCATTACGTCATTTGGTGGGGTGTGTGAAGTGTGTTATGTCTCATAACTACAGATATCTAACAAGTGAAGTTTTATCCCCTTAACATAAGACCAATAGTACAGACAGAAGCCACTTTTCCAGAAATATAACAGTTACAAGGAACAATGTATAAACAGCATAAAATAGAATAAATAAACCAAAAGAAAACCTTGAACACAGCTAATTCACTAGCAATATATTGTTGATCTGTCTATCAAATATATTACTAAATCAAAAAATATTGAATAGGTTAAATAAATGACTATTCTGAGTATGACCCACTATCCATTGTGTCAATACACCCACCCAGCAGATGTCCATTAGCATACAGTCTTTGTGATGTGCACAGTGTAGTATTTATGATCTGTACAGTATACAGAACTTCTTTCCTTCATATGCTACTCTTTTCTGGCTGAACAGGTTGTCCAGATCCTCGGGGACAAATTTCCCTACAAACTTGTTTCCAAGAAGATAGACTGTGAGTATGGACTCCAAATGTCCGTATGTATAACATATAATGTCTTTAGTCAGTCTATGTTTAGTTTGATGAAACTGCTTAATTCCCAGTGCCTGAATACCAAGGAGAACCAGACGAGATCTCGATACAGAAGTGTCAGGAGGCGGCAAAACAGGTTTGACCAGTACAGTTGAGTTCTGTGTACTATCTGCACTGGAACACATTTCAAGCATCTCTGTTTCTTGTAAAGGTAGAGGGACCGGTGATCGTAGAAGACACCTGCCTGTGTTTTAGGGCACTTGAAGGTCTACCAGGACCATACATGTAAGCTAGTTCAAGTTCAGATTTATTTATGTAGCGCATTATCATACACAAAAGGTTGTTAAATGTGCTGTACTGATGTAGAACGAAAATAAAATAGAATCAGAGCATAGAAATTAAAGAATACATAAATACAAAATTGAACATGCAATAGAAGTGCAAATGTTTAAAAGAAGAACTGTGCAGATTTAGCAAAAGCATGTTCTAAATTTAACTGGTAGAACAGGAATTGCAGTAATTGATCTGTTGTAAACAGACCACAGCGTTTAACAAGGAACTTCTATTTTTGTTCCTTTAGTAAATGGTTTTTGGATAAGCTGAAGCCTGAAGGTAATACCATTTGTCCATATGTTGTCTACCAATGCTTAAACAATGCATGCTTTTAAGTTTATAGGAAGTTGAATTTAATTTGCTTTGATGTTCTGTGTCAGGCTTGTATAAGCTGCTAGCTGGTTTTGAGGATAAATCAGCTTGGGCTCTATGCACGTTTGCTTTTTGTGCTGGAAAACAAGAGCCAGTCCAGCTCTTCAGAGGAATTACTGAGGTCAGCTCATATTCGACATACACAACATAATATTCTTGACATATACATTATAGTGTTCTATAACATATGTTCCAAATATACACAGCTTGTGTACTCTGTGATTTAAAATATGCAGATTACAAGAACAATTTCTGTAACCAATGTGTGCAAAAGGCTATGCATGTATGCATTAGCAGCACACATTGGTACCTAATGAATTCCTTGATACTATTTAGGGCTGCATTGTGGAACCAAGGGGCCCCAGGGACTTTGGATGGGATCCCTGCTTCCAGCCTGATGGTTATGACAAAACGTGAGTGAAAGATTTCTTGTATTTCAGTGATGCGCCACAAGATGGCAGCTTTAAGCTGATTCATAACCTCCCTTCCTTTTCCAATCTGATCACATTATTCAAAGAGCAAGATTCTGCTCAATTAGAATATAGTTGCCTTGTGTTGAGTAATATGTACAGAAAGGTTATTAATCTTTGAATGGTCTTGCAAGAACCAAATTACACTATGTAGAATTGTATGGGTGCTGTGAACCTCATATGTCAACATACAAAACAGCCACTCGTAGTCTAAGATTTGTCTATTCCCATATAGCTTTTAGTTCAGATATTAGCTGTTTCTGTTAAGTCTCCTCATGGTTACCATAGCAGTAACTCAGGACTTTACCAGGACGTTCCTCATTCTAATCAGCTGTTTTCATGCATAGTAATTATTTGACATACAAAAGATTTTTTGGAACAGTGAGTCTTGTAGGATGGATTTTTGTTTGTGGTGTTCTTTAAAAAGCTTTACTAGATGTATGTTGGAAATATTGTTTGAAGTGTTCTTTCTGGATGTGGGCCACAATATAGGCCATAATGGATTGTTATCCTGTCTAATTATATTCAATTCCTTTTGTTTTTTCTCTCTCCCTTTCTACTGCTTGGTCTGTGTAGATACGCAGAGCTCCCAAAAGAAGTGAAGAACAAAATCTCACACCGGTACCGTGCACTGGCAGCCATGTCGGAACACTTTTCCCAGCTCAACGACACACCAGAGACCAAACGCTCCAAACAAAGCGACTAATCGCATCATCGCTAGGATGAGCAAGTAGATCTCAGTCTGTCCAGTCCATATCCAGGCGTATGTACCTTATTGGTCAGTATACATGCTATTGTAAACGGTTTCAACTGTCCACTTTCTTGTGTAATAAAAAGTTTACTATAAAAGATCATTGTCTGGTTAATATTCTAGATGCATCTTCTTGCATAAGAAGGAATCATTTCCTTCAACTGCACTCCGGAATCTAAAACAGACTTGCTTATATGGTTTCTGTGATCTGCATGGGCCTCTGGTCAAAGGGGGTGAAACTGACTACTTTGTAAAATATCCCGAAGTCTAATTCTTTCAGTTGTTAACAGTAATACCAGAGATATTTGCCATTTTAAGAATATCTCATTTTGTTTAATTTCACAAGCCTTTTATGAAATACTGCTTTGTAAAATATCAGAGTGGGATTTTACTCCAGATTTAATTTGGACTATAAACCTGCATTTGAAACTACATTAGCATTAATATACTTAAAGTAGTAAAAAAAATTCCCCTCTGGTTTGATTGGCCTGTTGAATTTTCCCTCCTATGCCTTTCATAGCTAAATTATAGGTCCTGCACTCTAATTGGCTACTTGATTTTTCCTGTCTTTTCAATTGTTTGCAAGTTAAAGTATCAATCCTGCCCAAAGATTGTTATTACTACCACAGTGTTATTTCTTGCTGTCCTGCCACAATGAATAATAGTGACTAAATACATATCCTGGTTGATCAGCCACAGTTTGGGTAATGGGAATATTGTGTAAACTATGTTTTTTTTTTATAGAGGTCAGGGTGTTCTTGTTGTACGCTCCTCGTGTTTGCTGTAGGCTGTCCAGCTCAGGGAGAAATCACGTTTTATAAAATACCCCTTTAGTCAGCACAGCAAGTGGCTGATGACAGAGCAGCGTTGAGGATGGATGCCGGTGGGCCTCAGCCCTATAAATCTACACCCTGCTCCTGTGACAGCTGCTGTTTGTTCATAGGGCCCCAGCTCAGGAGAATGAGGATGGCTATTACGATCACATCATCCACTGCTTGTGTTCCTCATTACGGATGGCATTCGGTGAATGTTTTCACTTCTGTTTCTCACATTCGCACTCTTTCTTTCCCCTTCTCTTCCCTCCCTGCGCTTCCCCAGTGACAACGAGACTTACTGTGGCAATGAAGATAAACAGGCGCAGCTAATTCACAAAGCAGTCGGCCTGATCCACTCTCATCTGAGGGGAGATATCAAAAACAGTCACGTATAAAGAAGGCGCCTAATGCTCACTTTATGATCGCTGAGATTTGCACTGGCGAGGAGTCAAGATGCTTCTAAGAAATTTTTGCATGTTTTTAACAGTCACATTTCAGTGAATCCCCTCACGTTGTTGCATGTGATACGGTGATGTTTCAAGTATTTTTGCTGTGCTCAGATACTTCTGACTGTAGTGCATGTTTATTGATCCAGGAGGAAACTGCTTATGTTACGACTGCACAGACACACAAAGACATGAACATATAAAATATAAAGTCTAAATAAAAATCACGTTTTGGTTGGAAACAACAGGGTTAAATTCTTAAAACCTTGAATGGAAAATTATCCAAGCATGTTTTTTTTTCTCTGTGGTATCTGGGTTGATAGACAAGCCCTGAGCATCTATCAGATGGTAAAGGTGGCCCCTCTTTTCCATCACTCGTAACTGAAGGATTCACTCTAGAATTGCTGCATACCATTTCTTTATGGCCCAAACTAAAGACCTAACTTAAGGCATGATTCATTGCCACTGTCCAACCAGTGTCTCTGAAGCTAAAGTTCTCAGGCAGTTGCCCTGGTGGACCTTGAATTTGACTAAGCCTATTGCTGACAAATCCAACAGCCCTAAATGAATATTGCATGGAAATAGCAGGCACTTGCTACAAGGATTAAGAGACCCTGGCCTGTATGATCTGCACTTCCAGTCAAAGTCATGAGTTTTTTCTCTGGAGACCCCATCCTGCCAGAGGCCGCTTCCAAGCCCAGCTTTTGGTGTGAGCTTCAATGTTTTCAACATCTCTCAATATTGTAAGCCTCATGTTAAAGGCATTCTTCAGTTTTAACAACTGTTTCAGGGACCAGATATGAAAACGCTGCCATTACCTTGCTGCAAAACTTTATGGAGCTGTAAAACAAACCTTTTCAGAGTTACTAGCCACCTCAGTGATGAGTGAGACGGAGATGGATCGAAAAATGTCTGTGTGCTGGGCATGTTTCAGCCCAGAGAATTATTTTGAAAGTATGGTTATAGGATTTCGAAACCCCTCACCTCCTAATGGTCGCGAAAAATGGTGTTTGGTAAAAGTCCCATGGAAGAAAAGTATTTGAAAATAACTACCTCAGGTCTGCATTCCTACATTCATTATTGGACCGAGACACAAACAACAACAGACATTAGACAATGGCTCCAGGGCAAATGCCCAGGGAAAGCATTCCCAGCATTTAAGAGCTCCTGTCTACTGTCCCTTTCGGATCCACATCAAAACACGCAACGTCTCTCTGTCCCGTTTCCTGCTGGGCTTATGAGCAAGGGCTCCTCCACTTCCCGAGAGAATGGCATCTCGATATCCCTCAAATTAAAGACAACAACATTCCTCGCCACTTAATCCTGGGGAAATGGGGCTGCTCCCTGGTACATAAACATGTTGTTGTTGTACGCCTGTCTAGCCTGTAAGGCTGATGATGGGAAAACATCCAGTCAATGGACATAACCGCTGTTTCCAGACATCCATTAGACGTGTACCTGTAAGAGCAGCATGTCAAGCTACCATTTATACCTGCCACTCTTTCAGGTATTTTTAAAGTTAGGATTGTAGTGAGCATTAGATTCAGTTTAGTATCGGTTATAATGCTTGTACAAAGCTTTGACAATGGCTCATTAAATAAAGAACTTCCTAAGATTTAATTCATTAGTATTCAACAGTATGTCAGCAAAGAAAACACCAAAATTTGTTAGTGTCTGTCATACAGTAGTATCTCATATTACAAAAAACTATTTCAGGCATGACAGAACCTGCTGGCCACCTGTCAGGCTACATTCATATAACTTTGCTGGCACACATTGTGCACTCTGCACTGCCACAGACAATAAACCTGTGAATTTAAGAGCGCTTTTAAAAACCCAGAAACTCATCAAAGGCAGTTACTGTAAGTGATTTCACAGGTGAAATAGGCATCCATAATCACCTAGGCTTGTCTGTCTGCAATGGGCTCCTAAATTGCACTCTCACTCAGCAAGGCGCCCAATATAGGCCCGGAATTCAGTTTAAAAGGCCGTATTTCTCTAACACAAACACATCAGAACAGTCTGTAGCAACACCTGGCCCTACAGTGTTCTGTCATGCAGCCTCTATGGATTGCACAGGAGGCTCATGGTAAGGTTTTTATCAGACTGTGGTCATGATTTCCTTTCACAAGGTATTAGGATTAATTATGACTCTTCACAAGAAATGAGGTTCCGATTCGCAATTGCGAGAAGCGGCCCATCCACTGAAGCAGCTGGCCAGCATCTGTTTGGCCCTTTTTCCTCTCTCATGCTGAGTAGGAGAAGCTCTGCAAGGTGACCTCTGCTAGTCACATTTCCTGTCCTGTTTACGATGCAAATCTTATGGAAATAAAAGTGATACGGTGGTTTGTTAAAGAGCAGGGTTGGGATGTGGCAATATTCAGAGATGAAGTATCTGTATTCAGTTCTTATACATGTTATATTAGATTTTTAGAAGAATCTGTTCACAATATTCACCAAATTGCCAAGCATGTATAAAAAAGAAACAGTATGATATATGAAATATCAATGCTTGTTTATTAACTATTTTAAATTGGAGCACGATATGTGACGGACTCTGAACTGTTTGGCAAACACTGAAGTTCTGGTGTACGGATTTTGTGAACGCGTACATGGGCATTGCATAGTTACCCACTTTCTAAACTTATCAAAGGTGTAATATATTTACTTTTATGAGGATCCTCCAGTGCATTTACCAAAACGTGCCCAAATGATTGGAAATATTGAAGAGGAATTCCAGGTTTTTGTATATTTCAATTGTAAATTTGTAAATAAAGTCATTCAGAGTGGTTTGTATGAAATACTCTAGAGAATTCTAGAGAAACTTGTTCAGAATTGTTTACAGTGATGGTGATTGAAAGCAGGCATCCAAAGTGTTCAGTGCCTCTTTATAATACTGAAGTACATACACAGAAGTATGTCTGATACTTGAGATTTTGTTTTACAAACATTTTGGCCTGAAGCATATTTTAAAATCTATTCCTGGCAGAGGGGTACATGCAGTACTTCAAAGGCAAAAGTATTACCCTATTACCCAATTATCCATGCACAACATGGATTCTGGATTGAAAAGACATTGCAAAATGTATTATAAATGTATCCTTAATACCATACTTTTTATGTACTGTAATGGAACATATTCAGAACACTGTAGTCCGTCACTTTTTCCATTCCTTGTTTAAAGTATTCTGTCTGATCAAGACTTCCTTTGAACAAAATACATTGTATGCCCATATGTTTGTGCATCATCCAGTATTTCTTCTGTAGTCAATATAGCCCCCACCCTGTTTGCTGTAACTGTCTCTAATATTCTAGGAAGGCTTTACACTAGATGTTGAAATTTTACTGTGAGGATTTGATTGCTTTCGGGCATTAGTGAGGTCAGGTACTGATGTTGGATTATTTGTTCTGGATCACTAATACCACTCCAGGTCCTCCAAAAGGTATTGGACTGTGCTCCATCCTTCCAGAGAATAGAGTAATTCTGCTCTACAGCCCAGTGCTGGGGGGTTTACATTTCTCGGAGATGCTTGTCACTGGGCATGGTGACCTTAGGCTGATGTGCAGCTGCTCCAGAGCCTCCCATTTAATTATTGTTTTCTATGGAGCTCATACAAGCTGTGTGAGTGCAGTTGATGCCCTTTGGTGCACTAGTCATTATAAATCGAAAATCATAACATATATTGTGACATATTTCCATGTGAAATGCAGTTTCATACTATCGGTAGGTAGGGTGAATATAAGGTAGTCTATTAAAGTATCATAACCTATAAAAAATGTATTAGAAATAGTGTCTATAAATGTAGTGGACATTAGGATGTCCAGAGTCTTTCAGTTTCAGTGCTGGTTTCTGGAATATTTGTGATAATATACGACGCAGTAGAGGTGTGTTATTGCAGTGGAGGACTGCACTTTAATGACTGAAGGTCAGGAGGAATTGTCTTTCTCAACTGCTTGAACCATCTAATGTGCAGATGCAGCTTCGCAGAAGACAAAAGATGAAATCACTTTCTTTGTTCTGTCTGGAAAGATTACTGCTTAAAGCAGGATTCTCCTCCCTTCCTTCTCTTTCCAATTCTTTTGTTTACCCACACAAATACACAGCAGAGAGGTGTGACATCATGGATGGAAGCTACATGACCGTAAATAAGCAGTTAATCAGGAAAGAAATGTAAAACTGGTTCCTGATTAGCTTTATTTTTTACTTCCATCTGATTCCAAAGTAATACTAAATAGCAGTCATTAGAAATTAGCCAGTGTTCCAGTACAAAATGAATTTCATTGCTGACCGATTGCTTCAGCTCTTAGGTTCAGTGGACAGATGATCCAACAGTTGGCCTGTGGGACAGGATTCAATGAGAAATAAGAAGACTGGGAAGAGTTATTCGTCAGGTTTTCAGCAATGGAAAACATCTGTCCCCTAAACACTGCTTTATAATGTAATTTGATTTCTCACTATATCCATGCATAGCTTCTGGTAACAGCATGCTTAACCATGTGGATCTGCATGCAAATTCCTGAGTGAAATATTTGTGCAGAAAAATTGTTTGTTTTGTTTTCATTGGAGCTTAAAGACATATTTTCTGCGCACCACAGAATTTTACTGAGCATTTTCCAACAGTCTGCAATTCAAAAAGATGAAGGTCACTCATAGTTTTTATTCCAGCACCATTTTGCCAAATTAATGCAAGGTGCATTTGGTTTTACTTGTTTAAGTATTAATACGATTAAACAGTCTTAAAAAGGTTTGCCTAATCTTCCATTAGGCGTAGGTTCCCCTGGTGCAGGGTGTTCTCTGGAGTGATGGAGCTTCATCAAATATATTTTGGATGAGCAAGAGCGTAATTTGTGATTCATTTGTGATACAACATCAGTATCTGACCTCATTAAAGGCTGAATGCAATCAAATCCTCTAATCAATGTCCCAACACTTACAAACCTACCCAGAAGTGTAAAGGCTGTTAATACTTTCCAGAAGAAACACTGGGTGAGCAGGTGTCGACAAACTTCAAACTTTTGGACACATAGTGTAATTTCAATGCAAGTGTATGGTTTCTTTGTATGGTTTAAGTGCTGAGTGCTGTTAGAGAGTGTATTTTGTGTGTGTGTGTGTGTACGCCTGTGATGAATGATCTTGTATTTTCTTTTGCTGATGCTCTGGGGGGTTTTAAGAGGCAGTGCAGGCACATCTGGGACTCATCAGTCACAGGTTTGGGCGTTTTTCTTCTGGCCATGCATCCCCAGCTCCTGTCGTTTATAACCCTGCAATACACTCCTGAAATCTCACCACCAGCTAACACATAGTCCTTATGACGGTTACCTTAAACTCCCCTATCCTGTCCCTCTTTTAAAAAAGCCTTTTCCTTACCTGGACAAACTTGAGCTGCTCGAAATCCTTCAGCTAGACTGCCCCTCTCCACACCAGTTCAAGCTCTCTGAACTTTGGGAAGTCTGTTTACATAATCAGAGAACACAATTTAGCACCAATCAACTAACTTACTGCTACAAATATACAGAGATACATTGGCTTGTATATGTACTTGCAAATGCACTATAAGTCCAAAGGTTTGTAGTCTTTCTTCTGAATGACAGGGTATTGATAGTGGGTGTTTCCCCACTTTGCTGCACTAACAGTTTCCACTAGTCTGAGAATGCTTTACCCTAGAGGTCAGCTAGTGATGTAGGGTGATTAGTTCTGGATCACAAACACCACTACAGCTCATCTTAAAGGAATTAAATGGAGCTCCATCACTCCAGAGGTCATAGTTTTGCTGCTCCACAACCTAAAATGTTATGCTCCTCTAGCCGAAGCTTGGAATTGGGTTTGATGACACATGTAGCGCTACAATGCTTTTCTATGAGATGCGGGTACTTTAAAGTAGCACAGTGTCTGGATACTTTTGGACATATAGTGAAGTACAAATACACTACCATTGAATATTTACCAAAAGACACTCAATATTCTGTGATAAGCAACAATAAATTACAGCATGCCCCTCTATTTGAGTACCTTTATTAGCCAGAAAATAGAATGTTTTATTCATCACTATAAAAAGCAACCCAATATAGTAGTAATTATTATGTGAATCACCAACTGTTAGAAATGTACAGCCAATGGGATGAAACAGTTAACTAGTGCATTTAAAGTTGAAGGACTCTGCATCACAAACCAACCAGTTAACGGGATGTCAGACATGCACTGTTACATATTCTTTCATCTTATAAAGGAAACTTGTTTTATATACATAATACATATATATTTTCATTTGTAGTATACAGTGCTCAACAAGAATAAAATATGCAGCTTATGAAAGTGGTAAAAACCCTGTGGTGTACAACTATGTGTGCACTCAGACAGCTTAACTGAATGCTTCTCTTTATTTAATCATTTTTATGTTAGCCTGTAATTTATGATCTTTAGATTAATGTGTGTCCAAAAAAATAACATAATTTAAAAGGAAAAAAAAACATTTAAATTAACATAGCAGTGTTGTTATCCATTTCTGTTGGTCCTTTCTTCATTATAAAATGACAGTTGGCATTTTACACTAACACTAACAATAAGTTTCATACAAAGGAGTTTCATCAAGCTCCCCCAGCAGGCCGGAAGGCAAGTAAATTCAAACGAATAATAAGAAACAATGCAGAATGTCAGCAGTGGACCTGGTCTTCTCACAAAGCTTCACTAAAGGTCTTTCCATTATTTCTCAGTGTAGTCTCACAGGAATGACCAGGTGACATTACTGACAGGCCTCAAACTAAAGGCTTCCTGCTGGTGCTGAAAAGGTCACAGTAATTTATACTCATCTTATTTTTGACTATCCATCTCCCCCATCAACAAGGCTTTGAAGCTTATAACCAAAATGGACCACGCCAACTACACATACACAAAGGACACGTTTTAGAAAGGTTTACCGCATCTTTTTATGTGCATGCCTCTGTGTGTGTGTGTGTGTGTGTGTGTGTGTGTGTGGTTTGTGTGTGTGTGTGTGCATGTCACAAACTACAACAAAGGCCAAAGAAATCTCATTAATATCATCTACTATTACAATTATTTAAAAACGGTCAAAAGCGGACACCGATACCCCTGAAAAAGTCACGTGAGGAAAGAGTTCCACATCCTTGTGAAGAGCCTTTTGGACACGCAATCAAATTTTTTTCATTCTGCCAAGTCTTTCTCCCTGCCGGGAGGAATGTTCTGCTTTAGCAATCATCCTCTGCTTTAGCAAGCGGAAAGTATTCCCGACTCACTTGCTAAGCTGCAGGCTCTCTTTTTTATTGCTGTTGTTGTTTATTTGTTTCAGTTTGTGATCATCAGGTTTCATGTGTGTAAATCTTTTTAAGGCTTCTTTTTTTCAGTGTGTCCGTTTTATTGATTTCTCATCTGTTCGGGGAGCACCGGCCCTGCCCACGTGTCTTCACACAGGCCCTGATATACACCACAAATATATATAGTTCTGCACCAACTGTAGCCAGCTTTAAAACCTGCTAAAACCGCACTAGTCTCTTCTGTCTCCTTTTAAAATATGTGCACTTTTATTGCACTTTCAGTTTTCTTTGATTGATTTTCTGTATATTCTGTTATCTCTTTTATTTCCTGCATTATTGTATTGTTTTATCCTGGTTTATTGTATTTTTTATTCTATTCCTGAAAAGCCCATTTTTAGACCTTTTGTGTGTAAGAAACTTCACTTGACATGACTCCACCTTCAGGATAAGATGGGTGTTTTTTCCCTTTTGATATGAAAGGAGCTAAATTATAAAGAATTCGGGGACTGAATTCAGTATAGGGTGTTTTTTTTTTTTTTTTACCAGATATGAGTTCATAAATATTTTTTTTTGTTTGAACATGAATATGGGCCTATATACCAGCACCCTTGCAACATCAGTTAATAGTTCATATTTTATTCATGAATAACCTAAATGTTATAGATTATAATCAATTAAGTTACTGTTTCTTGTTTTATTCAGTTTTTCAAGCATTTTAGGAACAAGACTTTTTTTATCACATAATTCAATGTACATGAATTCTATCATAAGCTCACTCTCTATGCTATTTTAAAATCAGCTACAGCTCTGTTCTTTATTTTACATTTGTACAGCTTCCTACAAACTGCTTAATAGCCTACTTATGAAGTTGCACAGTACTATTGGCATTATGTTGCAATTATTTACCATCACATATCATTTATTAGTATTTATTAGTACAACAAAACCAGGTTTACATTACAATGTTGATCTTCAGTGTCTGAGCACCGACTGTAGTCCTTTGAGTAGCAGAGAAGAGATGTCAGACTGAAACTTTGTTTCCTTTTGATGATCAGTTATGCAAGAAAAAAATTATCAGCACCAATTTGGCGTGTGGATGTAAAGCACAGCTCAGTGTTTTCTCTGTTCAAAAGTTTGTAATTAAGTTTTTGATTTTATAAACCACAAGTTTAAAAAAATGAACCTTTGTAACACCAGGAAGACACAGGAAGTGCATTATAAAAATGTTTTGATAAAATCCATTTGCAGATAATTTATAAACAGATAATATTATTATATATGGACTAAAATATATGAGTGTATTACAGTCAATTATTATTCATTCAACGTCTTAATGTTACCGAAGTGCTTGAAATATTGAATCAAATATCCAATTACGCCGCTTGGGTCCAGTTTTAAACAAACTTCTACACTGTACGCATTATTTTCTTATACAAAATATCAAATAATATGCTTACAAGTGATTCCACACTTTTGAACAGTAGGAACATAGAATACTTATATTTGTAGGAACAGAATGTTTAGCAAATCTTTAGGCTTTGTGGCTTCCATAGACTTACTGCTTTCTAAATCACTACGAAACACAACATACTTAAAATGTGCTTAACCACACCCTAATTTACCCCTGAAAATACACCAAACCCCTTCATTTAAATTAAGTGGGTGCTAACTTGTGAAACTGACCTGTTAATTTTACCTTAAAATTATATTTAAGGCATGAGTGGGAAAACCTTTAATCTTAATTTTATGGCGTAATTTAAGAGGTTCTATTATTTAAGGGGCAAGTCTGAAAACATAAGGGGAAAATTCAGTAGTTAAACTCCTTAATCTCAGCACAAATAATGAAATATGATTTAGAATATACGAACCTTAAGCATAAGTGTTTTAGTCTGAACACAGGTCAACTATTTTGTTAACATTTTGGAATAATCAGTAAATAGTTTATTCAAGAATAACTATAATAATAAACATATTATATAAGGTAGTATTCCATATTGTATTAAGTATTTAGGGAATTTAATGGCCAAAACTTTGTTGCTTATCATCATCAGGGGTGCTGATAGATGGCAAGGCCATTAACTGGGAGTTTATTCCCAGTGCTCTTCTGGAAACACTTTACACTTTACACTTTCTAGGTGTCGGAACATTGCTGAGAGGATTTGATTGCATTCAGCCACAATAGCATTAGTAAGTTCAGGTACTGTAGCATGACTCTGGATCACTCTGGAAAACTCCCAGAGGAAAACAGTTCCACTGCTCCACAGCACAAAAGGGACTTTATACTGTCTAATCGACACACTTTACAAGATGCTGCTCTGGAGGGTCTCATTCTATTTGACAATGTGTTTCTGTGGAAATTTGTATGTAATTTATGTCTAATGGGTGCAACGTAAAGTAGCTGAACACACTAATCAGAGGGAGGATCTTGATGATTGTGTTCTGTTAGAACATACGCTATATGCACAAAAGTACTGGGACACAATGAAGGCCAATCTTACTGCTTAATGTCAACCCAAGAAGTCTTTTCTTTGGATGTTCTGCAGCTTTAGGCTTTCACACAATGTATCACAGCTGTTTCTCAAACTGCACTTGATTCTCACTCAAATTGAACAATGAGAGCATCGTCATATTATGGTCTCTGCATAAGCAAAATGTTCCATGATCCGTAATCAGTGAGTAGCAAACTAAATTATCCAAGATAGTTATAAGTCTAAGACAGATGTGTACTGACAAAATAAGCTCTTACATAACCCTAGAACATCTGTGCTTTTTTAATTTCTTTTTTGGAGAACACAAATAAGCTTTATTCCCTCCAATTCCAATATTTATGTAATCCATCAAGATATACACTATATGGACAGAAGTACTGGGACACATCTGTTTTTCAGGGTTTGTGATAGGTCCCTTACTTCCAGTAAAGGTAAACCTTAATACTTCAGTGTACCAAGACATTTTGGACAACACCATCCCTTCAACTTTGTGGACACTGTTTGGGGAAGACCCTTTTCTGTTCCACCATTACTGTGCCCCAGTGCTCAAAGCGAGCTTCATAAAGACACGGTTGGATGAGTTGGGTGTGGAAGAACTTAACTGGCCCACACAGAGCCCTGACCTCAAACCCATCCAACACCATTGGGATGAACTGGAACGGAGACTGTGAGCCAGGCCTTTTCATCTAACATCAGTGTCTGATCTCATATATGCTCAACAGCTTGAATGGGCACAAATTCCCCAAAGAAACACTCCAACATCATGTAGAAAGTTTCCCAAGAAGAGTTGCAAAGGGGGGACCAACTCCATAGTAAAGTCTATGTATTTGAATGCAATGTCATTGAAATCCACCACCACCCTGATGGTGGTCAGGCGTCCCTATACTTTTGTCCATGGTGTATACACAACCACCGTAGGGTGGACTGGGTTATTGGAAGGCAGCCCTGCTGTTTGAAGTTCCTGGGCAACTGACGTGGAGCGGAAGAGCAGAAAATCACTGCAACACACACACACACACACACACACACACACACACACACACACACACACACACACACACACACACACACAC
>JBBPCY010000156.1:11081042-11095813 GCA_037974405.1 Brachyalestes nurse | reverse complement strand
CACACACACACACACACACACACACACACACACACACACACACACACACACACACACACACACACACACACAGAGCCCAGCTGAGGCTTGTCGTTTCCATTGAGACACACTGTCAACCTTCAGGATCTTGCACATCATCAACCTTTTGAGTTGTAGCAGCACTTTAAACAGAAGAACAAGCCACCCCACTGGAGCAGGACAGTACAGGTATATCCGTGTTTATTCAGAGGCCTGTTTAGTGTGTGTGTGTGTGTGTGTATATACTGTGTATTAGTAACCAGGACACTAGCTAGATACGCAGCAGTGCTTGTCCATTATCTTGCCCCATTTAATCTTTTGTCTGTCTATGTTACTTTACTTGCCATTTTGTTTACATGTCAGTTAGCCGTGCTAAATCATGACTAGCTAGCCAGTCAAGGCCAGGCAGCCTGTGTTTGACAGGTAAGTTAGCTGGCTTGCTATCCTAGCCTGCTAACCAGCTAGCACAAGGAATTAATTAGAAATTTATAATAACCCGAACACGAAAAGTACTATTAATGGAGTCTTTAAGTGTACATAACATTCCTCTCCTCTGAAGTGTCCCTGCCTTATCCTGTATCCCATGAAAAATGTAGTCGACGTTGATAAATGTTAGCCTAGCTTCCTCTCTAATTACATTGTCTGAGCTCAGTGGTGGAGCTAGCTAAGTGGCTAACTGGAATAACCGAACATTTTATTCTCAGACAGTCATGCTAAGGACAATTATGTAGAAACTGGTGAAATACATTGATGGACTCATCTATCTTAGCTAATGTAACTCCTCAAAGCTGTCTCCATGTGATCGAATAAGTGGAGAGAATTGATCAGCTGTAGATATTATCACACATTTTCATTCTTTCAGCTGCGTTTTCTTGTGAATATATTTCTGGTTCTAACTGGTGCATGCAAGTGTCTTCATCAAGGGAGGCAGTTTATTGATGAGCTTCCTAATAAAAGTCTGGTTTAGACTATTCTTGTATGTACAACCCCCGGCAAGTAGTTGCTGCTGTTACTGGTGGGATGGCAAGGGATGTAACACATACATTTAAAAAAGTATTTTTTATGTATGTGTATAATATACTCAAACGCACATATGCGTGTGTGTTTATTGTTACACCCATTGCCATCATACCAGTCACAGCAGCAACTGCTAGGCTGAGGTAATGATGAAGCCTAAACCAGACTTACAGGTTTTATTAGACAGGGCAGAAGTAAAGCGTATTCCCTGACTAAGCCACTTACATCTACCAATCATAACCAGTTTAAAATGAAAACGTGGCATTACCCATCTACATTTCTAGAGCTGAACTGTTCTCACTACTCAGTCTGTCACATGGAAGAAGAGAGAGACATTAATGAAGACCTTATACACACATACACACATCATATATATATATGATATATATATGATATATATATATATATATATATACATACATACAGAGAGATGGAGGGAGAGATGGGTGGATGGGTAAAAAGATGTAGATGTACTTATAGAGAACTGAAGACGTTTTAACATAGTATTCTGCATTATATTGACATTGTATTGCATGCAATGTGTTTCGAGTACTTCACATTTTTTTGCTCTGATTGCACTGGGTAGTACTGTGGTTAGCAGTGTTTTCCTGTTTTTTTTTGTTGTCATTTTTCATGCTGTTTTATGTCAGTGGTATTGATTTTGTTTTCAAGTTGAGTTCTCTTCATTCTTTGGGAAGATGATGATAATGGTTCTGTTCATTCTGGCAACTGTAGTGAATGTTAAATATGTTTATGGTCTTTGTGGATTTTTGCCTGGTGCTTTCTCTTTCTCTGCTTTTCCCACTTTCCTTGCACTCCTCCTATCTCTTCTGCTTTCCTTTCTACTTTTTCTGCTGGAGCCCTTTATCCCCAACCTCTTCTCTCTTCTCTTCTCCTACTTTCTGGATCGTTCCGGCCTGCTCGTGGCCAGGGGAGAGCCTGTTTTCCAACCACTTTTCCAGCACGGCAAGCAGAAAGCAGTCTCAGAGAGAGGACAGTGACTCAATGGTATCAGACCACTCTACTGAATTTGGGTTGAGGGTGCGAGGGGGGCCGAATATGAAGGACATTGTCTTTTATTCTGAGATGAAGAATTGTGGATGAAAGAACATCTACAGGACTTAAAATACTGCGCACCTGGTGGATACTCACATTCACAGTGAAATTATGAGAAGTGTCTGGAGCCGTAAGAACAAGCCAGTCAGAATGTTTACTTAAACGTTATTAAAGAACCCCAAAGAAAAAGATATAATACAACACAAATGTTGAAGTACAGCTCAAGATATGTTCAAGTACACTACCATAGACCCTCAAATACTGGTAGTCTTTCTACAACAATATATTTGAATATTTGTGCCATTTAAAGTTCTGTGGTCTCATTCATGAAACACTGAAATTTCATTCAGTAGATTCTGTGATTATTGATTTATAATCACATTTAATAAAAACACAATGTTAACAAATCATGATTAATGATTCATAAAAACAGTGTTTCTAAATAGTGTCCTCTAATACTTTGATGATAACTGATCAGTAAAACTAAACTTAACCAGGACAGTCAAGGTTTTTTTCTTGTCTCTTGGCTGAAACAAATTCACACCAGGACTAAACCCATCAAGGTTTGTAAATCTTGATGATGCCACAGCTTTGTGCAGCAACATGGGCATAATGTTACTTTAATCATATTTTCATGACCGTTTTTCTTTTATAGAATACCGTCTAATTGTGAATTGTTACGTATGGCCATTTTACTTTACATTTTACTATCAAATCCCTTCAGACTAATGTTTTATTGATGAGGACTCTGTTCTTCACATGGACTAGTTAAATCAACCCAGTGACGGTGGGAAATAGTTGTTATAGGCCCCATATGGCAGTTAAAGCTGCAAGATCTGAGGTTTTTACATGAAAGCTTTCTGTGACAACAAAAGAATTTTGAGAGAGACCCTAAAATGGCACTACAGAGTAACTCAATATCTGTGTAGAATGGTTTTCACATTGGTCTTAATTTGCCATCACAGCGTGGGTTAACTGTTGTGTTTGATGTGCTTCACCTACGAAGCCATGCAAGTAGCTTTAGCACCTGTAGATAAGCTGTCAAATAAATGCTCAGCAGTTAAACCCAAGTGACATGGAGAGATTTCCAGAACTAGGCTTTCTTGTTTGAGCAGTACTTTAAAGTCATTTGCTAATTTGAACCTTCGTGGTACAAAGGGTCATGAGTGAAAGTTTGTGGGGCCTGGGTCAGATTTCTCATTCTCATTTCTAAGTAAAAAAAAAAGCAGGGATCCTCTACAGAGATCAAACTTCTACACATTTTAGTGGATAATTATTTACGTGCTGATTTTTAACATTGGGGGGAAAATCTGCTAAATGGTCAATCTGTTGTGTTTTACTTTCCCCAGTATGTTAAACATAAAATGAGAAATTATGCAATTTGCAGAACAGTGCAAGCTTGTCACTGCTGAATAGACGCTGAATGCTTCATTTTTACAGAACATGCGTTGACCAGATTCAAGCCTTTGCATATGACTATGTGCTGCATGCAAATAAGTGACTGTTTTTGTTCTGTGGTCCTACAGAGGGAGCCAGAGAGGGAGGAGCAGCCCGACACCAGCATGCCTCCCAAATTCAAGCGGCACCTGAACGACGACGAGGTCACCGGCTCTGTGCGCAGCGAGAGGGTAAGAGACACCACAACACAGGCCATTGTGGGACACCAAGATGCCGTGTCCAACTTTATAGCTCTAAACGTTATATCCCCTTGTTATATCTTCCTTAAAGGTGCCAATTCAAGAGTCAGTTTTGGAGTTGATGATCCATCCCTTTGGATGCTCCTGTTGTCATAGGTTAATAAATAATTCCTCCATATCTATGTATTCATTGTACTTATAAGAACAATTAACAAAACGGTGAAACTGAATGAAGGTGAATTTTGAGATTCAAAATAGTTTAGTAAAGAATGGTAATTTACACTAATCGTAGTGAAGTCAGAGTTTTGGTTTGTTCAGACACAATAAGCAGCTTTAAACCTCCAATCAGGCTGAGTAAACAAAATGTCTGTGTATCGTTAAAGCACCTCATCAGTGTTCTGGCATTCTGTTTCCTGTGTTGTGGGAGGACAAACAACATTAGAGAGATTAATGACTCTCATCACGCTCATCAGCTCGGCCCTGCGTTTGTCTGTGCTGGATCCAGAAGGGGAAAAAGCAGAGTCTGTGTTGCATAATAGGACGGTCACGTGTGAACTCTCGCTCCTGTTTTCCTCCTGCTAGCTCACCAATAATGACTACCAGTCCACCCTTGGATCCTGCTTGTTTTGTTCTTTTCCCCCATGACTCTTTTGGGACCTGTCAACTTTTCCTTGCCGGACTCTTTCTCCTGTCTTTGTCCTTGAATTACCCAGAATTCTGGTTAAGAATAAGAATGGCTCGTTGTTTTTTATTTTTAACTTGCATTTCTTCTGGTGCATCACACTCTTTTTCCTCCTGCATACTGTTGATGCATTAGATGTGAAAAATCAAATTTCTAATTTGCAAACCATCTTGTAAACCACACATTACTGTCATGCAAACCGCAGGCCTAAATCACCACAAACTGTAAATAAGGCCCTTTCTGTAGTTTATGACGGTGTTACTGTCATCTTTAATAATGGACAAAAGCTCACTTTTTGGGAATGTGTCATTGTAATTTATAGTGTATAAACCTCCATTTTTTGTTATCTACATTAGCGCCATACCTCAAGTGCAAAACTAAAAAAGCTAACCATATATGTCTTGGCTGATTGACAACATTCAGGATGAGGGGAAAACAATGTAACTCTTTTTTTCATTGAACTTTCAAGAATGAAAATTTCCCTGTGAGCAGTTAGGGAAAGGAAGCACATACACACACACACACACACACACACACACACACACTCACCTGTCATAAAAGAGCAATCTGCATGTAACATCAGAGCTCCCTACAGTTTGATGGGCAGCAAGATACATGGGAATGGAAAGAAACAGATGGAAAGATGATGATAAGGGATCCAAACTGAAAGGAGGCCATTATTCTTTAGTTACAGCAGTAATAGCAGTAGTTTAGATACAGTTTTATGCTGAGGATCAAGCACCCATTGGCATTTTTTTAAATCTACAGTAAAATGTGGCATTTTTTTAAAGGTTTGTTGTTTTTTAAAAAGTCTGTAACAGATTAATTGATTCATTGGGCCTTAAATGAAGTTAGGTGTAGACAAGTGAAGATTAATAAATGAAAGGGATTGTGCTTAGACACACAAGAAATAGACTCGTCTCAGCAGCTGACTGATGATCTAAAAAGGTAATTAACTTTTACAAAGTAAATTGTGGAGGTTAATGTCCCACAACCAGTATTGAAACTGAAAAACAGCAAATAAAGTGAATATTAAAATGAGAACAATACAAACCATCCATCAAAATCAATTTTGAAATTCTTCAAAAACAAGGTTTTGGTTTTGAAATTACACCTCAGACTTAACCATTGTTGAAAACTATTTTTCTGAACTAAAAGTCTATTCTAATAGTCTTTTAGCTAGCTATGAGAAATGTTTGCAGGCTATGATTTTTTTTTTACTAAGTACCTAGTCACAGGGTGCACGTTGCATTTTATATTTTATTTTTTCAAGTATGTTCAATTTAGCAAGTAAACAGTAATTGTGCAAAAATTGTGTCTAAACTTGCATGCATGGCTTAAAGTATCTGGACACAAAGTTCCAAAACTGCAAGTGTTAATGGGAAGGTTGTCTACTAGATTTGGAACATGCCTGCAGGCATTCTTTTTCATTAATCTATGAGAGTCTTATTGATGTAGGGCACTGATGTTCTGGCTTGCAATCACTTTCCAGCTCATCCCCAGCTAGTTAAGCTGTATAGCAAACTGTTTCTCTGTATAGTTTGCTTTGTGCATAGGGGACATTATCCTACTAGAACAGGAAAGAGGCTTTCCCGCACTGTTGCCAAGTTGGAAGCACACAGATCTCTAAAATGTCACTGTGTGCCTTTGGACATGTGGCATTCAATGACGGTCCCACAGTGAAAATCATTGACCTCTTCAGTATGTCCTATTCTCATGTTTATGAGGATTGCCTGGCTGTGAGCTTGATTTAATGCACCCGTTACAAATTAATGTGGCTAAAATAGCTAACCTACAAGTATGTAGCTGCCTACTCTTGCATTTGGAAGAAACTTCTTGTCTTCATTTTTGTTCATTAGTCTTTCCTTTTTAGAATTTTACATAATATGAAAATCCCGACTGCATTTTACAGTAATTTGATGTTTTCAGTATAAATGGACGAATAGAAATTGTCCAACAATTGGTAACATGACCGCTATATAACCCTTTGTCATACCTACTCATGGCAGCTTATGACATCCGTCATGAGTTGTTTGACATGGTTCTGTCAATGTTATGTAGCAGAGGTCAAGTAAAGTGTTATATATTTTTTATGGAGTTTTTTTCTTTTTTTTTAGGAATTTGTGCCCATTCATTCTGAAGAGCATTTATGAGGTCAAGCACTCATGTTGGACAGGAAGGCCTGGCTCACAGTCTCTGTTCCAGTTCATCCCAAAGGTGTTAGATGGGGTTAAGGACAGGGCTCTAAGTGTTCCAGTCAAGTTCTTCCAAACCAAACTAACCCAATCATGTCTTTATGGACTTTGCTTTGTGCACTGGGTTACAGTAATGCTGGAATAGAAAAGGGCCTACCCAAATTGTGTCCACAAAGGAAGCATGGCGTTGAGTAAAATATCCTGGTATGCTGAAGCTTTAAGATTACCCTTCACTGGAAGTAAGGGACCTAGCGCAAACCCTGAAAAACAGGTGTTCCCCAGTGCTTTTTGTCCATATAGTGTATATCTTGATGGATGATGTAAATATTGGAATTGGAGGGCAAAAAGCTCATTTCTATTCTCCAAAAAAAGAAATTAAGAAAAGCACAGATGTGCGAGGGTTATGTAAGAGCTCATTTTGTCAGTTCACATCTGTCTTATACTTATAACTAACTTGGATAATTTTGTTTGCTACTCACTGATTACAGATCATGGAACATTTTGGTTATGCAGAAACCATAATGTGACGATGCTCTCATCGCTCAATTGAGTGAGAATCTAGTGCAGTTTGAGAACCAGCTGTGATACATTGTGTGAAAGCCTAAAGCTGCAGCACATCCAAAGAAAAGACTTGGGTTGACCTCACAATGGCCCAAAAGGCTTCGAAGAGCGCCCAGCGCTCAGTTTGGCAACTGCACCCCTTAGGTGGTTGTTGCGTAATCAACCATCCCACAAAAGGAAGAATTTTTATATTACTGAGTAAAGCCCATGTCACTGGGAAACACACCAGACTTTGGTATCTGGGTACAGCTTCAGTTATGCAAGACTGTCAGGATGTTGAAACGCCCCAAACTGCTCATGATCATATGTACTAATCAATCCCCTGCGGCATGCAGACTTAATCGTAGTAGCACAAGTAAACACTGTAAAAAGATAATGCTAGTTAAATGTGAAGCAGATGTTTTTCTTCATTGATGTTACTGAACCAAATACGGATTTTCAAAATCTCAGTGGACTTTACAAAGACCCCTCTTTCAAACCTCTGAAAATACAAACAGTTCTTCATGGAACAAATAGCCCATACAAGCAGTGTCTGCACGTGAGTTTCAGAATAGCAGTCTGCGTCCCTCATGTTTTCCCGCACGTGCTGCCCATGTTGCTGCAGACTGAGCCTGAAGGTGTCGGCGAAAGCAGAAAGCCATTAACCCATATGAAAGGCATTTAATGAGACTGTAAAAGGCGTCTCCCTCTTACTATAAGCACTTGGATTCCCATCAGGTGGAGAACAAGATCAAAGCACTGAAATAGTTTGGATTGATCTGACCCATGACCTTTTCTTTCCTTAGAGGAACCTGCTAGAAGAAGATTCAGATGAAGAAGAAGACTTTTTTCTGTGAGTTTGTTTAATAAAAAGCTATTAACCAAGCTGAAAAATATAACCATATAACCATACGCATGATTAAATTCTGAATTCAAGTTATTAAAACATTGTGCTCTTTATAGAATAGTTTTTCTATATTTCTTATGGACTAATTATTGAAATTATTATTATATTATTAACCATTGCAATGCTCAATACCTACTGAGTAGACCCAGGCTTTCATTCCCCGTTGCTATAAGACTTAGCCAGTTTACATTGTTTTCCATGTGGTTACTGAATAATTAATTGGATATAATGTAAGCCTGGGAATTTAGCAGGTTAATAACATTTAAATTGATTATTGAACATTCTTGATTATTTTATTGTAGTTTGTTACTGCTCTATAAGACTTTGGATTATGCATATCTGCATGGTCCATTACTAGCACATGGTCTGATTGTTGTAATTCAGGATGTCAGAATTTCGACACTTAATACAGGAGTTTGTTTTCTGACTGTCACGTGTATTTTTGTCTGCTTGCAGAAGAGGACCAACTGGACCTAGATTTGGCCCCCAGAATGACAAAATCAGACAGTGAGTTGTTACTGCTGGTCTGTGTTTTGTGTTGTGGTGTTAGTTTGTTTGTTCATGACACATTCTTATTCTTATGTCACAACACACATAGGTGTCCTGCCATGCTCCTGTAAATCCTAACTGACTTGAAATTTTTGGCATTGTCAGATAACATTGCACTTCAAGATCTCAAAATAATTAGTAACCTTTCTTTATCCATAATGTCATTTTTAGAACAGTGGAACCAACAGCACATCAACAGCACATTTTGTAATTGGCTGAGATGTTCAGAGCAGATGCACTGACTGGTAGCTAGCGATGACATGTGGAAGTGCAAATTCCCAATGAAAACTGTTCGTCCAAAATTTCGCAGCAGGGTTGAAACGCTTGTCTCTAACCGCGCCTCCACCCCCATCTCCGATACCAGCGCCCAGCCAACAGTAGGGATACTGTGGTTTTTGAACACAGTGACAAAATACCAATCATACAGATCACATTTGGAGAGTAGAAGATTGATTCAGCAAATTTAAATGAGCTCTGTACATCTCAGATCAACTTGTTATAAATATAAATGGGTTTATTTAATGTTCAGTGAGATCCTCAATCAAACCATGGAAGCTGGATCTGCACGTCAGCTGTTGCTGCGAGGATCAAATCTAGTCCAGATATTTGGGATTGCAATTCATAGGACATGCTATAGCAAGCAAGTTACAAGACAAGATAAATTACATAGCCTCAGTTTTTTTGTATGTTGTCCTGTGGTGCTGAACTAAATACTTGCCTTTTAAATACAGTATACAATTAACATTCTTGCAGTGTCACCAATCAAACTGTCAGATATGCTAGGCAGCGAGTGACCTGTCAGTTCTGGAAGCTGATGTGTTCAAAGTGGTAAAATGGACAAGCAAAGACTTTGACAAGGGCTAACTTGTGAGTGTTAGATGACTGGATCAGAGCACCTTGAAAACAGCAGGTCTTGTGGGACACTCCCGGTATGCAGTGGTTAAGACCCACCTAAAGTGGTGCGGGATTAACAACCAGTGAACCAGCTACAGGGTCACGGATGCAATGATGTGCATGGGGATTGAAGGCTAGCATGTCTGATTCCACAAATTAGTTCTTGTAGCACAAATAAGAGAAATAGCTGAAGAAGTTCATGCTGGCTATGTTATAAAGGTGTCAGAACACAGTGCATGAGAGCTTGCTGAATAAAGGATTGTGTTGCCACAGACCAGTCAGAGTGCCAACCCTTGTCAGCTACAAAAATTGCCTTCAATGGGCATTTGAGCAATGGAGTAATGGAAGGAGCTGGCCTAGTCTGATTTTGTGGCTGGCCAGGTGTGTATGTTGCTTACCTGTGTACATTTCTGAGATAGCAGCAGGATGTACCCTGGAGAGAGGGTAACCATGCGGATGTTCTGTTTTTGTTTTTTGTGTTGCACCATGGTCCTAGAGGAATGTTGTTACACCATGTGCGGTTTATGTGGATGAAATGAAAATGCACACCTACTCGACTTGGCTTGACTTATTCAGATGTCTCATGGTGTTCCTGGCACAATGGGTCAGAACTGCTTTGGTGGCACGGGGAAGGGGGCCACACAATATTAGGCATGTGGTTGTAATGCAATAGCTGATCTGTGTATTCTTATTACTGAATGATTTTTATTATATTACTTGGCCCGTTTCTTCATTTTTCATTCAGTAGTCTTACTTGCTCTGGGCTGGATAAGTACCCTCTTCTCTGAATGACACTGACAATTAGCCCTGTGCTGCAAGATGTTGTGGTGTGGAATGCAGGCATCTACTACACAGCATTCATGTGAGATTCATATTGACAGTGAGACCGAAGGAAGGTGTTGTCATTTGGGTTTCTAAGATGCAGCAAATGATAAAAGGAATGATACAACACATTTGGGTGGAGTGGAATAACCCTGCCCTGACTCTAACTCTGATTGGCATGAATTGATTTGGGTTTGGGCTATGTTAAAATGTTCCAGTAAATATCCCTATGGACCTCCAACAGTGATTTGGTTCAGTCCGTGCAGCTGTGGTATGAACTCTTTTTATGTAACCCAGCATGAGGCTTTTATTCCATCTGCTCAGAAGAGTAACACAGAAGAAAACATTTAATATTATTGAAAATGGTGACCCACAGTTGGAATCCACCGAGACCAGAACCACACCACAGTTGCCCTTTACACTTATTTTGGTTTCTTTAGGGTTTTTTGCCAGGCAAATTGAGCGAGTAGTACAGCAGTGCCCATTCCAGATGTGAGAAGGTGGGAGGTATGTGTTGGACACAGGTGTTGGGCATATTCCGTGGCCGCTGAGCTGAGACTACTGCACAGATGAGGAGTACAAACATCCTGGTAGTAGTACATTTCACAGGTTATCTGAGCCAGTGCCAGCAGCCACAGGGTGTATCACTTGTAAGAGAACAAATATTCCTTTATTTTGACCACACACTCATCTGCTGAGACCACATCAAAGACCAGTGAATTTGGTAACACAGCTGGACTTGCAGAAGCATGAGGAACCTCAATCTAGTTAGAATACAAGAGCTTATGATGATGACACTGGAAAACGGCTGCAAAACACTTATATTGTCTCCTGTCATTTCTTTCTTTCTTTTGTACTCTTTTCTACCAGGGTGCAGTCTCAGGTTGATGAGGTCATTGATGTCATGCAGGAGAACATCTCAAAGGTGATTGAGCGTGGAGAGCGTCTGGATGACCTGCAGGACAAATCTGGTGAGGAATGCAAGCCTTCACCACACAGTGCACAGACAACCCACAGCTCCAGTGACGGGTCCTCTTGACGGCATGTTATTGCGACTGTATTTTATACAGTATGACCGTATGGTGGCCTTGACCACTCTAGGTAACTGGTGACTAAAGCGGCAGCTCCCAAACCTTTTTTAGTCACTCTAAAATCTGTAAAAATTGGTAAGGTATCATCTTCCATTACAAACTTGATATCAAACATGTCTTGGCCAATAAAGTACATTTGGGGCATGGACAAAATTATTAAAACTACATATTCTGCAATCTATTAATAAAATGTGGTAGGTTTAATTAGAAGAGTTCCTTGATTTCATCTGACATCTGTGCTCATTTTGACATCTCCGTGTGTCTGTGTCAGATGTCTCAGCTCAGTGTGCTGCTTTAGGGCCAGAAACAATCACCCTCTGTGCTTTAAAGGTTATTCTCACTGTCCTCTCCCCATACAAGCAGTTCAGAAGTTTTCAAACAAGGGTATAACTCAGTGTTCAAGTAATGAATCTGTTTTCAGATCAGTGTCTAGGCTATGTGAGACAGCTGTATATTTCTCTTAGTGTGAATTAGGTAGGTGTCTTGTATTAGTCTCTTCTGGTTTGTAGTTCAGTAGAAGTTTATGAGCTCTGTCAGGTGTCCCAGTCAAAGGAGCCATTGTACTGAAGGGAGCAGGAGCCAAAGCATTAATGGGTGTTGAGTATCTGAGCGTATCTTGTTGTAAAGGGCTGTTTTGAAAGAGTACCAAGGTGGTGCCTCTGCTCTTTTTCACTCTGTATTCTGCAAGTTCTCAGCATTGTACCTGAATCAAGTTCAGTGGTTGTATAACCAGATTCTCCCCTCCATTCATAGTAAGAATGCCGCACAGTGCAGGCATTGTGTAACATCTGGAAAAGTTACTGGTGAGGTGCAATGTTTACCACATGTTCAAGCAGTGCTTGTGCAAGTGCACTGGGATGAATATATGTTCAGATGTAGGCTGTTTTTAAGTGTATGTACAGTGTATGTTCACATGTCCTGGTATGTGTAAATGGTTGTGTTTGTGTCATTTGTGTTGTGAAAGCTATAAGAGTATGCCTCATGTGAGTACTATTACTCAGCGGGCTCCTATCCTATATTTTCCTCACTGAGGTCCACATATGAAGCTTGACTGGTTATGTGCTAAAATCAGTCCTGGTTAAATGACCATTTTCAGTCTCTCTCTGACTGTGTGAGGACACAAAAACCAACTCTTCATCTATATTTTTCAGAAAATGATCTACATATAATATTAACAAGTTAAAAAAAAGTTTTAAAAAAAAATGCTGTTTTTGCAGCATAGTTGTCTTGTATGGACTTTTTGGACTAAGAGTGATAGGTATATTTTGAAACTACTACTTTTAAAGAACAGACGCTATGTGTGCAGTTGTTAGGAAAAGGTTGTGAACCTTCTGGAATTTTAGTTTAACAAACAGCACACACTTTGTGAGAGCATCTATTATAAGAAACCAAGTTTTTGCTCTTTATCTTCATCATGTTGTTCTTCTTTAGTTACTGAATATTTGATCTGACATTCTGTCATAATTAAAGTTTACCTTAATTATTCCGGTTGGCCTTGTTTCTCTGAGCTAAAAAGGGTTGACAAGAGTTCCAGACATCGAGACTTAGCCAAGCCTGCAGGCTGGAGGCCTCTGCCATCCCAGCAGGCCCAGTGAATGTCAACAGGCGTCTGCTGGAGACAAACAGAGCCAGTAATAGAGTGATCTCAGTAGGGCCCTTACGTAACCGCCACACAGAGGGGCACGGCAGAAAGAGTCCGCTCGTTCCATTCCTTCCACATAGATCTTTAAACTGCCTGATTGATGTTCCGACGCTCGCTCAGGGTGGATGGGCAGACGTTTGTGTTGACAGATGGAGATAAAGGTTTACTCTTGGAGCAAAAGGGGGTGGGGAGTTGGTGTGTTTCTTTGGTCTTGCTGTGAAGCGTGTTCACATGTGTTTACAGATTTGAGAACGCTATAAACGGCTGCTGAAGTGAGATGAGCTTGACTTCATCTTGGAGCTGATTTGGCCCAGCCCAGTTCAACCTTGTTGTTGTTTTGTTAAAAATCCCAAATGACTCAAGCTCTTGAGTGTGTATATTACATCATGTTGTGTCTTTTGTAATGTGCAAGTCGGAAAATGGGCAAAGAAGCAAGGTCAGATGCAAAGTCCTTGATTGTTAATCTGTCTTTCCTTATTCCTTGCACGTGACTTCCAGAGAGCCTGTCGGACAATGCATCTGCATTCAGCAGTCGGGCCAAGCAGCTGCACAGAAGGATGTGGTGGAGAGACGCTAAGGTGAGGCCTCCAGTATTCCAGCACTACCCTGATTGAAAAAAGTGTTTGCACTTAAATGTACAGGGGGTCCTCAAGTTACGACGAAGATCCATTCCTAGGACAGTGATGTAACCTGAATTTTGGTGTAAGTTGTACATTCTAGAACATAAAAACACAGGTAAAAGGAAAAGGACATAATATAGTGTACTGTACTGTAGTAAAAATATAAAAAATAAGTGTAAAAATTCATTCAGAAGCCATGATAAAGTCCAAAAAGTTGCCAAACAATGCAACACATATGGAACCCTTGCACTTAGATAAGCGTACTTCCGCATACTCTGCGTATTCTGTGTATCTTAAGCCGCTAAACTAGTTCGCCCACGTGAGCGTCGTAAACTCGAAACGTTGTATGCTGAGACCCTGAGCAACTCGAGGACCCCCTGTACGTAATTATTAGGAGCGAAACCTACATCATGTATGTATTTTCTCACGCCATCTCTATACACTTTGTGGTAAATAGTTCATTAAAAGTAGTTTTAAGTGAAATTGTCCAAGGTTTGTTTTTCTTTATTGCAAAGCACTTTGGTCTTTACATAGATTATTTCTGGCATGTACAGAGTAACAACTTGTCTTAGTCAGATGTTGGGTAAACACAAGGTGCCAAAGCAACTTGATTCGTACGTCTCTAGGTTCTGTACTGGAGGGATGAAACACCATTCTGGCAAATGATTTTAATTAGATAATGTTTTGGTGATGGTGTTGAGAGCAGGATGGTCCAAAATATCCTGTAATTGTTCTATTGGGTTGAAATTAAGTCACTAGGCCAGAGCATTATTTACACAATTCTTAAACGAACCCCTTTTTCTTTCCCTCAGATGAAGATGATTGTGGCATTGGTGGTCGTCATACTGCTGCTCATTATAATCAGTACGTATAATTCTAAACCCCACATGCACTGTTCACATTGTTTTTATCATGTAATTACACAGTTTCAGCTGTGTTAAGTGTTACTATCAGCCTTAGCTAAATTAATAAGAAAATCCTTTTGGAAAAAAATCATTTATATCTTTTCAAATGCAGACCTGCATTTAGGGCTGCAACTATCGAATATTTTTGGAATCGAGTATTCTGTCGATTTTTTCAACGATTAATCGAGTAATCGGA
>JBBPCY010000156.1:11039000-11080942 GCA_037974405.1 Brachyalestes nurse | reverse complement strand
CTCGAGGCAAAGATTTTGCCTCGATCATTTTTTGTAATCGAATTATTCGAATTACTCGAATAATCGTTTCAGCCCTACCTGCATTGTAGTTCTACAAATCAGTAAATATAAAAAACGAATAAAACATTGAACACAGTCTGTATACTCTATTGAAGCTTTTAGCTTTAGAGGCTTCCCTCATCAAGTCTGAGAAAAATGTGAGGCTGTTGTAAGTTTTAAGGAAATTTTAATTACAAGATGAGCACTTTGTTCTTAAGAAATTGGTTTCAAAAATTGATCTTGTCTTATTTAATGATTCGCAAAAGAAAATTCACTGATCTGCTTTTTTTGTTTTGATTCCTCTCTCCATTTTTCTCTTTCTCTTTAGTCCCTATAATACTGCGGTATCGCTAGTTTCTAGCGGGGAGGTTGGAGGCTTGATCTGCTCTTCCTCCCTCCTCCTCCTCCCCTTGTCATTCCTCCACACCAGAAGAGGGCACTGCAGGCCCTGTGTATCGACTCGCTCCAGCTTCAGGGGGACCATCATCACACAGGGGCAACGAAGAATGTGTGTGTGTGTGTTTGTGCGTATATTATGTGCACCCACCCTGGAGTAGGACAACATATCAAGTGATGACCGAACATATCATTTGGAAAGGAGAACATTGCTGTGATCTCCCTTTTTCTAATGCCCATGTACACACACACACACTCAAACTGTACTGTAGTCTCTACTCAATTCTACTCATATTTACCAGCAGTATTGTATAACACACACACACACACACATAATGCAATTAATTATATTCTCCACACAGTGCAGTGATACATAGGTCATTGGAAGTTTCTAGGTTAGGAATTTCCATACAGGAAACAACGATTTTACTCTGTACTGCTGCTGTGATCTCTCCATCATTCAGAATAATCTCATTGGATTTTTAACCATGAAATTAGACTTAATCCAGGTTCCTTTGGAGGAAGAAAAAGTGATGCTTTTAAATGTTTGCTGCTATTTCCATTTTCTCTTCTAGGAAATACTTTTCTTGATTACTTGGCAAGTGTACAAATTGTTAAACGATCACAGCCAATTGTGGTGAGTTGTATTGTTTCGCTTTAAAGGGGTTCGTAAAACCCTTCTTATAAAGGTTTATGTGAATGATTGACTAGTTGTGTTCTTATGAAGTGCTGTAATTTTGCAAGCTCACTTTGCGGAGCTCACTGGTTTTATGAGCTCAGCGTAGGTGTGAGGCCATTCGAAGTTGAATACTCGTCTAATGGATTTTTATTGTTACCACGCCGAGGTGATAAAATAACGGGGGGAGAGTGAAACTGGTAGCTTATAAAAATATCATTTCAGCCGGGAAACTGTTATTCAGCCCTTTTTATTATGTTCTCCACGGGAAGGCAGAGCAGACCATACTCTCTCGCATTGAATATTTCCAGTAAAATACCACAGATACACACTGAAGGTTTTTTTTATGCTGACTGGATATGTAGCTGCGTATTACCAGTACACGTGAGTTTCAAAGCCTGGTATTTCAAACTCCTGCATTAATTACAAATGTTGAAGAGCCACCATAGATTTCACATGCAGTAAAATGTGTTTCATGCAATTACTGGAATTGTTAGCTTCATTCATTGGGGTGGAGGTTAGGACACGACACTATATAAAACAAGTAATTAACTTCGTATGGCCTGAGTGAGAGTTATTCTTGATGGACTGATTGAGACAACTGTTAACAGAGCGGAGAGCAACATGGACACATCCTGTAAATTTGTATTAACTTGTATTGCTTTACTATTATTTTGTATTTAATTTATATGTAAATATCCATTCCTTAAAGAGGTGAGCGATGGAATTGCATTGGCAGACTGTGAACTACTTTTTGTTTTGAAATAAAGTGATTTTAAAGCGAGTCTGGCTGGATGCTTTTCAGAAATGGGCAAATAACAGGAAAAGGGGAAGAGACAGAGAGGTCTGACACCTAACACACACACACACACACACAGTCTCATGTTCTTCGTCTAATCCTTCTCTGTTAGCTCTGTTATTCCTTTTCTCATTCAGTCTTTTATTGGCTCCTTTTAAAGCCCTTTCCCTACTCTGTGTAATATGGAGTCCCAGGTCACTACTAAAACTGAACTCTGTCTCTTTGTCATGCCAGTCGTTATTTCTTTTCTGCTTTTATGTCCCTGTACCCTGTCCTCCCTGTTTTATGCCTCTTTTTTTCTTCAGTGTTTTTATGCCCCTTCTCTCTGCTCTTCTCATTGCTGGTGTGTGGTTTGGTTTGGTGTCTGCAGGTTCACAGCAGGCTGCAGCTCCATGGCCTCCAGCACAAAGGCACATCAGATTTTGGATCAATAAGGAGTCTATTTATAGGGATATATTTTTCCAAATGTAGTAGTATTTGGTTTCACGTTTATGCGGTCACACTTCATACTCAATTTTATTTTTCCATTTCTCCATTGCTCATCAGGTTCACTGTACTCCATCACTCTGACATGGAAGGATGTCTGTGTGGTGCATCTGGACCTGCTTAAAAGGAGCAGTCTAGCAGCACAGAGATAAGTTCTGCTGCTAGGATTATGTTTGAAATCCACTTGTCCCATAGATCACTTCCTGAGAAGATGGATGTCCCCTAGAATTGAATCTTTCCGGCTCTCGGTTGGAAGCGTGATGGTTGGTGTTTCTCTCAGAGCACTATGAGGTGTAATCAGCATATTTTTTGTGGGTTTGTATGAACCTCATATACACATTCAGCGAAAAGATTTGTTTATGCTGTACAAAAATGGGTTCTTTGACTCCTACCAAGAAGAACCATTTATAGTGCATATAGATTACAGGTCTACAGCAGGTTTTCTATCATACTGGTGCATTCAAATGGCACAGTCAATGCTAAATTACAGAACAGGGTGCTGAACACTACAGTTTTGTTTTAAAGAAATGATTGTGGCCAATGAAAATATTTATGGCAGTACGTATTTCTGAAAGTATTGGTTTGTAATGGTAATGACTTTTATTTTAATATCAGCATTATTGCACAAATACCCAAACTATTAGTGAATAACTGGCCTATGTTAACATAAATGTTTATTTCTGTTTATTTTCAGTTATTTTAAATGAATAAAATGTTAGCAGGACACAGCAGTACTGAATAACCATGAGACTAGCCTGATGGTTGTCTGCCATAATAACTACATGTGACTACTTTAATACTTAGTGGAGGGCGCATTCCCTTAAGATGAATGTACCAGGACTTTTTTGGTCTGGTAAGAGGGCAGAATGTCCCAGTAGCTGGCTAGGTCACAGCAACATCTATTGTCTCTAGTAAGTCAGTTCCCATAACACTAGGCACAGAACTAATATAGACTTCTCATTGCCAGCATGAGTCACAGTTACTCGCCAGGCAAGTCGGAGTGTTCTGTACCCTCCAAAGCAGGCGGTCATTCCAGACAATCAGTACAAACCAGAAGGAACACATCTTTTAGGCCCTGACCGAGAAACAGATGGAAATGAGTGCCACCAAACAGAAACAAAGGAGATCTCCATATTGCGGTCAATCCTGTCATCATCAAAACCAAAATAGAAGTACCTACTAATTTTAAAAAAAAGCTAAATGCCCTAAAAGAACCTGAGTACAATGACATCAAGCATCTATCAGCACAGGAGGTAAAGTTTGATAAGTGATGTTCTTCGAATTTGGAGATGCTTTTGAAGAAATAAAATGCTAGATCTCATAACTGAGTGGCGTGAGCAGCATCGAAGCAGTCCAACAGAAGAAAATTAAACTGAAGAATTAGGCATATTAGATGGATGTCTGATTTCTTTCCTCATAAAGATGCTTGAGAAGAAGTGAAAGCATTATTATTTTGAAAACACTGCAGTTAAATCCAACATTTTACTACTTATAACCTCCTCTGTACTCGTTAGAGTAAAACCAGGGGAAAGCATTACCTAACACCTTGATGATCCAAAATGAAACAAAAGACTCTCTGTCATATTTTCTACACTCCCTCATTTTTGTTTTGCTTTCAGCTGAGATGAATCCGGTCTATTCTGATTGGTCATTGGACACACACCCCTGGCTGAATACGGAATGCTAATGGCATGACTGCCTGGAAAGAGATTCAAGTCACCTGCTGCATGTATGAGTGTGCTAGTAGGGAATAAATGTTCTCATGAGTGTAATAAAATGTGACAATGCTTACTTGCAAGGGTCTTTATTGTTGCTTCTCAACAAAACCAAGAGTATTATTACAAAGTTACTGGTCCTTTGTTGCAGTAACAGCCTCTGCTCATTTAGGAAAGCTTTACACTAGAAGTTAGAATATTGTTGTGAGCATTAGTTAGTGGTTAAATTGCTCCACAGCCCAATATACTCCTGAAGCTGATGCTTGGCCTTGGGCATGGTAACTGTAGGCTCTGCTGTGGAGCTGCTCCATTCTATTATCAGTGACTTTCTGTGGAGATTATACAATCTGTGCATACACGATTGAGCGTCTGTATCAGCAATGGGCCGAGTTCTCTTTTTAGCAGGGGTGCCAAGATACTTTTGGACTCATAGTGTACTACTAAAGCAGCTGCATATTTTGGGGGCAAAAATGAAAGATCTAGTTGACAAATAAATCACTCGACTAATCTAAACCACACTGAACATGCATGTACATTTCAGACTAAACATTTTTTTGGCCTTGTAGAGCATAAGCAACATTAGGTGATGTCTGTGGGTCAAAGATTGAGTACAAAAACTAGCTGTCCAGTTCCCTACAGTATGCGATTCATACATGAGATGGAGGGTTAGGATAAGGTACAGGATGTTTATTTAAACTGTGTTTGTCGAGGGGATGATATTCATTTGTGAGTTTAAAGTGCATGCTGATGTTGGCCCCAGACTATTTTAGTATCTGGTCTTTATCACCAGAACAGCTGGGAACACAATAGACAGGAATGATCATCGTTAAGGCAATCGCTGCCAGGCATAGACAAGCAGACTGCACAGAATGTAAGATGCCAGCTGTCAAGAGTTGGGATCTATTAGGCAGCAAGTGAACAATCTGTTCTTGAAGTTGATGTGATGGGGCACCCTAGTGGTTAGGGTGTTCGCCCTGCGATCAGGAAGTTGTGGGTTCGATTCCTTGAGCTCCTGTCCCCACACACTGCTTCCGGGGCGCTGTGTTCCTGGCTTTCATGCTGTTCACACTCAATTTCATGCTGTTCACACTGTGTGCTGTGGTGTGTCTGTGCAATTCTGACCAGGGGGTATGATGAGCATCGTGCTGGGTTTTCCCAGTATGTTAGCAACAACCAAAAGTTGTTCAAGTAAGGACAACTGATGAACCATTGACAGGGTGATGGGCTCACAAAGATCTTTGATGCATGTGGGGATCAAAGACTAGCCTAGTCTGGTTAACAAAGTTTGATATAATTATGGTATCAATGTAACAAGATCTTTATAAAGATATGCAGTACATCTTGTGGGTCTATGCTGATCCCTATCGACAGCTGAAAGCCTCTACAATGAGTATGTAAGCATCAGATCTTTACCATGTTGCAACGAAAGAAGGGAAGATAGCAATGTTCTGCTGGGAAACCTTAAATCCTGGCATTCTTGTGGATGTTACTTTGATATGTCCCAACCATTGTTGTAGCCCAAGTACACCACAACCCATCATGACAACAGTATTACCTAAAGGCAGTGCCCTTTTTCTGCAGGCGTCTCCAAATTCGCCAGATCCCCATCTGATCTAGTGTCTCTGGGAAGTGATGGACAAACTAATCTGAACCATTACAAGACTTACAAGATTCTGCTGATAATAATTTGGTGCCAGATACCACATCTTCAGAGGTCTTGTAGAGTCCATTACTTGTCAGGTAAGAGCTGTTTTGGCTGCACGAGGGGGACCTTCACAGTATTAGGCAGGTGGTTTTAATGTTATGGCTGATCAGTGTAGATATATAAAGGGCTTGTACAGAGCCTACCCTTGCAAATTTGTAATATCCTCAAGAGTTAATGATTATCTGTTGGATGCAAACGTGACCCTAAATGCCATGCCTATGCCACTTCTGTCCTTGGAAGGTTATTTGGAGAAGGTAACTCTATCCATTTTGCACCCTCTTAGCTTGTGTCTAATATGTCTTACTGCAGGGTCCTCCTCCAAGGTTGGATCATCAGTGGCAAACCGATAGGTCCATTAAACCCACTGCACCAGAATTAGAACCCAAGTAGTGCACACACACACTCTTTGTATGGCTTCCCCCCATAAAACACATGCATACTTAGACACATGTTTATGTGTTATGACATACAAGACATGCCAGCAATGGTGCAGTGATAGCAGTGACAAGCACTGAAATAAGTGGAGGTTTTGCAAAATAGTCTCATCATTTGTTCTGTTACTTGCAGGCTGGAGATCACGTGTTAGTACCAGCCCACAAACACCTGGTTGTAATATTCAGATGTTGCCAAACATAATTGTCTGCAATAGATGTGTTAGGGTTCTAAACTTTAAGATTTAAGAACATTATTGCCCACTACAGTGTACTACTGTATAAAGTCAGAAAAGAAATCATGAGCACCAGCAGATAATTGTTTGACTCTCTTGTTACTTTAAACACCATATAACACGCCTATACACACATTCTCTGAGAAGCTCCCCAAGAAGAAGGGGAAGAAAGTGATGGAATATTCTTGCTGTTGGAAGTAGTCCCTCCCTCTCACTCTATCTCTCCCCCTCCCTTGCCTTCTCTTCTTCTTTCAGACTGTATAAATAACTCCTGCTTGGGGTCCCCAAGCTCAGAGAAACTGCCTCCAGGACCTGAGAGCACAACTGGGATCCCAAACAACTATCAATCACTGGTTTCTGCACTGAACTGACACCTGCTTGTGGAAACTCAGCTCTGAAGAGCAAGGGCAGGAGCGAACCACTGAGAGAGATAAAAGAGACTAAGCAGAGACTAGGGGTCAGTGGTAACAAGTCATTCCTTCATCAGTCTGTCTCCTGTTTCACCTGGGAGGGGTAGAGAAAGGAAGAATTTAGTGACAGTGCTTTAGAGGACAAGAGCAGAAGGGACAAGCAGTGAAGAAAAAAAGGAAGGAGATAAATCAAGAGAGCATCCTTGTGTAGCAGAAGCAAAAAAGAGGGAAACCCCTCCTTGTGTGCTTCAACCATCTACGTTCTGCTTCACCATGTGGTCCCTGACCATAGTTTGTATCTCCAGCCTGCTTATGAGCACCCAGGCTCAAGGCACTGCCAGCTTCTCAAGAGGTAATGGCCAAAGCGGCCGCTGCCAGTACAGCTTCACCGTGGACAGCCCAAGAGAGGCCAGCTGCCCCTCTGCAGGCTCTGGACCAGAGATGGAATCTCTGAAATCCAGACTGGCACTGCTGGAGGTTCTGGTCGCCCGGCTGGCTGGAGGGGAGACTCCAGGGGCAGTGGCTGGGACAGGGGTCCAGGAAGCCTACACCAAGGCCATGAGGGAGAAGGCACAGCTCCAACGGGACAAGGACAGGCTGGCTCGGCAGGTGAACGAACTCCAACAAACGGTGGCCGAACTTCAAAAGGAGGCTGAGAGGCTGAGGAGCAGACCTTGCCAGCAGGCACCTCCTCCAAGTGTGCCACAGCATGACAGTGGCATCCGTCCTGGAACTGGTGAGTCCCCACAGTCTGTTACTGCAGTGGTTCCCAATGCTCATCTTACTCTCAACTCTCATGTTTACAGCTAAGTGGGTTCCCGATGTAACTGTAGGTCTGGTTGAAGTAAGACGCAAAAACTCTGCTACAACGGATGAGCCAGTAGAGGCATGCTTTCAAAGACGGGTTTCATTTATTGTAATTAACATAGAAATGAACTGGCTAAGGAAGAAGTGAACTGGTGTAAATTGACATGACAAATGCAGTGGGATGAGTGGGAAACCTGCTTGGCGCATGAACTGTGGAAGAACATTCCATTTTACACACTTTGAATTGCCAGAGGTAGTGAGTAATGCATCTCTAAGATTACCTTTGCCTGCACAGTCATATCTGACCGGTGGCATGCGTCACACATAGAAATAGGTCCCAGTGGGTCCCTCAGCTTGGGGGGAAACACACAGATGGGATATTTTCATGGATGAGTTTTAGGGGGCATGGTTAACTTGTGCGTGTTAACTGTGTATACATATAAAACATGAATTCTAAGCGCCACAGTAAAGTCTTTATGTGTGCTTGGACCAGTTGAGTATTGGATTGGCTGCCTGCCTTGATCTGGATTTGGATATTTGGATATGTGACCCTATTATCTTTTAAATGGGTATATAAAGTCTACAAAAACACCCACCCTCTTCCCTCATTTAAGCATCTTGTGGCTTGCAATCAACCTGGGATGGAGAGGGACCCAACCTGCAGCCCTCCAATTCCCACTCTACACTTGTTTAGGTGAGGTTTAAGTTCCTCCCTAGCCACTGTCTCATTTTCCTACGGTGTACTTGTCCGTCTTTATCTGTTCTGCTCCTCTTGGTGACATCTGCGGTCTGAGTGTCCAGCGTCCACACATATAAGGCCATGTGGAGAATAGATCACAGCATATGATTGAAGCTGTTCTAAAATGTGAATGGAGTGAAACCGGAGGGAGGAAAGAGGCAGCGGACCATAAAGATTCTCTTGACAGCAGGCAAAGGAACTCTTCTGTTTCCGAACCCCTTGTGAACAAAAAACAAGAAAAACAGACCCCCCTCTTACTCTGTTTTTTTTCCTCTGTGTTTGATTTTCCAGTTAAGGAAACCCTGACAGTTCCAAGTCATCCAAAAAAACCAAGTCATACAAAAAGAACACAAACTTATCCATGAGCAAAAAAATGCCTTCGCTCTATCTACATTATATAAGCAACATGCATGCATACCAATGTCTAAATTGCAGTGTAAACAGCTCTCTAAATGCATGACATAACAAGCATAAGGATGCTGATCACTGCCACATTTTGCTCTCTTGGAGTAAAGGACCGGCTCATTTGCACTCATTACAGCTGAGTTTGACTCATTTTCACTCATTAAAACTGCCAGTAGGGGCCAACGCAGTTAGGCAGCAGAACAAAGGCTGAAAAGTGTCATGATGCCAGTCGTCATAAGCAGAAAATCAGTCAGGTGTAAACATTTCTGTTTGTATAAAATTAGTCTGAACTCTACTTGCCCTGGAAAGTACTTGAAGTTCTGTTTGCATCGCCTCGATATCCATCAAGCAGCTTGTGGCTCAGGCAGACACAAACAGACTTCAAAAACATTGTGCGTTTGTGTTAACCTTTGAAGATGGTTGGACCTGCATCTTTCTGCCAGAGGAATGCAGCAGCTAACAAATCAATCTTATATATTGTTCAACCTAGCTCAACACATGACTGCTTCTTTTCACCTCAACTTATACACCTAAAACTTTATAAATATATATATATCTTAAACTAAATGCTTATAGTTCAAAGAATCGCCCCCTTCAAAATAAGTATTTATTCAATGTAACTTCTAACATCCAAGTGAAACATGATAGCACTAGTTTAGAAAAAAATAGACCAGAATCACAGAGATGGATCAGTCAAGTGTAACTGATCACCTGCTCCATTGCACACCAAACTAACTGAGGTCCACCTGTGATAAGTGGCAAGATACTGTCAGATATCAGGCATAAAGTGGAGAGGTAAAAGTCAGGAGATGGTTACAAAAAAGGCTCTATCAATCCCTAGGAGCATAGTGAAGTTTAAAGTAAAGTAACGTGACGTGACAAGAACGTTTGTCATACGTGAACACACCACAGCACAGTGAGAACAGCACAACATTCCTTCGCTGCATTTAACCCATTCACCAAGTGAAACAGCGTGCAGCAAGAAACACAGCACCCAGGGAGCAGAGTGTGGGGACGGTACCGTGTTCAAGGGTACCTTAGTGGTGCCACTGGCAGTCCTAGGGATTCGAACACACGACCTTCTGATCACAGGGGCAACTCCCTAACCACTAAGTCACCAGCTCCCCCATAATTAAAAAATGAAAAGTGTTTGGTACTACTAGGACCCTCCCCAGATCAGGCTCTCCCTCCAAACTGGATGAAAGAATGAGGAGCAAAAGGAATTAATGGCAATAAGTGGTCATTATGTGGATGTAACAATCATTATAACAAATGCTTCACAAATATGGCTTGTATGGGAGGGTTGCAAGAAAAAGGCCACTCCTCAAGAAAGGGCTACTTACACATTCGTCAGCCTGAGATGCGCATAAAACATATTAACCCCACCCGGACCACGGCTGTCAACCCGAGATGCGCATATCTCCACCGGAATCACGGGTGAACTTCTCAGCCCCATCCCGCAACCCCCAACGCCCCCCCGGAACCACGGTCGGTCTGGTACACAAAGTAAAAAAAATCAGATTCCCTTTGTCAGTGCAACCAATGTGATAAAAAAAACTTGCTTTCAGCTGTAATTATGTCCTATTAGAATGGCTTGTAATTGCTTTGCCATAATAAGCCTAAAGGGGAAACAGCAGAGATTTGGTCTTCAGTTTGCAGCCACTGAAGAGTTTCTGATTTAGAAAGTGCGAGATGATGCAGAAAGATGTATCTCTATATTTACGTTTGTTGAGGACATTGCCTGGGAGTGTGTAAATGTGTGTGTATGCAAATGGACTGTATTACAGCTTGCAGCACTCTATCTGCTTGCCTGATACCATTCAGCTTTCCTCTGAGGAATTAGGGGAACAGCATTGTCAGAGGGGGTCTATCTCTGTGCCTCAGTCAGGTCATGTATGGGAAGCAGTATTACAGCCTCGGTTGTCTGAAAAGTCTTTGTGTCTCGATAGCCTAAAGAGAAAAATTGTTGGTATCAGTTATAGTTTATTTCACTTCCTTTCTGCCATTTAGGCTCTGCCCTTTCTCACCTAGTGTCCAGACCAGGCGGGACACAAGGAGATACAAGCAGCCTGAGAGGTGAATTCCAACACACACATACACATACAAACACACCTACTCTGTCCAATGCAGATACAGAATGCTGTTAAAAAGTTAAGTGAGAGTTAGTTGGGGAGGGGAAAATGGGAAATGTTATGTACTGTTTTTCACAGAACTCCCAGGCAAAGGCAAAGGGGGATTACAGGGTGAAATGGGTGGCGTGAGCAACTTAACTGAACTCAGAGTACGAAAAAAAAAACCCAGGCAGCCTGTTCCTTGAATAGTTCGTGTTGGATTGCAGAGAATCACGAAGACAGGAAATTAGAACTCGGTCCCTTTACAGTCACCACAGCTCAGTTTCAGTCTAGAAGAAAATGCTACATCTGGCCTCCACCTGTCCTTGTACGTCCATTCCGTTTCCACTCACCTTGGAGTTTTTGGATGCTTGATCGTGGTTTGAACTCTCTATTTCACTGTTTTCTCCCTTCTCTCTTCCAGACCCGACTTGGCACTACGGCAGTCCAGGATACCAGGAGCTAAAGGCTGAAGTGGCTGAGGTTCCTGCCCCAACTTCAGAAGACCCAGAAGATAATCCAGGTAAACATGGCCACTCTCAATACTCTTTACCCACGCACCTTGTGAGCCACAATACCAACATTTCAGCTAGAATCTTTGAACACTTCCCCGATATAGACATCAAAATGTACTTCTGTTGGAAAACCCCAAACCCCAACACACACCCACACAACTCCTTCCAGTCTTCCTCATTTGCCCCAAATACCAATGTGGCACACATCACTCTGCTGACAGGACAAAACAAAGTTATTTTTACCAGTGTGCATGGGCCCTAAACAGTCCAGCTTATAAAAGGAGTTGACTATCTTTAGTAAGGCACTAAAAAGGTAACATCAAGGTTCATTCGGTAAGACCATCTCGCAAAACAAACTTTGTTCTTGCCACCACCCCAAGTCATTTTGAATTCTGCCAAACATCCCAACCATGAGCTTCCATCCATAGCTGCCCGTCATCTCCGTTTCAGAATATTTTAGGAAAGGGTTCGTACACCGTATACCCCCCGATCACTTGCACCAGCAAGAATGCTGGGATGACCTGAGATCTCCTTAGTAAATATGGTTCCTTCCCGTCATGTTTATGTATATTCTCAATTCAGTCCCAATGCATTAAATTCTTCTAGTCCTTGATGCCCCACAGTTGATCTAAGTATATGACAAATACTTGATCTGGATTCATGTGTATCAGCATCTTCGCTGGCAAGATATAAATATTCATATGAATCCATATTTCAGTATTTGCCATGCACTTGATCTAAAACGTTGATTCATATTTTGCTGTCAAAGGTACTGATATCATCCTCCTCTGGGCTCTCTTGCAGGCTGTGGTGAGTTGCTGTCCGTGAGAGAGCCAGTGACCCACCGTAAGGCAGACAGCATTGCTGGTAAGTATGGTGTGTGGATGCAGGACCCGGAGCCCGTTGCACCGTACGGCCCGGGAATGGTGTGGCGGATCGACACAGTAGGCTCTGACGTCCGACAGCTCTTCGGCTATGAAGACATGGAGCAGCTGTCCCGCGGCTTCCCCACCAAAGTTCTGCTCCTACCTGAGATTGTGGAAAGCACAGGGGCCACGATGTACCGCGGCTCTCTCTACTACCAGCGGCGCCGCAGCCGTACCCTGATACGCTACGACCTGGCCTCCGAGAGCGTGGCTGCCCGCAGAGACCTACCCCACGCCGGCTTCCACGGCCAATTCCCCTACTCCTGGGGCGGCTACACAGACATCGACTTCGCCGTAGACGAGGAGGGCCTGTGGGTCATCTACAGCACCAACAAGGCCAAGGGCGCCATCGTTATCTCCCAGTTGGACCCCCACAGTCTGGAGGTGAAGAGGAGCTGGGAGACCAACATCCGCAAGACCACAGTGGCCAACGCCTTCATCATCTGCGGCAGGCTGTACACAGTGGCCAGCTATACTTCTCCAAACACCACCGTCAATTACAGCTTTGACACGGCCACCAGTCAGAGCAAAGCCATCTCAGTGCCGTTCAAGAACCGGTACCGTTACAACAGCATGATCGACTACAACCCAGTCCAGAGAAAGCTCTTCTCCTGGGACAACTACCACATTGTGTCGTATGACGTACGGCTGGGCAAACAGTAAAGCACTGCGTGAGGAAGATGGTTACGGAGTCAAGAAGGGTTTAAATTATAGACTGCACAAACAGGTCATATTGGCTTTGTGATTATTAATAGACCTACAGTTTGAAACGTTCATGAAAAAAACAGCATTACTGAATAATTTTGTAAACATGCACATCAATATACAAATGTCAGCATGGTCAAATAACCCATTCATCATGAAGCTAAACTAGAGTGCAATAAGCTTCAAGGAAACACACAATCACTCTTTACACCCGTGCAAGCTTTGGAAAGTATATAAATGTCTGATTTGGTTTCCTCGATCACCACTCATGTAAAGATGCTCTGGTCTTAGATAATCATAGCTTTGTCAGCTTTTACTTGTATTTTCTCTCTTCTTTTAACTTGTTATAAATTGTCCATTGTGGTATATTATTGTTTGTTTTTGTGATTATGGCTTTTTCCACAAATCACTCCCAAAAAGCTATTTTTTTTAAATGGGAGATTTTGTATATTCTTTTCCTCGCAGTGGCATGGCCCACTTAAATGTGTTAATAGAGAAATTATTTTTCTACATTTTCTCGTTTGTAACTAACTGTTTGTGTACAGCACTGAAAAGCAGTCTGGGAGAGGGGATATTCTGTTTATCAGTATTAAAGTTCAGTACATAACTTTTTCAAGACCCAAGAAACAACAAAACAAGAACAACCCTTTACTTCTGTACTACTCTACATTTAATTCTCCCCCTCTCAGTTACTCCTGCCAGCTTTTTAGAAACTTTTACAGCTACTACAGCATAGGAAAAATTATATAAAATTTGTTCATTAACACTGAATAAACATTACAGTGAAAGATGCACATGCCTTATGTCTTTTTAACCATTAACACTGCTACACAGACAGAAGCAATCACCAGTGCATAGTACTCTTTTTAACCAGCATATTATTTTATTAGTTTCTGTAACCAAACCAAGAATGTAAATAAGACCGTACATATTTTATTACAGCGATTTAACCCCTGTACAAGAAAACAAAACAGAAAAAAAAAAAATCATTCCTCTCTCCACCCCTTCCTCTCTTGTTAGTTTCTCATTTGGGAGGGCCGCACTGAAAACACCTGTATATCTATAGCCCCCCCCTTGCCATAGCAACCTGAGAGAAATAGACTGGCGAGGCTAGAGGCCCAGTTGACTGAGGCCTGTGGTCATTCCAACTGAAAATAAAGTCCTTTTTGCTTCTGAACTACAGTTCAATTAAAAAAACTCCTCTTTTTCTGCCCTTAGATGCTCTTCTCTACAGGCCGACTCACATTGTAAATTTGTCTTTAATCTTGCAGCTATTGTCTTAAGCTTTAATCAAATACTGCTGCCCAACACAGATCATCCCTGACCTCCCTGTGCTGTGATTGACTGGAAGAGAGGTCAGGGTCCTGCCCTACGGCACTGTCAGCAACACGGCTGGGAGAGTTGCAGAAAGGAGAGTGAAAGACTAACGATGTTGAGTTGTTTGGGAGAGAACGTGAAGCATATGAAACACCTCCACTTGTATTCAGAAATCAGTGAAGGGGACGTTCTTCAGCTAATAGAAGGCTGTCTCTTTTAAACTTAACCAAAAACAAAAAAAAAAATCTGTACTACCTGTGGACCAAGAACAGCTTTTTAGAGCTGTCATCTGTCAATGTATGTGTACAATGAAGTGGCTTTCTTGTAATGCCTAAACTTTTGCTAAAGATTCAAAGAGAGGTTTCATACACATACACGCTCCCACCTTTCCAACAACTCGATCAAACAAAAAAAAACTACAGAGAAGGCAGGAAGAAAGGCTCACAGTGGAGACTGCAATCAATGAATCAATCATCAAATCCATCAATAATCTATCAAATCAGTGGCTCTAACAGCACATTTCTCTCAGGGAAATGAAAAGCGCAAAGAGAAGAAGCAACGGAGATTTATAAACCGTTCATGTTTTTGGCATACCACTTGGTCAGGAGAAACGTCGCTATAGTGAAAGGGAGAACGCGAGCAGTGGCCGTGCACACAATTTAGTGATGTGGGTGTGCATATTTTCTTTATGCCTCTTCCTCTGAGACCTTAACAACAAGGTTTTCAAAAAAAGAAAAAATCTATATGAGGTGCCAGAACGCAAAATCTAGAACAAATCTTTTAAATAAAAGGTTTGTTCCTTGAACTTCAAAAACAGAAAAAAGACAAAGTTCTTCAGTAGAAACTGCCCCCAACCCCAAGACAGGGGGAGAGTTGAGGGGCGAAACCAAACAACGAAAAAACTGAATTTAGTAATAAAATGAATTTGCATACTCAGCAGCAAATGTAACCTCTCCTGTTGCTTTAAATCTATACTGTACACTAGGGATCGTACAGTGATTGGTTTTCAGCCTTTTATCTGAGTTTCTCTTTTAAAAACAAAAAAAAAAAACAAAAAACACACCCACGCTAGAGATGACAGCACTCCAACAAACACCCATCCACCCTAGAGAGAAAAGGATGAAGGGGTCTGGAAAGGATTGTAGTAGGATGAGGCTATGGTAAAGGCGATGAACACCCAGTACTTAATCAGTATGCTATTGTTCATCCTGCATCCCCATCCTTTTCTCCAAAACCCACCCTCTTCCTACTCTCCAAGCAAGGCTGCATGTGCTCTAGCAGATGTTTTGTCAAATCCCTCTATCCATCAATCTGTCCATCCGTCTGCCCGTCTTGCTGAAGGTGGACACATTTACTTGCTCTCTTCTGGTTTGATGGCCTGGGGTTTGATGGGGCCAGTCCGAATAGGCTTGGCAGCAGCGAGCGGTGTGGATTTGTCAGGTTCAATACGGTCGGGTGGAGCCCCCTGGTGGTTTGGGGCGACGTTGTCGATCGGCTTGCCTGCTCCCTCCATACGAGTGGCCTTAGAAGCTGGAGGCTTAAGCTGTTGCTGCTCAGAGAAGAACTTATGAGTGGACTGTAGTACCTCTGCTCTTTGTTTCGCCTGTGTGAGGGAGGACAAAAGGAATTATGTATTCAAAGGTAGTCAAGAAAGGTTGCTATTACAAATTAAGGCAATGTCAGGCTTTTAGTTTCCTTATTTACTATTGTAATATTAAGAAAAATAACCAGACAATTTTTCACCATTCTGATTACATAAACTATCCTATATGAACTATATTTTCTTTACCTTAAGGTCCTGCTCAGCCTTTAGAGCAGCCTGTGTGCCACGGGGTGCAAGAGGAGGCCCAGAGGGGCCACGGGGTGGATGCTGGGGTCTAGGGTGAGGCATCAGGCCCCCGCTCAGGTTGGGAGACATAGGGGGGCCCATAGGGGTACGCTGCACTCCCCCAGGAAAGGAGTTAGCATGAGGAGCACGTACCAGAGGAGACACCATGTTGGGCTGGGACAACATCTGTATGTGATGGAAAAACAACAAAAAAAGTCATTCTGTGTAATTGTTTCCTAATTTAATACAAAGAAGAAATGCCTGTTTAGTCTGAATGGAGTATGCGAGCTTTCATTGCTTGCCTGTGGGTTGAACTGTCCAGGAAAGTGCTGTGGGATGCGCATGCTTTGTGAGCCAGACTGGAACTGTTTGGGATACAGCATGCTGTTCATCTTACTTGATTGGCTGCTGGGGCTAGTGGAGCTTGCCCTGAGAAGAGGGGAGCGGAATATCACAGACTGAGCTCTGTGACAAAACAGGCAGTAGAAATGTAATACATGTGAAGGAAGTTTCTGGTCTTGTATGACTCTAAAGCTGCATTCCAAAAGCTTGTTTGCATGTCTAGGCCACAGCATCAAAGGCTATTCTAATCAGAAGGATCCTTTGAATACAGCCTAGACATGCAGCCAACATTCTGACCATATTTGAGAACACTGTTGGAGCATTCTTCACAGTAAGGGTGGGCAAAATATCAAATATACTCCATGTATCTCAACCCATTTTATGTGCTCTCCAATCTATTTCTCTCAGGTTGATATAGATATGAATTTGTTTTCTGTGTGCCCCCCCCAAATGAGAAACTAAGGGGAAGGGGTGTTTTCTTGTACAGGGATTAAACTGCTGTAATAAAATATGTAAGGTCTTATTTACATTCTCTTGGTTTGGTTACAGAAACTAACATCATGCTGGTAAAAAAAAAACCAACCCAAAAACATTGAGTACTATGCATTTATGATTGCTTATGTCTGCATAGCAATATTGTTAATGGTTAAAAGAGAAAATATAATTAGGGGTGTTAGTGTAACTGATCGGCTGAAGGAAAAGTAAGACGTAAGGCAGATGTAACCACAAGCAGCACTAAAAGTTGGAGCTTTATTGAATTTGTTGTACAAGATATTTGTCAAATAAATTGAATGTCAAATTTCGCAATGTTCTTGTTCAATAATGGATACACAGCAATCAAAAATATGATCATTCATTTGCTACATTAAACTGGTTTAAAAGAGCGTTTGCTATGTTAAACTTTGTTTAAAATAAAGCATTTACTACATTAACCGTGGCTTAAATTCAGTAGACTTATTTTATGCAACAACGGGCCGAATTTACTATTTATACAGTGTTTTGGAGAACATTTCAAGGTATCGAGATGCATATCGTGTATTGTGATATAGCATAAAAATATCAATCTTAAAAATCAGGCCATAACACGCAACCCTACTTCACAGTCTTCTATTGTCTGTTCTTTTGTGCATGCGCCTGACCCAAAGAAAGACAAGACCTTACTAGTATCAGCCTAGCACAACAGGCCACAGCTCCAGACACCAAAAAACAGATTTCAATTTACCTTCATTTCAAAACCAACCACTGGACTTCACCTAAACTTGTGCCAGTGTAAATTCAGTTAGCCAGAATCGAATAGGTTTTATAGTAAACAGAGCTGTTTCCAGCTACTAAAAGGTGTGCTCACTACAGCGGTGGTGTTAGTGTTAACACACTTATTAAAAGTGTTCTGAATGCCACTGGAAAGGTTACTCTCCATGCACAGGCCCAACAGTGGAAAAGAGATCAAAGGTGACTCTACCTGTAAGGACTTGAGGTGGGGGTAGTGCTTCTTGCACTGACTGGAGGAGTTCCAGGTTTCACATCCATCCCACTGCCAAACAGCTTTAAGTCCATCTCGCACATCTGTCACAAACATTTTACTTAATTTCATTCAGGTGCATTTGCTAAGCTTTTTTTTTTAATTGCCATTTTTGTCAATTACTCTACCTGCATTAAAGCAAAAGTATATTTATATGTTCTCAAACAATAAGACTGTGAAAGTGTGTTTGTACCTTGTTAGAAGGTTGCATCATGCTGTGTGTGTTCTGGCCAATGAGACCACGGTAGGGCTGACTGTTCGGGGGTTGGCGGTTTAGGTTTGGCGGCTGGGCCTGTGGAGGGGTTGGGGGCAGAGACTGGGGCAGGGCTAGCAGAGGCTGACCTCCACCAGAACCAAAACTTGGCAATGACAACTGGGAGCCAGGCATGGGGACTGTAACCTAAGAAAAGAAGAAAAGAATAAATACATTACATTAATATCAAGTAACTTGGAAAAAAAACAAACAAAAAAAAAAGCATTACTCCCATATTCTGCATCTAAAGATACAAAAAATACTGGGGGCATATACGCATTATCTGTACCTCCAGAGACCATGCATAAACATACTCTACTGTAGAAGCCCTTTTGGGGGAAGTGCCTTTACCTGTTGTAGTGCAGAGCTGGGGCTTTGCGTAGAGCTGTAGTAGCTGTTCTGTGTGTGCTGCTGCACTTGTCCAGAGTACAGGTTTGAATGCTGACTCATCCCCTGACGCTGCAAAAAACAAGTGGCACAAAGAATTAGAATAAAAGAAAACATTGCTTTGAAGCACTGGCTTGGGAGTTATTTTTCAGTAGTAAATATCAAAAAAAGATTTTACATTTCAAAACTGACATTTGCAACGTAAAATTCTATTTTTACCTGCAGTATGTGTGTGTCTATGAGCTGGGAGCCGCCTATGCCAGAAGGCTGGTTGAGCTGGGGCTCAAACAAGATGGGGATGTGTTGAGCATTGGATGTCTGCTGGAAGGCCAAACTTGACTGTGGCTTTGCCAGTTCTGGGGGCTGTACACCTGGGTAGCTATGCAAGGCCGTTCCAGATAGCATTATGGGCGACGGCTGGGATAGACTATTCTGCATGAAAGCCTGCTGAGACCTGGAGAAAACAGGCAGGGATGCTGACATTAGGTGCGGAGTTGAAAAGTTTATTTTGCATTTTCGCAACATAGCAGTTGTTTACACAAAGACTATGGGACTTACATGACGTTCCAAAAGAGAAAGTATTTTAAACAGTGATCCACATGCAAACAATGCAGGTTAATCACACAGGTCAACAAAAAAAAAAAAAAACAGAAATCCCAATTCCCTTTTCTAAATCAGATTTCAGATCTGCTTTGTTTTTCCAGTCACATCAACTTTTTGAATTAAGAATATTAGATCATTAAACCGCAGGCACCAATCAAGTAACTGTCAATATTTTCAGTACGAAGTCAGATAGGCGCACACTGTGGCATAGATACACTGATCAATGTCAGTCAGCTACCACCGTTTCTTCAAAGTAGTTCAGCATATGATTATTATACCAACTATCACGCAATATATAACTAGCTTCATCACAAAAACTGCACGTGCTAGGGAGAAACTAAAACTGAACATTAGAAATCATAAAAAACACGACAAAACCCACAAACTTCTCTGATGATTTTGACCTGTTATTCCTAGTCAAGATCTCTTCATAAGTGAAGTTTTTGATTTAAAAAAATAGTGTTGAATGTAAAACAAAATATATGGTTATGTTCATTATCTATGAATGATCTGTTGGTAGTGACATTAGGTGTACCTGTATGGTTGAATGGAGGAGCTAAACAAGTCTTGTGGCTGAGAAACGGGAGGGCCAGTGCTGAGACCAAGCTGGGCCTGGTGTTGGGGCTGACCCTGCAGGGGGGCGTAGATGGGGATCGGAATCTGCTGCACTGCTGTAGGCTACATAAGCACAAGCACAAGTGAATGTCAAACGCCAATTTACATATTAGACATACAATTTACAACTCTTAGTATGAATATAAAAAAGGTGACGCAGTAAAATAGATCAGCTCTGGTTGTGTAGGATGTCTAGCACACAAACAGGTGTACAAGAATAGCACTGATATATTAATATCAAAGTAGGCAGGATTTACCTGAGAGAGACCAGGCTGAAAGCCTTGCTGCTGGGCAAGGGAAGGGGGAGGCAGGCGAGGGTGAGGTGTGCTGAACAGGTGACTGGTGTCCATGTAGAATGCTGGGATTTGGGCTGCAGAACCTACACACAGTGAGCAAATACAAAGTACAATGACAACAAAGCCTGAAAAACAAAGTGAACTGATCAGACAACAAGAGGAAAGTTTAAAGAACAAGAGTTCTAAAAATAAAAGAAACCCAGCAAAAAAGTTACAAGGCAAACAGTTACAAGCCCGATTAAATGTGAACTTATCAGTATGGTATACACATACACTTGTGTATGTTTGTGAATCCCATACCTGCTGCAGACTGAGAGACGAAGACCTGTGGGGTCTGTTGCTGCTGTGGTAACAAAGAGGGCACACAACCCAGCTGGGAGAAGTTGCTGTTGGACATTCCAGAACTTTGCAGCTGCTGTGGCTTCACTTTGCAGATGTTGGGAGGGTCAGACGCAGATGTGGTCTTAGTGCTCAAAGACGACGTGGTGTAGGTGGCAGAACCTGTAGAAAAATTATACTCACCATAAATCCTTATTAGGAGTTTGCATGTCTGTTAAACCAACAGAGTATCTGCCAATTGGACACCAGCTATAATTCATATGTCTGGATGGATTTTGAATCTGAAATGGTCTCCTACTTTCTCTATAGTGCGGCAAGTGAAAAAGTTTCCAAAACAAGCACACAACTTGGCTATTGTGGAACTCCGCATACATGGCTGAACTGACTGGATCTTTATTACACATACACTATGTGGATGCAGCTTTAATTCCTATACAGTGCAAGATCTAGCAAGCTATTTGGGACACAGCCTTGCAGCTCATCTGTGTTACTACTGTACAATTTCTCTCTAATGGCATGTTGCTCAAAGTTTAGTTATGAATTTACATAAGTTCAGGCCTTTTTCCAATCCAGGCCTGTATTGGATCGGCACATCCCTGGTCCTCAGGAATAACAGAGATTTAGTAAGGAGACTTGGTATAAGGTAGCATTAAGCAATGTAATCCACAATTACACTGTAGACTGAAAAGATGAGAAGCAGATGACCAAGTAAATGATTTTATAGGGACTTTTTCATAGCTTACCTGACAGCGAGGTGCTAGGTGTAACAGAGGCAACAGGTATCTGAGGCACAGAGGCGCTGGAGAAGGAGCTGAAAGAAGCACTGCCTGCTCCTCCTCCACTGGTGATGGGTGAGGCAGAGGAGGTGACAGGAGAGCTCTTTTCTCCCAGACTGGGAGAATTCTCCCATGCCTTACGAGCGGATTCCATCTGGGAAAGTGGCAAAAATGGAAAGGTTTATGAATGCATCTGCCGCATATTGTCCTGCACTGTACTGTTTGCGCATAGCTTAAATGAAGAGTCTTCTAGGCTTTGTCTGGCCGTGCATTAAGGATTGCACTTTAACACATGACCACTCTTGATTACTGCGAGGAAAAAAAACAAAAAAGGGTAGAGCGTGCAAAGATGTCACCTTCAGTGTGAGGTCCACTGTAGCAGGGGAGACAGTGCTGAGGCTGGAGCTCTGCTGCAGGGCTTCTCTACGAGGCAGAGGCAGCGAATGAGGCAGCGCCACCTGGACAATACACACAAGAACAAAAAGGTGACTAACATTCTGTATAAAACTGACTTAAAAGAATAACAGGCATGGAGAAGGAAGCAAAAGCCAGCAGGAGAAAGGGGAGATGGAAAGGGCCAGTAGAGGAGAGAGGTGGTGATAGCTCACATTAGCAACAAGGCTGTCCTCCATTTTGCTCCCTCCGGTGGGTACAGTATCAGCCAGGGAGGACGACGGGGTAGTGTAGTCAGTTACAGACTCCTGCAAAAAAACACCATCACCATAACTTACATCTTACACATCAACACCCTCACACCCATGCAAATACGAAATACCCTCCAGATTGTATTAATTTGTATTTCAATATAACTAAAAAGCTGTCTGTACAGTGGGCGTGCAAATTTTTCAGCTAGATGGGCTGTTAGTGCCATACCTTAGAGCTGCTTGAGTATTCAGCTGAGGGGACAGTGATCATGCCCTCAATATCTCCTCCAAGTTCAGGAACTTTGTCTTTGGCAGGAGAGCTAGAGTCTCTGTCCCGGCTGCTCCCAGGACCACTCTTCTCCAAACCCTCTCCATCTGACTGGCGGCCATCTTTGGCCTTCCGGTTCTTCAGTGAGCGCTCCTTACCAATGGGGCCTGGCTTGTACTCTTTCTGCTCAGGAGCAGCAATGTCAGGCAGCTGAGTAGCAAATATGGCCAGGGATAAGCTTACAGCCAGTCCGCTTGGTACACCACATAATTGCATTTCTATGGCTTGTTATCCCTGTATACTCCACTAAAATGTGTTAGAAGTATGTAAGCAAACGCCTTACCTTTTGTGGCTTGATTGGTCCAGCACGAGTGTTTTTCTGTCTCTGTTCTTTTGGTTCAGGAAGTTTATTATCCAATGTTTTTTCCAGTAGGGGTGGTACTCCATCACTGTCTGTGCTACCCGCTGAAGAGGGAGCACCAAACTGTATGCTCTCCATGCCAAGCTCCACACCACCTTCCGATCCAGCCTTTCCACCCTTATAACATACATACAGGTTTACTTAATATTAAGACTGAGTAGAGTACAGAGTTTTATTAAATAACATGATAACTAAAATCTGATTCGTGTATGGGTCCAACTATCCACAGAACAGGTGAAATAGTAAGTATGATGAGTAGTGTCAAACATGTGGTACCACACTCACTTCGGTGGTCACGGTCCCAGTGAAGGAAGTCAGGGGTTTATTCCAGGCGCTGACTGACGGTGGTTGAGGAGGGCTAATGGGTCCAACTGGAATTGAACAAGAAAAATCTTTAATAATGTTAAAATGTCAACTTGCATTCATCACAGGAATGACCTGTAAACCTATCCATAATGTGTGAGTGCATTTTATCTTACAAATGTATAACTGGGCCTTAGGCAGGCTGTCAGTTGAATTATCTAAACGCCTAGGTTCTGTTACACAAGAGAAAAATCACCTTGGCTTATTCAAAACACTTAAATTATGCTTAATCATTCCTCAATAAAAATGATCAATTGACATGTTTGCTGTGAAATTTTCCTTTGTTTCCTTTTTTCCCCCCATATGGTGGATAGCTTAACCTGTGTGTATATGTAAGCACTATGGTAGGTAAAAATTTATGCTGGGCAACGAGTACATTTTTTAATCGCGATTAATCGCATGGCTTTCTACAATTAATCGCACTGTTATACGCAAAATTAAATAATTCAAAAGTAGTATATTGCTCACTTTCATTTTCAAAGTGCTGCTATATGAACAAGTGTGCAATAACATTTGGTTTGCAAACAGTGTTCCCTTTAACCCAGTTACACAGCTACACATTCATGCAACCAAATCAAATATAAAACCAAGCTATTTGCCACTACAGGGCATTTACGTTTTATCTAGTTAGTTATAGAATAACAAGTTACCCTCAGAATCCAGAGCATGCGGAGCAGAAGCATTATAGCAGCTGCAAAGGGGGACCAACTCCATATGAAAGTCTATGCATCTGAATGCAGTGCCATTAAAGTCCCTGTTAGTGTAATGGTCAAGCGTTCCCCTAACGCAGTGCTTTAGGTCTCGACTGGTTTCCGCAGGGGTCAAAGATAATTGGACGCCTACTGCGATAAAAAAATGTATTCTACCCCCACAGTTGAATGAATCAGTTTATCTTCAAGTTAACCCTACATATACTGAAAAGGCACAAAAAAAATCTAAGCATCCTGAAAGTACATAACCGAGTAAAACCTGAAGGTCATCAGATTTGCAAAAATGCTTACGTTTCTTGACGTCTGGGAGTACTGCAGAGCCAGCTACCTTATTTTCCCACAGTTCTGTGCCCAGATTGCTGTGTGTCTGGGTCTTGGTAGAGAAGTCTACATTTGAAGGGGGCAAAGGAGCAACAGCACCTTCTAGAGGCTGGGCGGAGATGGAGCTCTGGGCCTGAGAAGGAAGACTGTGCTGAGACACAGAGACAGCTGTCTGTGGCTGAGACTGGGGCTGCTGAGGTGGTGGTTGAGGATTGGTAGTCTGGGCCTGATGAACTGGGGCTGCAGGCTGCTGCTGTGAGACTGTTGATGCTTGCTGCTGTTGCTGCTTTTTGGCAAACCTTGGCGGCAGCTTGGAGCCACCCCCACTTCTGCTCTTTTCCCCTGAACCCTTTTTACTCCAGTTCTGAAAAAAGGACAAATGCATAGGATTATACACTTCTATTGGACTTGGGAATGAGACAACCCCTTATATCAGAAGTACAAGGTTTATTATAATCCAATCTGAGTAATGTCAAATCTAACAGCTGAAGTCCAACGCTCCTCCAAATGGTGTATTCAGTTGTTGTAGGGTAGACTGCAATAACTATGTTAACAGGCTAGCCAAGAGTTATTCTTTACTCACTCAACTGCAAACTCTCAAAACAGGTGAGACACAAACAAAATTACTCCTCCTTTGCTGACCTGTACAGTCTGTTCCTCTTTCTTCCTCCTCTCCTCATCCTGCAGACGTTTCTGTTGCTTCCGAGAGACAACCTCTGTGAAGCCGTCATCATTAGTATTGGACTGCAGGTCCTCCAAGGTCGTTACCTCTGGATGGTCATCAATTATCACCACGCCTGAAGACATGGAAAAGAAGCATAATGTGCCACTGAGCTTTAAAACCTCTTAAAGCTCAAAGCTTGCTAGCGCGGCAGAAACACATGGCAACAGAGTTAAAAACAGAGCTGGCACTTTACAGCTTTCTTCACTCACTAGCATAGTTGTTGAGGTCAAACTGAGACAGAGCGTTCTCCTTCTCCTTAGGTTTCTTCACGGCTTGCTTGGCCTCCTCTTTGCGGCGGCCAGTAGCTTGCTCTTTATTCACCTTCTGCCCTGCTCCTGTCTGGGCTGGATCTGCATTTTGTGGTGCAGCACTAGAGAGAATAAGAGGGAGTTTCATGTAAATTCAAAAGTTCCAGCATGCCACACATGAGAGAAAGCATGAAGCAGGTTTACTGTACATGAGGATAGCTGTGCAGCATTTACATTGAAAACGGACGTAATTAGAAAGGATACGTTTTGGAAGAAAATGTTGAAAGGCTGAACAAGCACAAAAAACAGCTTTCACATAAATAAATAAATAAATAAATAAATGAATAAATAAAGGCAGCCTAAAAATACGACCAGCTAGTGCCTATATTAAGGAAAATAACAGCAATTAGGACAGAAGATATCACCCACAAATCTGGATCAAGTGGAAGTCTATTAGAAGACTCAAAGCTACTCCAGCAAAACACTTAAAAGTACAGCAGAGGGAAATAAGTATAACTCAAAGATCAATAAAATGCAGATAAACTGACTACACTAAATTAAAATTTGTCACTGAAGCTAATCATGTATTAGGCTCTGAATAACAAGACAGTGCTCTCTTTAAATGGCACAGCTGAAAAGGCACTCACCCTCTGCGTCCAGATTTGGCTCCTGACCCGCCCCTGCGTTCGCCCTTGCCTCCTCCATATCCTCTGCCTGGTTTGGCCCCACTGTTGCCTCTGCGATTCTGCCTGTCCACTGGCCTCTGGCTGGAGAAGCTCCTCTTGACTGTGGGGACTACCTCACGCTTTGGAGTCACTCCCCCCTCAGTTGGTGACTTGCTGTGGGATCCTACTGGTTGGGGAGGCTGAGATGATACTGTTGCAGCAACAGCCGCTTCCAGTGCACCTTTCCTCTCTTCTCTCTCCCGTCGCTCATTGAAGTCGCTACTTTCAGATGCTGTCTCCCATTCCTCATTGGCCTGGTCTGAAGAGTTCTGATTAGACAGGTCAGGCGATTTGCTGCCAGCAGCAACCACTCTGGTAGCTCCTGTGTCATGAAGTACAGTTTCTGTGACAGGAAGTTCAGGAGGAGTGGGAACAGCAGAGATTGGTGCTGAAGTTGCAACAGCAGCACTTTCAGGTAGGGTAACTGGCGTCCCTGGGGCTTTGGACAGAGCTGGGGAAATAGATGCAGGTGAAGGGTCAACCAGGGCTTCTGCTGCTGTTGTGAGAGGTGCTTCACCTGCTATGACTGCTGCTTCTCGCTCCTTAAGGCGTCTAAAGCGTGGAGGTTTGTCCTGCCTTGGAGGTCTTGCAGGTCTGGGTCTCCGAGGCCTCTCCCTCGTGTTCTGACCCGCTTCTCTTACTTTCTTACCTTCATATTTAGGTAATCGCTGCTCAGCTGGTGCACCATCCAATCGGGCCATATCTGCCTCTTCTGGTCGGAAAGTCTCCATGGGTTTGGAAGGCCATGGCAGGCTATCTCTTGCTCCAGCTCGACGCAGGGGACCTGATCTGGGGGCACCCCTCTCTCTGCCTCCTCCTCTTCGGTTGTAGAGTCCCCCTCTACCACGTCGAGATGGTTCACCTTTAGGCAGAAATCCAGGTTTCGGCCGACTGTCCTCTTCACCCCGAGAGCCAGATTTGTCTGGTAGGTGCCCAGGCCCAAAGCCTGAAGTCGTTTTGGCAGAAGAACGAGAGTCTGGCAACTCACGACGCACAGGTCTGCTGGGCTTAGCACTGGGCTCACGGTCAGAAGCTCCAGTGTCACTGGCAGACTCTCGCCCTTCACTTTCTGAGTCAGTGTCAGAGCCTCTCCTGCGCCTGCGTTTGGGCAGTACTTCGAAGTCTGAGCTTTCACTGCGAGTCTCACTCTCCTCACGACAGCGGAAGGCCGCACCACCTGCAGTAGTTAGTAAGTCTGAGCGAGAGCGCGGCTCTCTGTATGGGAAGTCGCCTCGACTGCGTCCACGGCTGGCCCGCCCTCTGCCACTGTAGCTGCCCCTGTAACTGCGACCACGTGAGTAGTATTCTCCCCGACCCCGACCTTTGAAGCTTGCATCAGAAGGCCAGTCGTTGTCCCGCTCAGCCTCTCTATCCCGCTCACGTTCTCTCTCCCGCTCTCTTTCCTCTCTGCGGTAGGCTCTGGGTGGAAGGTTTGATTCCTTACGAGAGGGTAGTTTAGGTTCGGAACGTTTCTCACTAGGTGGGGGCTTGCTTGGTTTCTCCTCTTGACTGCTGGCAGTAGCCGTACTTGCCTGTACCTGTGGCTCTCTTGATTTGAGAACACCTGTAGCAACGCACCCCTCTGGTTCAGCCATGTTTTCTTTTTTATTCTCACTGGAGAGCTTCTGCCCATCGGACACTGCAGCTGCTGCAGAAAAATGAGTTTTGTTGGATGACCCTTCTTTTTTTGATCGCTCCCCTCGTTCGTGACGCTCCTCCTTCTCTCTTCTCTGTTCCCGCTCCTCCTTCATATCGCGAAGGACAGGTTTCTTTATCGGTCCGGACCTCCTAACTGGCCGATCCCCTCCGGCTCCATCTCTCCTCCCTGCACCTGAGCCACGAGAGCCCCAGCGCAGCTCAGCCTTCTGCTTGTTGGATGCTTGCAATGGCAGTTTATCTGCTTTGTGCATGCTTTCAGCAGCTGTGGGTGGGGTGGCCCGGTTGTTAATTGCAGGTCCAGGGCCAAAGGGCTCCTTTCTACAACTATCCTCCAACCGTTCTGTAGCACTGGGTAGATCCAAGGTCTTTTGAGTCATAGAAACAGCATCAAACCTGGGCTCCTCCAGTTTAAGAGAGTGGCTAGAACCCTGTGAGATGGTCCTCTTCAGAACAGCCTGTCCAATGGATTCCACTTCCTCTCCGCCAGAGAGTGTGGCTGTCTCTGGTTCAAAGGAAGAAATGACTGGAGTCCTGTCTGGCTGCAGGAGGCTTGGCACCTCTTCTGAGACATGGCTGAAGGCAGACAGAGGCTCAGAAGTATCCCTAAAGAAATCACTCTTGCTTCTGGGCTCCATTGAGCTATGCTCTTGGGGATACACAGCTGATAATCCTCTCTCCAACTCCAGACCAGTATCTAGTCTGTCCATAACACAAAAATGAAAGTAAGGTAAGAAGCTACTTATTTTTACTCCAAATTAAAGATAAATTAATTTGAAAGTCTGCAGAACTTCATAGTTGTGAAGGTGTGTGCATTAGAGTAAATAAGCTGAAAATTAGACAGGGTTGAATTAGAACACTTTTCCATTTTTTTGCAAATACAATAGCTGCCAATACAAAGTACACTCAAACTACCACGTGTAAAATTATGCAATAGTAAAACTAATGTTTACAGTTACATCTAAAATGTCCCAACCTTGGCTCCTTGCAATCCTCTGGACATTTGGGAGGCGTAACAGAAGGTAAGGGCTCAGCAGGAGGATAAGGGTCAGAACCCCAAACCATTCGTGGCTCGCTTGGCAACCCATGGTCTCTGACTGGTCGGGTGAGATGGTCAAAAGAGTCAGAACCAGAGCTGCTGTTATCTGTGGGCTCTCTTCGGACCAGCTGCTTCGGAGGCATTCTGCCTGCTAACAAATAAATTGTGAAAAGATCAGACAGGCTGAGAGTGTAATTGATTAAACATTAATATACCACATAAAAAAAGCAGCATTAACAGTCAAAGAAAAGATAGGGGCTATGGGGACTATTGTGTTTTAAGAACTCCTAAAAATATTGACAGCAAAAGGATTTTCACAATCTGCAAAAAGTGCTGAAGATGGTATAATCTACCTGGATGCATGGGTGGCATATCCATAGGAGGACGTCCAGACATCATACGTGGGTCCATGTATGACTGCATCATGAGCCAGCGTGGGTCAAAGCCCATGGAGGCCAGATGCTGGTGGTGAGGACCAATGGGTTGATAAAGAGAGCGATGCTGTGGAGGTACTGATCCTCCAGATGGAGACACTGAGCCTCCGCCACTCTGTTGCTGCTGCTGCTGTTGCCACTGCTGTTGCTTAAGCTGCTCCTGAGGAGGAAAAAAAAATTCAAAAGACTATCAATCTAAATATAGTCAGTCATGCTGCCCATCTCTAGATGCTAGTACAGGAAAGGGGAAGATGTAGTTGTTAGAGACAGCAGAACTGCATATCACTTGTCAAGGAAGACACACGGATGGTTTAACTTTTTTGGAACAGTCTATTTTTTGGGACAATATACTTTACTGTATTACAGAAACAAAACACCTACCTTACACAAAAAAGCTTTGTCATGTTAAATGTAGCCAATTGTGTTGTCTGCTAGTAATTATAGAGCATGATTCAAAATGTCAGAATGAAAAGCTTGCTTCATTGGGCCCATTTTGAGCCTTTGCAGCAAGGCTCAAAGTTGTAATAGTAAGACCACTTTTTTTTTTAAGTGCATGTTTTTAAAAACTAAAAAACATTAACACAAAAAGCTTTCATGGACTCCAGAGGGGCTCAACCCTATAAGATAGCAAGATCCTAGCAATGCTGTAGCCATCCGTAGCAGATGTCCAAGAGAGCTGGCCTTGCTGTGTCTAAATTTCTTTGCACTGCACTCACCAATCACTAATGAAGCTAGCCAGTATGGGCCTCTGCTAACAAAATTGGCAGCAAACATTCTCCGCCAATCTGTCCAATGACATTGCGTTTGAAGAGATGCAGTGGTTGGCTGCATGTGTCTCAAAGGGAGCTTCACCCTTTCAGCATTCACAGTACTGAGTGACTGTGAAACTTTGAAAATAGATCAGGGGGGAAAAAAAGGTACATTAAAAAGAAATAAAAGATTTCTTTGATCTCTCCTTCAAGCTATGGTCACACTAGACAATTAGAGCTTGTGTCTTAGGGGCAGTGCAATAGACAACATAACTGTGCAAGCAACCCGTGCAATAATAATTATTAAACATGAATGAAATAAACCCGTGCAATAATTACTTACAATCACTTATTTTTGCTACCAACTATTTATCATCACTGTTGTAATTTATCATGACTTTTCATCTGACAACTATTTACTATCATTACACTGTGTGACTGCTGCTGTTTTTACACTTTTCAAAAATATTTTTTTATATATATTTATATTATTCAGCTCATGTCGGTTTTTCATTAATCTCTCTTTTATTTATAACTTTCTTTTTACAACTATGCCGGTGTACTGCTGCTTGAATTTCCCGGAGGAATATTCCCAAGGGATTAGTAAAGTTTTAATCTATTTATCAATAAACTCTAAACGCAACAGAAAATGTATCATGTATAATGCACACCCAAAAAGTTTGCGGCACACGTTTTTTCATTGTGGAGAGGGAAAAATTTAACTTCAAAACATTTGTTGACCATCACAATTGTAACAGCGTCTTTAACATTCATACTATCCAAAATGCTTAAATGTAATGAGAAGTAATAGTAGACAGCACAGATGAGAGATCATGTCCATCATAAAGTAACTACCTGCTGTCTGAGAAAACGGGGTGGCAGAGATTTCTGGAACTGTTTGGAGTATCCAGAAGTGAGTGAGGGACGGACATTGGCCCCCGTCTCACCCTCATTTTCCACCTGAGGATGAGGAGCTTCCTCACTAACCGCGTGATCCAGCCGAGGCAGAGACAACTGAGGTTCCTCCACTGCAAAACAAAATACAAGTTGCCGTGGAATTAACTCAATAGAACACTAGGTGAGGCTGGTGGATTAAGGTTGTAAAACATTAGAAAGGTGCTAGCTAGGTATACTTACCTCTACACTCTTCTGTGCTAAAGTAGTCTCTAATTGGTTGTCTCTCCACCTGCACCTCCTCAGTTACAGTAACATCTACCTCAGTCACTTGCGATTCCGGAACAGTCCTATGGACAGGAGGGGTGGGTTGCCTAGGAACAAACTGTGGCTCCTCTTCCGCACTTGCCTCTGGCCTGTCATGAGAAGGCATGGGCACAGATGGGTGGGGTTGCTGTGGAGGACCAGCCTGAGAGGTTGGGGTTTCAGCAGGCAGGTTAGGCACTGTTTCAGGCTCTTCTGGCTCAGCACTGTGAGCTGGTACACTTGATTTGGTAGTCTCAGTTGGGGCAGCAGGTCGTAATTTCTCATTGAGTCGCTTGAGTTTCTCGGCACAAGCGGCCAGTCTCTGCTCCTCCATACGACGCTCTTCTTCTTCACGTCGTCTCCGAGCACGTTCCACAGCCTCAGAAAGCTCCGATTGCTTCTTACGTTTCTGCCGCCACGCCTCCGGGTCATCCTCAGCTGTATTTGACGGCTTTGCCACACGAGCAGCACCACTTCCTATAGAGCGACCTGCTGTCTGACCCTGTGATGGTGATTTAATAAAACTGTAATCAGTCTGCTGATAAGCTTCAGGCATCTTCATAAACAGTAAGAATGTAACTTTCAAGGTGTCCCATATACAGATCATGCTGACTGTGGGTTAACAAGCTGCAACAATAACTTTGTGATTACTTTTTTATTAATACTTTTTTATTAATACTAAACTAATAGTTGCATTATTTACCTGGTAGTCTGCGGAAGATCCTGTTTTAGTGTACTGAGTCATACCACCTGGAGAGGGAGCTCTAGGATCCACGCTGTCTGCCCATGAGCTCTTTCCCTCACTTTTCTCTTCCCCTGCCTCTTTCCAGCCTTCTTGGGCCTCAGTATTGCGTGATCGCATGCGTTCCACCTTACTCATCCACTCCCTGTTTGTGAACATGCTGATTACACCTTCTATTTAACTTACTGTGATTTCACTATCTAAATATAGTCAAGGCTATAAATACAGTAAGTCACAACATTTTGCCAGAAAATAGTCTACAATAATTTATATAACTGGCCATCATTAAAAGAAAAAACACTTTAATAAAAAGCCAACCCCCCATATGTTCAGTAAATATGTTGAACATATGCAGCCATAAACAAGCACTAACCAGTCTCCTTTCTCCTTGGTTGCATGATTTTCCTCATCGTCACTAAAGTTAAGTTTCTCTGTGTAGTCAACTTCCATTTGGGCACCTGTTGACGAAGAAAGTTAATTGACAGCAGTACTCTGAGGCTAAAGTCAAACATCTATACAGGTTAAAGTAAGACCAACATATTCAAGAGTTAACTCACCAGCCCAGCCCTCATCAGCATCTGTGTCCAGATTGTCAAGTTCCTTCAGCTCTGAAGCACTAACAATAGAAGGCCGGTCTGGATCCTGGAGCCAAGCCTGAGGAGGTGGTTGAGAAGGCCTTCCATTCCCCCGTAAACCCCTGGAGGAGGCAAAGAGTGAAAGTGAACATGATGCCTAAAAAGGTTAAGGGTTAAGTTTACAGCAGGTCTAACTTCAGTTCATGCAGGAATAATGTCTTGTCTATCCAGAGACACCAATTAAGAGGTGAAAGATAAACAGCATTAGTAGCTGTCTTGAGCAATGATTTGGCAACCAAGTTTGGATTTAAGGCAACTAAGGACCCCTGCATTAAACAAATTGTCTGGGGAAAACAAACAATTAGATTACATTGCTTAAAGTGACATGGTCTGTGACTGACATTTAACATGAAATACACATGCCATTTAAGGTCTGCTTAAATTACTTACTTTGATCCATCTTGTTGTGCAGAGAATCTGAAGTTTCCTTGCACAGGTGCAAATGGCATACGAGAATATGGAGGGAACATCTACAGAAAAATTGTAATGAAGCTACTTTTACAAAAACTATATTATAATGAACTCACAGAACTGCAAGTATTTAGTAAAGGCACACCATGCAAATTCAATAAGTTTATTACCCAGATCCATATTAACCTAAAGTATAGCAAGCATACAAATGTCTGATTAAATCAACAGTAGCGTTTGGCAGTAAGGAAATTCAATGTACTCGTAGCTAACATTATCTGCTGAAAAATGCATTACTACTAATGGCTTGTCATTAAAAAAAATATGGGCATCATGTGCAGCCTTTTATTCTTTGTGTATGCTTGCTCTTATAGCTTAGTATCAAGTTCAGTGTTACACAACTAAATTCAAATTCAGTTGAGAACCGCTGGAGTTCCTCTTAATTGCTAAACTCAATGAAAATACTAAATTGAGAAATAGTCCGTATATTATGAAGAACAGCCCGTAAGCACCATCATGTCTATACTCAAAATACAACGGTGGTAATTTGACTCATCACTTACATAAGGTGGCATCATGTTCCTAAACTGGGCATGGAACTGAGAGGTTACCCCTCCAGGTGGTTGCTGTCCACCATTGACTTTGTGCTGGGAGGTAGGAGCAGGAGCAGAAAGTCTGTCTCTGGCATCTCTCTTTTCCCCAGTGGCAGGTTTCCCTGGCTCCTCCACATCCCCTGGGGGGGAGGGAGTGCCTCCACCCACCCCCACCTCCTCAGAAGCCTTGTTGTCCATCTCTGAGGGGCTAGGAGCTACGTTCAGATTTCTACCCCCACCCTCCCGCCAGCTGCCCACATCTATGGAAAAAGAGAAAGAGAGGAAGGCATATATAGGAAAAGGTAAGGTTTTAATAATAAGTTTCATCATCATACCAAAGTTTTTGCCACAACTGAAGAGATATATATATATATATATATCATACTCTGAGGTCTGAGGCTGGGGCCTGGTCCATAGGGCTCCTCCTCCTGTTCGGTTAGTTTCTCTGCCTCACCTGCTGCCTGCAGGCTGGGGAACTCCTGGTGGAATTGACTGCTTATTCGTGGACCTCCTATCCAGACAGAAAATTACATTGCACTCAATTTGCAGAGACTTCGCCTATACTGAGAGGCATGGGCCAGAAGAATGTGGAATGACATTAATTTATTACAAAACCTCATTAAGACCTGATCAGAATCACTTTGCAAGCCAGGCCACAACAAAAAGACCTTTTTTTAAACTGTAAGCAACCCTGAAAAGGACCGAATGGAAGTAGTTGTTTTAAACAGTCCCTAGAGGGTGTGTGAACTGTGGCTAACCATCAGGTGGTCCAGGCTGCTTGTTGTTGGCCCAGGAGCGGCTTACACCCAGAGGGTTCTCAACTGCCTGAGGAACAGTGGGCTTTGGCTGCGGGGGAGGGGTCTCCTGCTGCCTACAAACACAAAAATGGAGATGAGAAGAAATTAAGCAAAGAGAAATAAATATACTGAAGGTCATTTTTAGTGTCAGTAACAATTATACATTTAGAAGTTTAAAAGGAAAACCACAGGCGAAGACAGTAAACACAAGAACAGCAGATGCACAATGCTCTCACCGTCCCCAGTCTCCTTTTGTTTGATGTATAGTGCCAGGGTATTAGAGTAACTTTAAAGGCTGAGCACTTGTTTTATTTGAAAATGGAAAAAAAAAATGAAAATGGAAGCTGAATCATGCCACTCAGGAACTGCCAAAATAACTTGAGGGAAAACAGAGGCCAAAGATCACTTAAAAGGAGCTACAAAGTTCAGCAGTTGAGACCGAAGTGAAAATACACCAGTCCGCTACATCGAGAGCTCTGCATACAACTGGCATGTCCAGAAAGAAGCTAGTACTAAAGAATACATCAAAGCACATCTGGAGTTTGCCAGAAAGCACCAGTATAGTGTAAGGTTATGTGGTCAGAGGAGACAAAATTATAGCTTTATAGACAAAACACTATTTTAGATGCAAACCTAACACTGCCAATTCCTCAACAAATGCAGTGTAACTATGGAGGTGGTAGAATCATATTGCTAGGGTGCTTTTTTTTTCTCAACAGGGACTAGGCATCTGGTTAAAACTGATGGACGGATGTGAAGTGTGAAATACTGGAAGATGCAAGACTGTTTCAGGTCACTAAAAAGCTTGAGAGAAATTTCAAAACGACAATTATGCCAAGCACAAGGACAATTACACAGGAGTGGCTGCACAACAAAAAAGTTAATGTTCTACAATGGCCATGTTAAAGTCCAGATCTAAATCCAATCCAGAGTCTGTGGCATTATTAGAAAATTGTGGGGCTCAAACATTGTCCAACAAACCTGAAACCATCAACCCAAGAAGAAAAAAAAAACCCTCCCAGACATTGCACAAACCAGACAGAAACGTATCACAAGAGACTTCAATCTGCTGTAGATTTCTACACAGTACTAGTACCAGGTTGAGTACTTCTGCTTACCATATTTTCTCTTTAAGATCTTTTGACAAATACAAATATGATTACTTTTGCACGCACTGTATATATTTACATAATTTTTATAAAAATGTACTACCCTGCTAAACTGCATATTTAATGCAGACACATTTTATTTGTATTATATATGTACATAGAGATATATACACATTTTTTTCCTTTATCTTTATCTCTATATATAAAATACAATTTACTAATTTTGTAGGGTTGCACCGATACCAATACCAGTATCGGGCCGATACTTCGTTAAAATACTCATACATGAATTGACCATACACCGATACCACTAAACAATATCCTATTTCACTACATCAACTGATCACACTGGGCAGATGTGATTTCTTGTCCTGCCTGACTTCAATCTCTAGGGAGAGACAACGAGCTGGAAACTTGGCATCAGATATTCTATCCACAAGCTAGATTTTATAGAAGAAAGAAATGTCAGCGATTTGGAAATACAGCAATCCCTCGCTTTTCGCGGGGGTTACGTTCCAAGAGCACCCGCGTATAGTGGAAAAAACGCGCTGTTTTGGTTTAAAAAAAATATGCCTTAAAATGTCAGACATTTTTATGCCCCTCAAAATGCTCCCAGAACACCTTAATTTCATTTTAAACTCCATAAAGAATTTCAGTTACCGTTAAAGGAAATGTAAGGGTAACCCCGCATACGCCTCTTTTCAAGGTAAACCCGTCTTTTAATTTAAATTCTCCGCCGAGACATGCAACTTGCATGACAAAAGTATTGAGACACTCGGTTTTCAGAGAATAAAACCTGATCTACTTGGGCTAAAAATACAAATGAGGGCTCGTTGGAAAGGTCTCCTGGAGATCTACCAGACTGTGGAGTTTGAAGTGTCTCAGTGCTTTCAAGGTAAACTCGTCTTTTAATGTAAAGATTTGCAACTCGGAAGGTCGCAGGACAAAAGTATTGGGACATGGCCCTTGTGTGAAAACATTGAGAAAAAATCTATTTATTGCCACAAAAAAGGCAGATAATATTTGCACGATATTTCCGCGTTATTGTGGGGATTTCCGCATAAAACGATGAGTTCGGTTTTTTTTAAAAAATCTGCGTAAAACTGGGGGATTACTGTATGACATTTTTTGTTACTAAAAGTAGTTGATATCTTGTGACCTGTTTAAAAGAACACAGGTTTATTTCCAATTTTTTCTTGGCACTTGGATTGATCTTAAGGTCTCAAACTATGACTCTCCTTCTGTGACTTTTCCACGCAGTAAACCTTACTTGAGGTGATGCATATCAACTATCGACAGCAATAGCACAGCTGTAGCCATTTATAGTCAACTTGTTCACTTATACCGTTCTTCTCCGGCCTGGTCCTGTTTGGAGGCCCAACCACTGCCGTCCTTTGGAACAATGCTGACGTTGGGGTCGTTGCCTTTGTTCTCTGCCTTCAGGCTGGGCAGGTTGGCCGGAGGGGGCATACGCCGACTGGCCGCAACTTTGCCCAAACTCTGGAGCCCATGTCTGGCAGCTCCTAGATGGAAATAAATACAAATTATTTATATAGAATTGTATTATATATACACACATTCATATATAAATAAAAATGGCAAGCGATTTTGCAGCCAAGAACATGCAATACTTTCATGAACAGAGAACCACTCAGAAAACCACTCTTTTGCTCTCTCTCCTAAGGCTCATAGGAATGCATGGTGGTGACTCAAGAGGACAAAGGCTGCTTATTTGAGGAGACGATACTCTGGAAGAAAGCTGGGGGTAAATGAACGAGGGGAAAAAGACTCCCCATCCAGCACTTCACATTCTTCCTAGATGAGCCATGCCTACTCCAACAATGTGTGGCTTCTTAAGAAAACGTTCCTGAGCTTACCATCAGCATTTCATATTTTGCTAGACTTGCCGTTTAACATGATGCAGAGGAAGCTCTATAAATGTGCATCAGATCATACTGGACAGATCAAAATGGCAGTTGTGTTTGGTGATAGATTTTTTGCATGTTTGAGAGTTGCCTTACCTGCAGTTTTCTGGGTCTCCAGAGACTTGCCCTTGTAAGTGTTGAAGAGGCTAAGGGTCGCATACTTGGTTTTGCCATCCTTTGCCTTGGTGCTTTGCCCTGACTTCTCTGACATTTCGCTGGAAACTCATTGAGTCTGGTCCTTCGGCCTCACCCCTCAGAACCAGCCTCCTACAGAGAGTGAGACAGGTAAAAAGAAAAAACATACACAGAGTAAGCTTGATATTCCACTACGGTGGCAGTACAGCTTGAAGGGGAGTCAGCAGGTCAAGAGGGCCTCAAAATCCCCTTTCTGTCGGGAACAGGATTACCACACAACATGCAAAAACTTTGTCTGAGACAGTGAGTGAGTTTCTGTAACCGCAGACAGAATGAAAGGCTTATGTGTTTCACTAAAACAAAGGTAGGACACTAAATAACAATCTGACATGGTTTCAAAACCATTTCAATCTCTCCAAAACCTTTTCTTGAATTTCTTTAAGACTCAGGTTTTCCCTATATTAGCCAACAATTACACCACATCTCTAAACATCCTCTGATCAAAGAAAAGGAAAAGTGTGATGTGTTTACTGGATTTCTGCTACCTGAGACAGCTAAAAACGCAGTTTTTTAACATTACCATGAATCAGTGAAGCATGTCATGTTGCCATGTCGACAGTTGGATTGACAGAAAAGGGGGGTAGAGCATCCAGGTTCATTTATAATTGATGTGGTGTCAAACAGAGAAGCACTAAAGCCAAGTCACAGCAAATCATGGGGATCAGGTCACCTATAGTCACACCTAGTTATTAACTCACCCACACTTTAAACTTCTTCATCTGAGTGCAGGTTCACAATCAGTTCACAACTCCCACCTTTGCACTCAAACAGCTCAACCACCAAAACCACTTCCCAAAAATAAAACAATAAGCCACACACTGCAAGACCAGTTTAAACAGAATAAGACAGACCGTCCTCAGGGACACGGCCATGGGTAGAAATAAGCCCCAAATTACTTGCTTTACCAAAGTCAGGCCAACTTCAACTAACTAGAAATCATGTATACTCACTTCATGGGTGAGAAAGGAAAGTGAAAGCTGTCTAGTTATCACAGCCAGGAACCCGGACACATACTGAAATTTTAGACTACCACAGGTTACAAGGAAACCGACAGAAAAACATGCAGAAATATTTACTGCTAGAAATTCAAATTAAGGTTGGCGCAAGGATCTTCATTTCTTCAAATAATGAAAGCCCCTTTGAGAACATAAGTTTTTATTGAAATGGACAGAAGAGAAGTTAGAGATACAATGTAGACTCTGAAGTTAAAGACATCTGCACAAAACCAGCAGAACTAAGCTGTATGGACAGCAGTGGTCTTAGAGGTCAAGAGTCAGATGAGGACATAAAGCTGTAAAATGCTGCTATTGCACTGCAGGCAGAAGGATCACAGTGTCCTTCAATGCTTTCACAACTATGGGAGAGGTGAGTTCAGGCTATGAGCTTTTAACTGCTTCCAAATAACTGCATTATTACAGCCCTAATGATCTACAATGACACTGACACTGAAAACATCATTGTCAACTCCATAATCACAATGTAGTTCATCTCCTTACACAGTCTCAGGACACAGAATAACTAATGAAGCCACCTCACTTTCAGAAGGTGTACGCCCCCATCAGGTAGCTTATTGGCACCAATGGGGAAATCTTAGTTGGTGGGAACACACAGATATTTGGGTTTCAATTAGAATTACTTCAGAGATAACATTTTCACTTGGTAAAGCATGCAGTACCAAATGAACTCAAAAAGACTCATTATCAAATAAAAAAAACATTTGAATATTTTCATTACACGCCCACATCTAATATTTTCAAAATTCCATTGGTTTCTTAACAACTGGTGCATCAGTCTCCAACACCATCACATCCCTGAATGAGCATCCAAGCAATCTCCAGGATTGAGCTACTTCCCCAAGGGGACAGACAGAAGTCAATAACTCTTCACTAGATTCACTGGGGGTGCTACACAGCTGTGCTTTAATGAGGACATTTCAGTCCACTGAAACTGGCACTTTAAGGTGAAACATAAAAAACACTTGATATCTTGCCCATGTCTTTGTCAAACGTACTTACACATACTTCTATCAGAGAAGTCTAGGTGACTTTGCATGCTTTGATTAAGTTTTGACTTAGACAAGGAAGTAATGAAATGAATGTCTGCACACAGATTCCCTGCTCTGCCTCTGTTCCTATTACAGCAAAAGGGAAGATGAATCAGTGTCTCATCTGTTTCTGGTGAGCAAGCCTGTAATGCCCCAGACAATGACTGTTACAGCTAGGCAAGCCTCTGTGGTTCCAACAAAGCAAAGACATGTATAACGACATTGTACACATCCTCCATCGTTTGAATTAGCAATACAAGGTGATTGTAAGGGGCCAAAATACACAGAGTTAAGGAAAATCAGGTTAAACATCTGAAACAAGACCAAGCACCCTGACCACGCTCGCTTGCCACATAGCCAGGCTGCTTGGTCTTGTTTCAGATTTCTATCCTGATTTTAAGCAGAGGGATACCATAATACAAAGCTGAGGAAAAAAACAGGTTAGAAATCTGAAAGCAGCTTTACCATGCATGTGGCAAACACGGCTAAATCTGAGACCCTTTAAAATAGCCCAATGATTGTTTTATTGTGGCTTTAAAGGAGCTTCACCACGAACTGTTACCCCCAGCTATATGGCTAAGAACAAGAGGCAAATGGGGGGGGGGCAGGTATTTCTCCTGTCCGCCCATGAACGTGTCTGAGATTTAAACGACCCTCTAAATAAATTTGCTTGCTTAAGTGACTTAGTCTTTTTTGAGATTTTACAAGTGGATGCATTTGTGCCAGAAGGAAAATGTGGCAGGGGTGGGTCAGAGAGGCCCGGTGAGGTGGCCTCCGGCTTTGAGCCCCATTTTAACCAAGTTTCTTTCAACCTGCTACCTTTGCTGTTTTGCTGCTTTGTTTGGCCTAAAGGAGATCCAAACTTAATATATACCACCACTCACAAGTGTACAAGGTTGTAACCTAACAACATGACCCAGAGAGTGAGGCTCTTAATCGGTTTCGTTTTTGAATTGTGCCCCACAGAGCTCCAGCGTTGGCCCCAACTCTTTTCTCCCGGTGTGCTCACACTCTGTGAGCTAACGAGCCGTTAGCTTTTCCAGCAAACTAGCTTAGCGCCCGGACATGCTGACTGTGTGATGTTCAGAAAAAAGAAACGTTTTAATAGTGAAACGTGGGACATACCTGTCTCCGCCGGTCCTGTCGCTCCCTTTAAGAAAAACAGTATCTTCTGGCCTTCGCTATGAGTCTGTGTGTGGCCGGGATTACAAAAGCTATGCTAAGCTATGCTACGTTAGCTTAGCTCCAGCCAACGGTTCCCTTCCTCCCGGTCCACACGCGAGGCCCCTGTCGCCGTCTAGCGCCTCTCCGGCGGCTCGCCTCCTTTTTTAACCGTGACTCGAGAAACGTGGAGAGCAGCGGGGCGGGTGGCGGTCGGTCCTGCCCGTGTCTTGGCTATGAGGGTTGTCCCTTCTCGTGCCCCTGTTGTCCCGTGTGGGACTCGCCGGTCTCGTGCAGTCAGAGGCCCGCGGCCTGCCGCTCTCTCAAAGATGGCACGCCGCCAACACACGTCCGTGACGTCACGGCGCCCGAGACGTTATTTGAGAAGTAGCGCCAGCGCGCCTCACCTGAGGGGGGCAGCACTTATTCACAATCCTCAGACCCCCTCCACAAGACTATCCCTTTCAATCTCTTAAAGATCCATTCCAGCACAAATACAGACCATCACCCTCATGTTGCATCATATGGACACTTTTCACTTTTCGGCCCAATCTGAAGGCCCATCTCTAATAGGCACTGATTTTTTAGCCCCGTGGGGATATATTATTATTATTATTGCATTGGTGACCGATACACTCTGTGTATGAGCATGTATGTACACACATATATTGTGGATGTGTATGCATATATATGTATATACGTGCAGGTACACATACATATCTTCATAGATACAATTAGATTATAGTATAAACATATGCTCAAATATTACTTAGATACATTTGTTAACATAAATATAAACCGATATTACGCATTCATACCTTAGCTTGCATATTATTGTTTATTATATTGCTCATATTTTTGTCTATATATTGTTGTGTTTTTATACTGTTGTGCTTGAGAGACACCATCGATCGGAACCAAATTCCTTGCATGTTTCGCTCACATACTTGGCCAATAAACACGATTCTGATTCTGATTTTGATATGTGTATGCCACAATACCTGGCATGTTTTTTGAAAATATACCATATAACCATTAGAGTACCTCAGGGGGTGTAAAAATTATGAATATATATCCTCTTCTACTTTCGGCTGCTCCCATTGTATTGGGGGCCGCCACAGCTATTCTACCATTTGCTTCTACCCTCTGCATCTTCCTCTCTCACTCCAGCTGCCTGTATGTTTTCCCTCACCACATCCATAAACCTCCTAGGCCTTCCTTTTCTCCTCTTCCCTGTAGCTCCATCCTCAGCATCCTTCTCCCAGCACACTCAGAGTCTCTCAGCATCCTCCTCCCAACACACTCAGAGTCTCTCAGCATCCTCCTCCCAACACACTCAGAGTCTCTCCTCAATATCCTCCTCCCAACACACTCAGTATCTCCTCAGCATCCTTCTCCCAACACACTCAGTCTCTCCTCAGCATCCTTCTCCCAACACACTCAGTCTCTCCTCAG
>JBBPCY010000156.1:11022217-11038900 GCA_037974405.1 Brachyalestes nurse | reverse complement strand
TACAGAGAAGGAAATAATTATTTGACCCCTTGTGGATTTTGTACGTTTGTCCAATGACAAAGAAATGAAAAGTCTCAGAACAGTATCATTTTAATGGTAGGTTCATTTTAACAGTGACGGATAGTACATCAAAAGGAAAATTTGCATTTAATTGAGGGAAATAAATATTTGAACCCTCTAACAAAAAAGACACACATATATATATATATAGTACATTATAGTACAATAGTGTATTTTAGGCCTGTTCCTGGAACAGTGAAGTGAAGGTTTAGCTTTAATGTTGGTCACGTGACTTAGACCCTTTTTTTGACGCGGATTTTCCCAGAGTGCAGAGCGCGGTGGTTTGTGATGAAGATAGGTTGGGATGTGGGAGCTGCAGGCTGTGCCTGTGTAGGGATAGACTGAAACCTGTTAACTGACACCTTACTGACTTTTTAGTTTAACAACAACTAGCTGGTGTTTGTGCTGCAGTCAAGGAGAGAGGACATGCCGTCTCCGAAGGCCAAAGGCGGCGGGCGGTATGAGTTTATGTCCCTGAACCGCACGGGTCCCCCCCCGACTCTGCAGCGCCAGGGCTCCGATCCCACGGCGGCGCGCCTACGGGCGTCGGACAGCCCGACCCGGCGCAGGGGCTCCGGCTCTTCCACCGCCTCTACCTCCTCCACCGGCGGACAGCAGCTGCCGGAGGAGGACTGTATGCGGCTGAACCCGTCCGTACTCGGCATCGCGCTTAGCTCTCTGCTCGCCATCGACCTGTGGCTCTCCAAGAGACTCGGGGTGTGCGCCTGTGAGGACTCGTCATGGGGGAGCGTGCGGCCCCTCATGAAGCTGGTCGAGGTCTCTGGACACGGGATACCCTGGCTGGTCGGGGCAGCGTACTGTCTGTACAAAAGTGACAGCCTCGCCGGCCAGGAGGTCATGCTCAACCTGCTCATGGGTAATGTAGTTCAGCCTCATGTGTGCCTTTTCTGTCATAACTGATCTGTGAGTCACACCCTGGCAGGTTCATGAATAAGGTCTGAGATCAGGTCTCCCTAGATCACTCAGCCCTTATTCAACGCCTGTCCCTCATGGGTGAAAACTAAGGGGTCCCTCTACTTCTGCTTGTCCCACAATTTCTTCATTTTCAGCATCCTGTTCCTCATGTCTGAATGGTCCCTCTGCTTCTGTTCTTTTTTCTCTTTCTTCTGCGTGTACCACGCTTCTTCCTTTTTAAACTCCTGTTCCTCATCCCCGAAAAGCATGCATCTATTCTTTTTTCCTTCTTTCCTCTGCATGTCCTACACTTCCTTCTTCGTTTTCATTTGCTCAGTCACAGTCTTGTTTGTCTTCATTACTTGTTTGTTGTGTGTGGAATAATGAATGGCCCCATTAAAATGCACTAATGCACAAATGCATCAAGGGGTCGTATTAACCTGACCACCGTCCTGATTGATCCTGACTCTTCAAGGGTCAGGAATGTCACAGCTCCCCTACTGAACAATTTCCTGATTGTGTCAATGTCATTATCCTAACAGCCATTTGACTTTGGATTAATACTGTATGTGCTACCATCAGCAATTTTGTAGGCCACTTTGACAGCAAGCTCTTACAGGCCAATTTCTTGGCAGGTATGCAGAACCTGGCAAGGCCATTTGATCAATTTCTACTGGGTCAAAGTAACCAGTCACTGCAGGGCTTTTGCAGAACTGGATAGTTCCCTTATTTCAAACAGAGATGAATGACTAAAGGACTCGAGGCAGAGCGTATGCACCAGGAGGGCTTACTGCAAGTCTGGGTTTTCATACCCATGTTCTTCCCAAAGGTGGAATGTACCCTGCTGTGATATTGGTGCTGAAATTAATTATTGTGTTCATTTTCTCATACTGTGGATAATGTTTTCATCTGGAAATTTCAGCTATTAATAATAGCCTAATCTGTTCTGATTATCATGTTACCCGAGATAAATTATTGTCTGGTCACAGGATTACTGTAAATGTGCAATAAAAGCACATCAGATGGATTGCTAATTAAATGCGACAGGAAGCCAAAATGGAAATATAAGTAGTACGATGCGTTTCGGTTAAGAAAAATAAGGAATGGAAATAGGATGAGCATGGAAAAACAGCTCATTTATCTTTGCACTGTGTTCTTTAATTATGCATCAGTTAGCTTTTAGTTTTGAATTAAAAATATTAATTGCGGGTTTCAGACATCACCAAGAAGAACCGTCTCAGTTTAGCTTCAGGTAGCTTAAGTGTTTGAAGTCTCTGATGTTGCAGGGAACATTAAAAACACATGAGACTCACAGCAGTTCATTCCATCCTGCATGTCTCTGGCCTGCAGTATTTCAGTTAGGCCGCCTGTGTGAGTGCCAGTCCTGCTTCCATTCCTTAAAGAGCCTATCGGAGACACTGCAGACAGCTGCACCATTACAGTAAAGCTTGTACTAGAGGCAGGGGTGTATAGTAAAGACAGATGGGGAACTCGCCCCAGGGGAAAATGATTGTGAGAGAAATTAAATGAGGTATAGAAGAGGTACACAAGTGAATCACAATGGCTGTGTTTCTGTTTCTCTGTCTCTCTGTTACTGTCGGGCTAACTGATTCTGCCTCTTTCTCTGTCTGGCTCTCTGTCTCACTCCGCTTGTTCTGTGCGGTGGGAGAAAAGAATATGATAAAAGCGTCACGTCCACAGGGATGAAGATTCTGCTGTACCCTGGCAGTATGATTGTACTTTAGATATGGAGCCAAGACTGTATACTGAGATGGGTGTGTTTTGAAAATGTGAGAGAGAATTAAGCTAATTAGGCTTGTCTAAAATAATGGTACCCGATCTCATCCGTACTGAAAGTTTCTAGCTTTAAATGTTGTGTTTTATTTGACCTATTTTCATAATGGTAAAGGATTCCTCTCTAATCATTTTAAAATAGGACACTAAATAGGAAAGATTTTGTGTGTTTATATTTGTTAATTTTTTTTTAACCACAAAATTATACCCTATATTGCAATAAATTTAATCAGGAAAGGCTCTTTGAATAGAAGCTGTACATGTACATTGTAGCATGGTAGTTTGACTGTATGAAAAATTAATGTCCACCACCCACATCACTTCAGTGATGCTCACTGGTGCTGCTGACATCTTGGCCCTACCATTCAGAGGAGTCTGTGGTGCAGGTGCGTTGTCTCTGTAATCAGCCACCGCCTGCAGCCAGAGCCACATTCCATGGGGTGGAACTGATCACTGTGACTACAGAAGTCCCGTTGTTTTCCAACCTGTGTCCCCTGAGGTCAGTACCAGGTTTAGGAAAACAGGCTACACCAAATAAAGATGAACTACACTTTTAAAAGGTGCCTTGAAGTGATGCCATAGAGGAACCATGTTTGGGGGAAAAAGACGTGTGAGTATGAAGAACCTTTTAAGGGTTTAAAAAACCTTCACATTATATACCAATTAAGGGTAGAGGTCCTTTAAACTGTAAAAGTTAATCAAAGTTGAATGTAGAATTAAATGTGGTTCTTCAGTGGCATTACTCAGAAGGTAGCCAAATAAAATAAGCATTTAATAAAAAGAGCTAAAATTTTGGAATCCATATCTTACATGAGCAGGTGGCCTTCAGCTTGATGTCTGCGCTGCATACTGGATATAGTATGAGCTGCCGTTACAAACATACTTAAAACTATGGTTTATTATCAAACATGATTGTACATCTGTAAAATGCTGTATTGTGTTTGTGAGTTTTCTCTCTCCGGATTTATTCAGACTTTATTCAGAGTTATAAACAAATGTTCAAATTCGGTAAAATGCTGTTCGGACCAGTTAAATATATTGCAGGCACTGGCCTTTTAAACTTCTTCATGATTTTATGTGATTAGGCCTACATTAATCGTGTCATGGTGTCCTTTTCTTTTGTTACAGCATTCAAGAGTTTAACATTACTTGTACATTAAAAGACAGAACATTAAATTAAAATGTAACATAAAAGTAATATTTCTCTCTGTCCCTCTCTCTCTCTCTGTGTCCTTCTCTCTCGCTCTCTCTGTCCCTCTCTCTCCCTATCCCTCCCTCTCTCTCCCTGTCCCTCTCTCTCTCTGTCCCTCGCTCTTGTTCTCTCTGTCTCTCTCTCTCTGTCTCTCTCTCTCATATTCAGCTTTGGTGTTGGACCTGGTGTTGGTGGGCATAGTTAAAGCTGTGGTGCGTCGCAGGCGTCCTGCCCATAACCGCATGGATATGTTTGCCACATTTTCAGTGGACCGTTATTCCTTCCCATCAGGCCATGCCACTCGGGCTGCTATGTGTGCCCGCTTCCTGTTGGCCCACCTGGTGTTGGCCGCCCCGCTTCGTGTGCTCGTCCTGCTCTGGGCAGCTTTTGTCGGTTTCTCCCGGGTCCTCCTCGGACGCCACAACGTTACGGACGTAGCGTTTGGCTTCTTCATGGGCTACTGCCAGTACAACCTGGTGGAGGCACTGTGGTTGTCACCCATCATGCTGCAAAGCATGATGGGACAGCTGGAGTGAAGCTCAGGCAGATTGGAGTAGAAAACCATAAGGAGACGAGTGGGGATTACTTTTCGACTCCGCTTGAGGATCCCTCTTGGACTTACAGGGCAGTTACAGCCCGGACGGTAGTACAAATGTCATGAATCACCAGTTCATTCTTTGTGGGTTTTGAATTGTGTATGTCTGCTAAATATCTAAAACATAAATGTAATCATCAGTCATTTATCAGCAAGGTAGGTCAGAAGGGAGTCTTTTTTACTGAAATGATGTTGATTTGTTAAACTAAGGATACTGGTGAGACTGCAGGCATAATTCCTCACTTCGTTTAAGTAATCAGTTGTTTAAAACTATGACGACTGATTTAAATTGGCTTGATTGGAATAAAAACCTGCAGCCATACCAGCCATGTGTCGATATGGTTGATGGTGCGAGAAAAGCTCTATGGTCGGATCCTGCTGTGTGGCATCGCTGTTTGGTCACCATCATCTGCAAAAAAAGGAATTGTCAAAGGCAACATGAAGCTTCATCCAGAACACTTAAAAAACGAAACGAACAAAACAAAGTCTGATGTTTTTATTTGGAATTTTGGATTTGGATTTTTAAACATGATGTTGGAGGGGTTCCTTATGTTGAAGGGTACATTTTGTGTTGTGTAGTGTATTCATGCAGTATACAGGACGATTTTGGGTCATGCAGGGAGCCTCAAACTACTGTCCTCTCTTCAGAGAAAGTTGTTGAGCCATACTGTTTGGGACCACTAATAATTTATGAAGCAGGCTATTTTATTATTGGCATTCATCTTTTATGGATATGAATGTGTTCTTTCTTTGTCTTTTCACTGTAAAGTTCCTTTTGGCATTTCTAAAGCCACAAACATTCCTTTCAACTGAAATTACTTTTTACAGTTTTTACTATTACAGCATAACACTTACACACAGCTTTACGTATTTTTTAGTTTTTTAATGGGTCTTGGTCATAGATGTGAGAGCAGAATTTGTTCCATCATTTCTAACAATTTACTTTCATTAAGAGCAAGATTTGGGAATGTGTGGGAATGAATGTAGACTTGTTCAAATAAGGAATGCATGCACTTAAGAAAAAGGAAGACAACGTGATTGTCTTTCAGTCTCTCAATCAGGTATGGGTGATATGATATTATAATATCATAATAAATTCCGAAATGCTATGGCAAGCTTTTCTAAGCATATTTTGGATATCATCAGTGCTTCCACAACACTGACCAATGGCATGCTTCATTAAAAAGAGGTTTGGAGACACAACTGTTTGCAGTTTTGCCATGTTGTTGAAACTGCGAGTTTAATTCTGAACCCTCTTGAGAGGACAAGAGCGCGTATCCTGTTTAACCTATTTGTGAGGAAAAAAAAAACTTTGTACTGTAGCACTTTTTTATGTGGCACTACTAGTGCGTTGTATCTGTTCCAACATTTTCCAACTTACCAAACCCCTGAGAAAATACATGGTATGATATGTATTGTGAAAATCACTTTAAGTACTGTGATGACAGATTATTGAAATACAGCCCAACCCCTACTTTATTTTTACATGGTGTGTTGGAAAATCAGAACTGATGGTGGGGCTTCTGCTGGATTATACATCTTTTAATTGCACTTTTCTTTTTTTTTAATTAATGATTCTGTTTCTGGGGAAAAGTACTGTGTATACAATTTTTCGTTTGATGTACCTCCATGGGCAATAGCACTGGAAGCAAGAAAAATGTGTGAGAAGATGCTGTATCTGCTGGTTTTCAAACTTGGCAGCGTTGTGTAAGGCCTTAGCTTTATTTGGCATGGTTCTAGAAGGTGTGCGTGCGTGCGTGCGTGCGTGCGTGTGTACGCACATTTTAATGAGTACCTTACATGGGAACTTCGTTACACACACTTCTGTATCCATAAATGGAGAGGTTAACTGCAGTGATAGATTGTGACAAGACATGAGTCACAGACACTCTGATTGATTATGCTTTATACAAAAGAATATCAGACACACAGCTGTGTGTGTGTGTGTGTGTGTGTGTGTGTGTGTGTGTGTGTGTGTGTGTGTGTGTGTGTGTGTGTGTGTGTGTGTGTGCGCGAGCGCGTGCATGTACACACTTGAGAGAAGTTGACATGTACAGTTGTATACCCCCCAGACTAAAACTCACCCTAAAACTTTCCAACACATTAATAATTTATAAAAGGAGCAGTTCAATAATGCTTTCCCAATCTCCCAAAGCCACAAATACAGAGAGAGGCATTTCATTACATCCTCGTTATATGTCCCTACAGTCATTGAACACGTTGTCCCTCGGGAACCCCCTCCTTGCCTTCTTTTTCGCCTCTGCATTCCTGAGTCCCAGCTGCTGCATGCATTAGCTTATGTAACATTTCAGATGCTGCTATTAGAATTAACTAGTTATGGTGTGATCAACGTGGCAGCAAGCTTTTATAGCTAAACACTAAGGATCATATTATGCTATCTGTGTTACCGTATGTCCAACAGAGCGTTAACACACTGCCTACTGTGATGGTGCATGTCTTCAATAGAGTGGGGAGCCCATTTCTGTTGCTGTCTATGTGGTGATTTTGACTGTTGACTCTTTGGCAATAAAATATATTTTCATGACTCCGTCCTTCCTCAGTTCTGCAATATGAGATAAGAAGAAAACAAAAGGCTCACCAAAGGTTTATTTTTGTTGAATTGCAATAATTTATGTGGTGTTATCCGGTTGTGTTTATTTGCTAGGGACCATGTGTATTTTCTGGGAGTGCAAGGCAACAGTGGAGCTTGTCACTTGAAATTTAGGGCCTGTTTTCACATACCTCAGAGTTCTGTTTCTGAATCAGCCTTGCTGTTAAGACTGCTGTGACTGTGACCAGTTGAGAGTGCAGATTATCTGATCCAAGGTCAGCATCCTTGTCCTGTGATGCACAAGTCCCCCAATCCTGATCCTAGAGTATCCTAGTCATGCACATTTTAGTGTTTTCCTGCTCCAGCACACCCACTTTAACTCTGCAAGGGCTTGTTAATTAGCTGATTTGTTGGAGCAGGTAAAAGAGCACCTAAAAAATGCAGTGCAAGGCTACTCCAGTACAGGGACTGGGTACCAGTGCTTTGTGAGTGCAGGTCTATGGGGACACATTGCAGGATTTCTCAGCATGGCCAGTAATGTCCAATAATATCTTTATGTCTCTTATGCCCTGACTTTAACTGGCTAATGGGCAAATCCTGCTTTGTGAAAGTGGTTTTTAGGATGCCTTCATCTTTTGTAACTTCACCAGCTATTCGTAGTAAATATGGAAATTATAGTCTGAAGTTTGTTGTATAATGTAAAATTATTTATCTACATTAAGAAATGGCATCCCTGTAAGGTATATTGTTAAGTAAAGTACTATATGGATGTCTGAATGTGCTGTGATGTGCAATGTAAAACTCATGATGTGATTGTATTTTCTAAAATAAATGCAGAGAAGATTGTCATGATGCTGTTGTGCTTTTCAGTACAGTCACTGTGAACTTTTGATTAGATTTGGAGAAGAAGACAAGATTAAATAGTGCCTCTATCAAGTCGTTTGATTTAGAAATAGCCTATAAAACAGGTGGACAGATCTCCAGTTCTTGAAGACCAGCGGTTTGCATAGCTTTGTAAATCCATGGTGGCACTCCTGTTAAATCTGGCTATTAATAGGTGAATTGATTCAGGTGTCTCTGAGCAGAGAAATCAAAAACAGTACCCTTCAGGAATGGAGTTGTGTGGTCCTGCTAGTGTCATATGAAAACTTACAAACTCTCAGTGTTCTCTATGCCCATCACATCTATTAATCAACCAATTAACTAGACTTTCTTAGGTTAAATGTGTTAGGACAAAGAAAAACTCCAATATGGCATGACGGATGGGCCTTTAGGACCGAAGGTTGCTCTTCTCCACTGCCTGTACACTTCGTTTACAGACACTTCAAATAACCATTTTCTATCTTCTAAACTCTTATTCGTAGACATACATAATATACAGTCCAGATTTGTTCCTCTAAAAACAAGAAACAAATGAATAGTGAATAGTGGAGCATGTTCAGTGGTGACAGAATGGGGAGGTTATGAACCTCTTTTATAGAGTGTCCCCATCAAGAATAACAACAAAGAGCTGACGGGGTATTTCCTTAATTAGGTTGTCCTTAAGCTGACAGGAATAACTCTCTCCTGGGAAGAGTTTCCCTCAGAAAAGAGACTGTTCCTTTATTAGGAGCGTAAACTATACCAAGGATATGCTGTCATTTTTTAGGATTAAAAAGAAGGGCTTCCCTTTACTTGAGACCTCTTACACAGCCAGGAATTTTAGTTCCTGAACCCCTTTCTCAGGAAGGGTGCAGATATCCCATCCCTGTAAGGCTGCTTGAAGGATTTACCTTTTCTGTGTAAGGAACTGAATGCATTTCCTCATTTGCATAAATCCCAGGTTGATACGGTCACAGTTTTGCATGTCTTTCAGAAAACAAAAACTGGAATAGAGCCCTAAATCCTTCCAGCTATGTTTTTTTTCACCCCATCATAAGCTGCTTTTTTAAATTAAAGATTGTAGATATGAGTTAAACATGTCTCGAACAATTCCTCCCTGTCAAAATAGTTTCAAATAACACATTGAGGGAATTACCCCGAGTTCAGTATTTTCTGAAACAGGAGAAATTAACAAACATAAATTACATATAAATAAACAAAATATCCTGAAAGCACTGGACTATTATCTTGAGATGGTACATGGTGTCAGATGTATTTATTACATGTTAAAATTCTATTTATTATTTTGGTTGTGATTATGTTTTGGTTGTATTTCATCAGTGTGGCTTGTTAGACCAGTTCTCTTCGGAGCTTGTTCAACAGGGTGAGTCTTGTCGCGCGTAAAACAATGATCTGTAAAGATAGTCACAAGAACTGCTCAGCTGACTATTCTTTCAACTTGAACCGTGACTAAAGTAAGTAAAGAGGCCCTTCTAGTCAAATGTGAACACACTACACCTCAGCACACAGTGTGAACTATTTTCTCTACATTTAACCCATTGACCTGAGTGAAGCAAAGGGCAGCGGGCAGCAGGCGACACACTGACATCTCCTAGGATTTAAACCCATGACCTTTTTGCAGGGGCGACGTCATAACCACCAGGCCACCAGCTGCATTTAGAGCTGTGGGAAAGACATCAGTAACAAAAACGAGTGCATGTAGGTCTAAATGCTGGATTCCTGCAATGAGGGGGCATTTTGATGACATGGTTTTGATCCACATGCCCCCTTCTAGTGACCCTTGGTTTTTCAATTCATTTCTCACCCACTGGTGTGTCCGAGTAGTCCTATGCACAGGTTATGGTCATTACTGATGAACATTATACTGTTGTTATACTGTGTTTTAAACATATTAACCTGATTCTCACATTCAGATATTTCTAAGGGATTCTCACATTCAGATACTCCTCATTAATTCAGTTGGTTGTGTTAAATTAGGAATAAGTAAATAATAAAAAATTGTGGTCCTATTGCTTTCTAAAGTCACAGTCCAGATAGACCAAGAGATACAGTGCCTAGCCAAGATGCACCACACGCTAACACGTCAACTTAAACAAGGGGCCCTTGTGGGGCCCTAATGAGCACAAAGGGCCACCAGTCTCTGATGATGAAAGCACGTTAATGTAAGCCCACCTAGAACCCATACAGATTATGTGGCAGTCTCTGCCGTTTAAAAATTGCCTTAAAATGAGCTTTTATCAGAGCGATCTGGGTGATTTCCAAGGACAGTCATCCACAGAACATGATCAAAGCTAAATGGACCGTGATATTCAAAAGTGCATAGTGGCTAGAATAGTCATAATTAGTGCAATACTGGTAGAGTGTGATATAAAAATTCCCTTCCTCAACCCCTTCAGTGGTGTATCAACTCCTCCTCCAGCCACTACCACTTATAAAGCTCAGTCTTGGGCTTTAGACAAAATTTGAGACTGGGAATTGGATGTTGATAAGCAAGTTGTGTTAGGTTTGTTCTTGGCAAATTGACTGAACTGTAGAATATTTTTGAAAAATATCACTGCTTTTTTTCTGTACATCTGGCTTGAAATCAGAGAATGTCACACTAGCATACTCTGCTGGTCAAAGATAGAACTTTAAGTTTAATTTAGACCGCCATTGCACTAAAGCCTTCATTTCCTTTAGGACCCCCTGCTCTGCACACTGTGGTGTTTATACACCAACAGCTGGGTAATAAACTGATTGGTAGGATCAGGTGTGCTGGGAAAACATTAAGATGTGCATTGAAAGATCAGTTTGCGAACCACAGGTCCAAGACCCAGATATAATAAGACCAAACAATGCATAGAATTTCCTTAAATCTCTTTTTTCTTCTGTAACCTAGTACCAGTACAGCATCACCTTTATTCATCAGACAAATGACTACTTTACTTTACTTGACCCAGCAAATAGTTAACTTGACACCCCACCCCCTCATGTTTTTCCTCACTCCTGCTGTTATTTCCTTTCTCAGCAGAGGTTCCATTTTAAAAACTCTGAGAAAAAGAAAAGAAAATTGTTTTCCAAGACTAACAGAAAAAGTGATTCCTGTGTGACCTAACACAGGGCTGCTATAGCAGACAAGGCACTGGAGAGGAGATATTTGGTAAATATTTCATACAGATTTTATTCATTTACTAGCCTTTTTCCAAAGTTCAGTTTGTGTAATAGCTTCTCAGCTTGTTAGCCTTCAGCCTAAGAACTGTGTCAGCATTATTTGCCGTGACCTACTTTCCCCTTTTCTATACCTGCTTAGCCCAGACAGACAGGGGCAAAAGTCCTGAAATTGTTTTAATTATGCAACAGGTTACTCTGCACAGTTTTTTGGCACACGATACTGAAGACTTTGACTGCCATCAGGTAAGAACTCTCTTAAAAATCTACTACTTGTCTGAGTTTACATGTCAAAAATTGACCAATTTTGTGATACGATTTCTTGCTGAATGTTCTTTTGATTGAACTACCTGGGATTTAAAGTAAGAGTGGGTTTCATGGAATGCAACCCACTGGCCATTTCTACAGTGTTTCTGCTGTGATTGAACAATAAACACTTATTCTGATTTTTAAATATATAGTATAGTTGCATGTAAATTATAATAAAATAATTGTTGCATGCAAATTATTGTCAGTTAATTCTCACATTCCAGGAAGATAACACTGTGTGTGTGTGAGAGAGAGAGAGTGTGTGAGAGAGACTGTGAGAGTGTGAGTGCTTGCTTGTACATGACTGGTTAAACAAACAGGATGGAACACTGAGACACTGACTGAATACTAAAATCCCAGTTTTCGTCTGGAGTAGCAGGTATTGCCACACAAATGCAAACTCTAGCTGAAACATTCCAAAACTTCAGGCATTATTACTATTGATGGGTGATTTCTGAGTATGGTGTTGACAGACACTGTTGTTCTTCACAAGGCAATAGAACAGAAGAGCTACTAGATGGGTTACTGCTCCTACAATGGCAAAAACAATGAACATGATTGGTTTTACAGATGGGACCTTTAAGACAAGTTTTACTTAGTGGGCTACTGATGTGCTTCTCATCAGAGACCACTCCTTTGTTTCTTCAGTTCAAATATAGGTTATTCATTTTCTGTGTCAGGAAAAAGAAATTGGAAATACATTTATATAACAGTATATTAATCAGAAACCACTTTTGAGAATGATGAGTTTAAAGCATTCTAAAACAGAATGTAGTATGTTTACCATCAAAGCAATAAAAGACTCTTAAAACCACGTCTACAAACATGTCTTCACTGTTTTTTTACTGATGATGAAAAGTAAAACCTAAATGTCCTAAATGTCTGCTTTGGTCAAAAAGACATTCTGAACCAATAGCAGATGTGCCTAACGTCATTATGCTGAATGCCAAGCATTGGGAAAATGATATTATGCCCCCACCCCCTTTTTTTTATTTAGATCATTTTCGAGGTGTGGCGAAACCCGTGGTTTTAGCATTCATCCCGAAGTCCCAATTTATAGTTTGTGCTTTGTTTACATGTACACTAATGTGTCATTTCTGAATTTAATAAAAGTGGTGCTTATTATGACTGCAAGTGTATAGAATATTAACAAAAATATAACTTAACAATGATTGAAAGATAAAGCTAAGTATTATCATTAAATGTTTTTCTCACAACTATATGTGACAATATTGAAAAAAGAGAAAATTCAGCGATGGTGTGACAAAGTGTTGTTGGGCTGCACAAATCAGTGAATAGCTACAAGAAAATGGCTAAACAGTTGAAAATGGCAATTTCTATGTCACAGAAACACAGTGAAAAGGATGGTTTGAGGGACCAAGGACCCTCCAAGGATTACAGCTGGGAAGCTGCAATCATTAGTCATGTCTTACAATCAGAACTTCTTCTAAACTACCGTGAGTTGGAGGCAAACCGGAGCGGATTTCCAGTGGTATGTGTATTTGTCAGAAAATGGGTGTGTTAAAAAAAAGCAGAGCAGAGCGTAAAAGGCTGGCAGTAACGGAAGATGGAGGAGAACGGTTAGGCTGCCAAAAACAGATGAGAGCATTAAAAAGGTCTGTTTTTATCCTCTGAAGAACTTGACATTTAGAAATAATGGTGTCTGTGCTTTAACCTGAGACGAGAAGATAATCCAGTCACACACAGCGAGGGGAAAACCTTTGTAGTTTTAGCTCGGTGATGTGTCTACTGTAACGACTTTAACGGTCAGAACCGGACGCTGTCAAAACGGCTATTTTTGACCGTTAAAGCGGCACTGACAAAAAAGACGAAGGTAAGTCTAAACCAGCTGCTTTGCCCACTTCACAGGAGGGCTATAGGGGCTGATGCGGCCCTAAATTTGTTGAATGTAGCAAAATATAAACATGGACCTTGGTTAAAAAGCTCCTTATGTGAAAGTATTAAAGTTAAAGAAAATGGATATGTGTCAATCGTTCATACTAATATAATATCTATTATCATAAAGATAATAATTTTTTTAGCCATTAGTTGACAAATATTCTGTGTGGCCCCTGAACTCACAGTGATTTCCATATTCGGCCCACTTGCTATTGAAGTTGAATAGCCCTGCTGTACATCCATACATCAATGTAGCAAGTTTCTATTAATTTAGAGAGTACTGGATGAGGAGATACTGTAGAGTACATGTATTACTTTATTTTATATATATATAGTTTTTTAAAATATCTTGTTAAGATCCTGACTGGAGCACAACGTAATTGCCATGTAATGTTTTCAGAAATAAGTAATGAGAATAGGTCAAATTCTCAGTTGTTTGTTTACACCCCTAGTTCCCAAATCTCCAGTATGGCTCGACGGGTGGCTGTGATTGGAGCAGGCAATGCCGGACTGACCTGCATCAAGTGCTGTTTGGACGAGGGGTTGGAGCCAGTGTGCTTCGAAAGTAGTGATGACATCGGAGGACTCTGGAGGTTTAAGGTGGGATGCTGTGCAGAAATGATGTGGCTGTATGTGAAAGACAAATAAATGATGATGACACATTGGCCAGATGTAACAAACGTGTCCTTAGAGACCAGTCCTCCAGCTAAGCACAGTTTGGCTCCTTCTCACTGGCTGAAAGAGTAAAAATCTTAACACCGATGTGAGCTTGGTATGTATAATCCTATAGCTCAGTGGCTAGGCTAGCAGTCAAGATATGTTGAGCACTCCTGGGATTCCTAATGGTTATAAGAAATATTTTCAAAAGGAATGCCAGGAATTGTAGTGAGAAATCCATGATGCACAAAAACTTTGATTCCACCTAACCAAAGAGGCTGAGAGATTTTACTGAACTGCAGTAACACAACAAATAAAAAATGAGATACTATTTTATAGCACTGTATGGTATATGGGGCTTTTATATATATATATATATGGGTTTGCTTTAGTTTGTTCTTTTATGTTTGTGCTTTTATTTTGACACTTTGTTAGTTTGCATTAGATTATGTTCAGCTGTGTTTAGTTAAGTGATCGTGTTTGTTTATTGGGTTATAGTTTAGAGGGGTTTTGTATTTAAGTTCTTTTTGGACCGACCTAAGTGTCGGACCACCGTTATCCACCGTCCTCCACAGTAATCCTGACTCATGATTAGAGGCAAGTCCCTGTTTTTGTTTGGGCTCTCATGCCTTTTTGTTTCTGTTTGAAGTTTACAAAATAAAAAGAAAGATGATAGAGCACTTCGACTTCCCCTGGTGTCAGTGTGCGTGCACCCAATGTCTGGGCAAAGAGGGGAAACATGACACATGTGTTTTATTGATTAAACCATAAAACAAAGAAAGTTCAATATATTTACCTAAAAACCCAATTGGTTGTCTTTTTAACATCTGTGTGCTATAGGTTTCATACAGAGTTATCTATAAAATGATAGAAAATATTGTAAAATTGTATAAGTTTATTATCAAAAACAGTAGTCATTTATTTCACCACGCCTATTTTTCAAAATCTCTTTTACCCCTGTTCTGACTGGCTACCTCGCACTGTGTTTTATTCAAAAAGTTGTTCAGGCTAAAACACTTTTCATCACTTCAGCATGGGTGATGAGAACCAATTACAGGTGGTCCTTGGGTTATGACAATCTTGACATACAACGTTTCGAGTTTACGACACTCACTCCCATTAAAACTTTCAGTTTATGCCATTAGTGTCACACTTACGGACTATGCGGGCGAACTAGTTTGCCTGTGGTGGAAGAATACACTGTAACACAGCGTATGAGTGAGGAAGTTGGCATCCCCCTGTACAGTACAGAGTACAAGTAGAGTATATGTATGTTCTTTTCCTTTTTCTTTGCCTTTGTTGTGTTTTTATGTTCTAGATTATGATTTTACAATTGTGTCAGGATAGGTAAGTGACTTAGGCTAGGGTGTAATTCAGGTTATGTCACTCTTGTAGGAACAGAACTGTGTCGTAACCCAAGGACCCCCTGTACTTCAAACCTTAGTTCCCATATGTAAAACAGTGAAACAGTATATTTGAAACCTTTAGTGTTTATATACGACATCAACAACTTATTTCAAAAAAGAGAGACCCTTTAAAAGCATTTGTAATAAATTATTGCTTTTCATGTATGAGGAAGCATAATGAGACTCGCATCGTGAGCATTCATTGTGACTGTCATATCATCACTGTGTTTAACCACTTCAATCTTACAGCACAGATCCCTGATGGGCTGATATATTCACAACTGATCCTGCTCCTGATCTGGTGACTATTTGATCTGACGTTTGCTTTAGATGCTCCTGTGAAACTGCTCTTTCTCTTTCTCTCTTGCAGTCTCTCTCTCTCTCTCTCTCTCTCTCTCCATGTATCCTGCCTCCCTGTCTCTCTCTCTCTCTCCAGAAACACTCACGCAGATGAACTCTAAAATACGTCTTGACAAATATAGGATTCATTACAGAAGAATAGTTTGGGCTCAAATTAAACATGTCCTATGCAAAGGTTATGGCACATTTATACTTTTTTTCAAAAATTTTCAAAAATTGTGCACTAAAATGGCATAAAACATTGTATTAAATGTGTTTCCTATTGAGCAAATAAAATATGTCATTTGACCAGGAGTGTTCAAACTTTTGCATGAAGCTGTGTAAGAATGAATTCTGAATCTTCTGAACATTTACCTCCGAGTCAAGATGACAAACAGCTTTAAAAAAAGCAGCAACGATTTGTTCATTCTCATCTCGCTCCATCTCCAAAACCCTTTTAGTTCTTAATCTGTTAAATGCTGACTTTGATGATTTGCAAAGAAACATTCCAACTCTGTAGTAAATTCATTGGTCAGGGAGGTGTGTTCTAATTGGTTCTGAATGCAGAGATCTGGAGTTTGAATGTAATTGGTTATGACATCTCTGACCTTGCTTTGGAGCTGCTTGATTGACAGTGTGCTCTGGAAGGAGGCGGAATTTGTCTGGATGAACGGTAGTGGGTTGGCTGAATTCTAAGATGAGATGACAGCTGGCTGGCACTGGGAAGTAAAGATGTCAGCCAAGGTAAGCTTGCTGACCGAGTAAAGGCCCAGAGCTGAAGCATAGACCAAGGGGGTATTTCACGAAGTGGGTTTAGTGAGAACTCGGAGTTAGTTGTGTGTAAGTTAAGGGAAACTCTGAGTTTTCGGTTTCAAAAAGCCAGTTGAGCCAAACTCTGAGTCAGTTACTGGGGCAACATACTCCCTGAAGCTAACCT
>JBBPCY010000156.1:10972767-10992442 GCA_037974405.1 Brachyalestes nurse | reverse complement strand
CAGCTACCACTGTTTCTTCAAAAACGCTCAGCATATGATTATTATATGCTAATTATACCAACTATCATGCAATATAGGACTAGCTTCATCACAAAAACTGTACGTGCGGGAAAAACTAAACACAGATTTGGAATCAGCATGAAAAACACTACAAAACCCACATAAACTTATCTCTGATGATTACTGTATAATAATCACAATGTCTTTTCAGCAGTGGCCATATATTAGTTACTTTCAGTGAAGGGGGTAGAAGAAGGCTGATCAATTTTGCACCAACAGATCAGATACTGTCAGTAATTCTAAATAAACTTGATTACATATGCGCAAAATTGGATGCCCATATGTTCGCTGTGGATTGCGCCATGCTTGCTAAATGTTTGTTCAGCTCCACTCTTTTAGATCCGAAGTGTACAGACACATATGTGCGTGTGTTTATGTAAAGGTTAGCAACCCCTGTGCCACCAGGAAGGCAGCTGGGATGGGATGTATTCAGCGCACCACGAAGGCCACACATTTTGGAGTTCACAGTTCACAGGACAGGGGTCGACCAGAACATTAATTTGAGTTTGAAGTGATAGTGCGCCACACACTGTGTGTGTGTGTTTTGGAAATGCCATGCCAGTTTGAAATGCACCTCTTGACTCTTGAGGAATGCCACACAGTGCAGCCTAATACCAGTGAACAAGTGCAGGGCCATATTTGTAAAGTGCACTATCACACAAACCCACATACACTGCCCTAAATATTTAAGCCCATTAGACCAAGCCCCTGCACAACGTCAGATAGGATTAGTGCTGGACGGTATAGTGTCTCTACTGGTATTCCGTCCTTGGAGTTGATTTTTGCTTTTAGTTAACAGCTGTGTACTTTACTAAGTAATCTGGATTGTTCATAATAATTCAAAATATATGCAAACTGTACTAAGTACTAAGTTTCCTTTCTGGAAATCTGGTTTGTGTCTGATTAACATTGTGCAGGGTTCCTTTCTGTGTAATTTAAAAGGGAGAAAACAGAATATTCATATTTCATATTTAAATGCCATATCTGCAAGACATGGGGCTTAGAAGCACGGGTCAGTAATTTGATTCCACGTTAAATTTCGACAGTATTGTGATATTGAGTTTTATTAATGCTGGCCAGCGCTAGACAGAGTGTGAAGGGTTCTCTGTCTTTTTCCTGCTCTCACTTGCTCTCTCTCTCCTTCCCTGCCCCCTCCCTCAGTAATTAATGAACTCTTCCTCTACAGTTTCCCTTGTTCCCAGCAGCGGTGTCCCTCTCTCATTGTGTTTAGGCCTGCCTCTCTGGCACTGGCTGATTAGGTCTGGCAGCGCTCCACTCATTCTCCAGAGAACGATTCCCACAGGGGCAGTGTGCCCTTGTTTGTGCCCCCCCACCCCCCCACGCCTTCACTAGCTGAACTTTCGTACTGGGAGTCGGCCTCTGAACATAAAACAATCCACTGATAAAGCAGTCAGTAGAGCTGAAAACCAAATTCGACACGAGCCCCTTCTCAATTTGGCATCTTGATGCCACGGCAGACTGAGGTGCCGAGCTGAAGAGTCCATAACTCTTATAAATCAGTTATTTGCGACAATAACAAAAGCATGCCGTAATTTTTAATCAGTTATTTCTTGCTCATAGCTCTTCGGTGGATGCCACAGTTGTGCAAGTGGAGGATTATTATGATTGAGTTTGATGGTTATTGTCTTCTTTTGTGTGTATAAAGCACCATTCTCATTAATTCTGACATAAACGTGGTAAAAATGTAGTACGGTATGTAAAAAGGAAATAAATGTAATTGCTTATGTAATTATGCTAATTGCACAATTACATTTGAGTATAGTTCAGCAAAACAGCAACAACACCTGGCACTTTCTTAGAGCTCCCTTTAACTGTTTCATTGACTAAACGTAATCCTGGTCTTAACCCCTGGCCAGGAAACTGACACGTTGTGTATTTATTAAGCTGCGTTGTTTAGTAGCTTCTTTGATTTAGTCTATAAATGCCTTGAAACTTAAATTACAAGAAGTGTGGGCCTACATACAGACCCTTGTGGTTCAATGGGTTAAAGGTATGAGAACATATGCCAGACTATCAGCGATGACTAACATAGACCCCTAACTGGGAGTTTGACACATTTCCTTCCTTTAGACTTCAGAGGGTGGTAGTTATGGCAGCTATAGGCGTCACAGGAACTGGCTGGAACAGATTTCCTCATATCATGTGGTGTGTGAGTGTTTCTCCCTCAGGCAAAGGCAGAGAAGGTGTGTGAAAGTGAGGTGTAAGTGCCAGTTAGCCAATAGCTCTTCCTTCTCTGCTAGTGCAGACTAGCATCAGTGATTGTAGTTGTGGCTGGCTGCTGATCAAGTCGCACTATCAGCTCTTTAAATTCGAGGGAGTGTCGCTGAGAACGCACTACTGCGTCATACATCAAGCAGGGTCTCATGGAATACAGGTGAACCCTCCTCTCCCCTACTCATGAGTCAGCATCCTTTATTACAAACGCTGCCTCACACATCTGACTGGTGTATGGAAAGTGATTGAAAGATTTTTGCTGCTTGAATGGTAGAAACCACCAGATGCATTTTTGTCAAGACAGAAAAGTCAAGAGCTTTAAAAAGAGACTTGCTTATCTCCCATTTACACAGTTAAGCTGTGCTCCCTGCTTCCAGTGTAACTAATGAGATTTCAAGTCAAGACAAGTGGGTGTTTAATGTTATTTCAAACGTATACTCAGTACACAGTGAAATGAAACAACGTTCCTCCAGGACCATGGTGCACCACAAAGAACAAAAACAGAACATCACAAGCGTATACAAGACTGCACAAGCATGGGCTGGACAGGAGCCAGTACAAAAAATCACAAGAGCAACGGTACAATACGTTACAGGACAGGTGCAGTCAACAGAAATAGAGTCTGATGACAGATACTGTATTCCAGCAGCAGAGTATTTAAATCAGTAAATAAAGGACACTTACAGTGGCTGTTCTTTGTTTGTTTGGGGGGACAGAATCAGTTCAGTTCAGAGTGTGTGTGAAAAAGATAAACCTATTTTTAGTATTGATTGTTTTTAGTTTTAATTGAGTAGTCTGATGGCTTGGGAAAAGGAACTTCCACATCCTGGTGGGCCTGGATGCTGAGAGACCCCAAAGATCTTCTCAGCTGTCCTCACGATCCTTATTTCTTTTGCATGTTAGATGGTAGATCAGATTAGAGCAAGATGATACTTATCAAAATCACTCTCATTCATGACTTAATTGCATCAGATGGTCTTTAAATTCATATTAAATTCACATACAGATGATCATTTCCATATTTAATACAGTGTGAAGATATTTCAATCAGAAGCAATTGGCAATAAAAAAGTAAGTTTACCCCATTAGTATTGTTCAGTTGGGTCAAGGCAAATGCATGAAAATGAAAGAAAGCAAAAAAAGTGTTTGTTGGAACACATTTGGGATGAAAATAGCAAAAATGTCTTTTTTTCTGACTGATGTCAGAATACTTTTAGCAGTGAGTAATATTTGATTTTTTTTGTTTGTTAATCACGCATTTAGAGGGCAGCAGTGAGTAGTGTCTACAAAATAAGACGTCTAATTGTGCTACTTGAGGCTTGTACTTTATCAATAAATGTTGCAGTCAATAAAAGTTGCAATCAATAAACCACAAACACAATTACATTTTTAAAGGAATGATTTATTTGTTAGTTATTCATCACCTAAAATGTTATGGTTATGACAGATATACATAGTCATTTGCATGTTTTTGCTGTCAGTGCATTTGTGTATATATTTATTGTGGCTATTAGACTTGTCTTCCCTGTCTCTTTTAGTGTCCAGAGGTGGTTATTTCTCACTTAGTGTCATCCAGCTTCATGTTTGGCACACGTAAATACTGGCCTTCTCACATAAGGGCTGACCTCTGCCCCCATCCTGATCAGTCTTGATGGTGTCAGTGATGGCTTTGTGGGTTTAGCAGAACCTCTGACCCAAATGTGTGTGTGTGTGTGTGTGTGTGTGTGTATGTATGTGCGCACACGCAGCCGCCTGTGTGTGCATGCATGTGTGTGCCTGGGTTTTTTTGGAGACTGCTAACAGAGCAGGCCACACCACATACAAAGTGTTTCCTGAGCACCTCTCCTCACAATGCACTCTTCCGACTCCACTCCCATCCCCAATATGCCCTTGTCACCTAATCATGACTGATCTGCATCTAATGCTAATTCCACCATTCAGCTACGTACTCGTTTTGTGTTTGGTGCTAAATAAGCATCCCAAATAGACAGTTATATTAATCTTGTCAGGAAGAGTTAGAGCACTAAATTCTTGGCAGCAGAAATGTGATGGACAGTGACCTAAATTGGACAGGCACCGGGACAGCCCCTGACACCAGGAATTAGTCAGGTGACTTTTAAAGGATAACTCTGACATTTTGCCAAAGAATAATGTTTCATTAGCTTGACATGCAGCGAACATGTTTGTTAGCGGTGAAAAAGGCCTTCGGAAGCAACTTGTTTTATAAATAGATGGTAAATTTCCTGGCCTAAATTTCCTGTCCTTAGAAAACAGGAAATGCAAGGTTTTAAGGGAAAATGTCCCCTTTTTTTACTGTATACTTTTCCTGGTGGTTTTAATGAGCTGAAGGTGATCGCGTCCTTTCTTCGCATGCAGTTCTGTCACGCGGTGTCATTGCAACTGCCTTAATCCAGCCAAACTCTAGTGTGGCCAAAATTAACCACAAAGCCAATCAAAATAATGCCGCACTGTTAAGCACACACACACACACACACACACTCGCCAAAGTTACTTCACTGTGCTGGGGCCACAGCACAGAGGTCCTTTTCCTCTCTCTGATGACTGACACACACGCACACACACACACGCGCGCACACATATTTGCCCTCATATTTTATGTTTAGGCTGGAAGTTTGTGGAACTTCCTTGTTTCCGCCAGAGCATCATCTCTGATAAGGCTATGCCAGCAAAACACTCGAATCCTCTCATTTTCTGATGTAAACAGTGCTTTTCACACTGCCTCCAAATTCCTTTATGTGTTCTTGGCATCTGTGTTGCGCTATCTGAAGTGTTAAGTCACCCGTAACGACTGACAGGCTCTTGCTCATTTTCAAACCAAACCCAATGAAGCTGCATGTTCAAATCTGATAACACAGAACCCCCCATCCCAACCACCACCACCACCACTCGGCTTCACTTTGCCACCCGCTTTTGATTGTTGTTGTATAAGAGTGTGTGTAAATGTGGGTCGACCACACCAGAGTGAAGCCCCGGTCCATTTTGCCCTCAGTTGTTTTCCATTAGGCTCTAGCTGATCTGTTTTTGGGGGGCAGCCCTTTGGTCGAAGCAACTGTTTATACCGAGCACATCTAGAGGCCCTTGGGAAATGCCCACTCGCTCTCTTCTCAAAACCATTCTCTCATGACTTTCAGTCTGACTCAGTCTGATGACTCCAAGTGGCTTCAATCATTGACAGCTTCCCATGTGAAGTTATTTGTTTTCCAGAGCCTTTGAAGTTTAGAGTTAGTTTGCTATCCATTCGACTTAAGTTACATCATTATATAAATGGAAACACATAATGAATTCGTTACATACAGTTAGGCACACACTGTTTACACTCTGTATCAACAGATTCCAATCTGCACTTCCACTCTTTTTCATTTTTGTTGGTATTGAACAATGACAAATGTGAAGTGTTTTTTTTTTTCAATATACAGCAATTTATTTATTTCATTACATTTACATCCTCTTTTCAAAACATTCACAAACACTTTTAATACATTCCTGGAGAGAAGTAATTGATTTAATATTTTTTTTGTCAATCCAGATAATAACTGTTAATTTCTAACGGTTTATATTGGACATAATCTCTTAGCTTTTCAAATTCATTACTGTTGTTTGATTAAGAGAGTGCAGTGCTCCAGTGCATGTCTCCTTATGTAGCATCTCCTCCTATGAATACTTAATTCTACAGCAGTCCACATTTATGTGCATTCAATTTACCATGCACACGCATGAGCTGTCCCATACCTACAATGCACTTGACTGAGAGAAACAGAAAGAGAGAGAGAGAGAGAGAAGTTGTTTTGGTTGAAGTTGTTCTTCGGCTGGCATTCTGTAATGCAAAAGAGGCTTGGAACAGGGTTGGAGAGAAAAAGAGAGGAGAGGGGGAGTATGGAGAGAATCTCCACATACCATGCTGCTCTCATGGTGATGGCATGACCAGCAGAACAATGCCAGGCTGGCATAGAGAGGCCATACGAGCGGGCACACACAGAGGGCCTTTCATCAACACATACACACACATACAACGACACACACACAAACGCACTGTTACACACTCTTTTCACAGCTAGTGAGTTTTTTTCGTGGCTGGTCAGTCCTCCGTGCTCTCCCATGCTACTCTTGTGCTTGTTTATAAGACTCAGTGAGGGGTCAATGTTCTTCCACTGGAGTTCCCACATGCAACAAACCTATGATTCTCTGTCTCTCTCTCTCTCTCTCTCTCTCTCTCTCTCTCTCTCTCTTTCTCTCTCTCTCTCTCTTTCTCTCTCCCTTTCTTTCTCTCTCTTTCTCTCTCTTTCTCTCTCTCCTCTACCATTCCCCCAGTCTTTCTTAGCTTTGTTACCACACATCATCATGCATCCTATGGACTTTCTGTCTACCTTTCACTCTGCCCCTTTCCTCTCTCTCTCTATAGCTCACTCTCCCACTCACTCTCACTCTTGCTCGCTTGCCCACTTCTGCATGTTCATTTGCATCATAATTTAGCATTGTGTAGGACCACAGCGGTGCGATGGAAACTTGTGATGGTTTGATTCACTCAGGAATGTCCCTGCCTACCAAGTAGACCAATTAGTTTGACCTTTGCTTTTGTGTAGGATGAGCACATGCACACTCAAACGTGCACATTGATATATGTGACTGTGCGCCTGTGTTTAAAGTCTTTGAGTGCCTGTTTTATTGCAGTGTGTACAAAAGCCCAAATATGACGATGAGTCTCATGTTGCCTCTCTTTATTGTCTCTGTAAGTGCATTTGACATGACTGGGGGAAGAATTTAAACAGGCTTCTGTGAGTGTGTGCACGCGCACGCACGTTTTCACAGCCCACAACCCTTTCCATGGACTTTTTCCCAGTCTCCCAGTCCAATCTGAACTGGCTAACCCTCACCCGTGCTTCACCTTGCCTGTGAATGCGCTTTATCATTCCAGCTGGTGTTAGGTGGCCACCAGTTGCTCACTCAAAGCACAAAAACCCATAAATCCCCTTGTTTATGCAGGTGGAGAGAAAGTTAAAGACAGTATCACACTTTCCAAAACAATCACAGTATACAGATAATATTAAGATTATCATATAATATTAAGGGTCCTTATAATAAGATTTTATTCAGTATTATTTTGGATTATTTATATTGGTCCATACATCATGCTGTATTGACAGAATTTGGCATGTCCAAATGACATAGAAATGATATAGCAGCTATGCGTCTGCTATCTAAAGCGAGTAAAAGAATAAAACAAGAAGAAAAACAAGAACAGCTGTCATGAAATACTTGGTAAGCCATATAACACATTTCAGGCTCCTGCATATGAAGTATTCCAGAAAGTTCAGGTGTGTTGCTCTGGCTTTGTCTTTATGAGGGACCTAAAAGTGCATTGACTTTTCTGCCATTAGTAAAGCTAAAGCTCTTTGCAGTTCAAAGTAGGTCGTTTTGCTAGCATGTCATGTCCAAATGAAATTTGGATTGTGCTCTTTGATGTGTGTACGCATGTGTATTTTTTAGTGTGTGTCTAGCCCCCCTCTCCCTGACCGCACAGACCCAGATCATTCCCACAAACGTTCCAGGATTTTGGGTGGCCAGCGTTACGCTTCACTTTGTTTTTCTTGCTATTCACACGTTTTACAACCCTTCAAGGCAACCTTTTTCAAAAAGCTCCCACCACAATTTTGCGTTTGCTTTGATTTGGAAATATGGATTTATTTTCCCCGCCGGCGGCTGGCCGGTGACAGCTGACGTGTGTTTTGCAGGAGGTGTGACATTTTAATGAGTCGGCCATTTTGGGCTCCGCTCCCAGACTGGCATCTCTCCGCTTCCTTCGAATAATACGGAGGGCTGAGAGTCCTGCGCCATGTCTGCACAGCCTCACTCTAGATCTTGGTTATTCATTAGGCTGCTATGGTCAACCTCCACACTGTTTGTGTGTCTTTGCCGTATCATTGGCAGACATTATATTTATCTGTAAAAGTGTTTCTTGGCTTTTGTCTTTTTTTTCCATTCTGAATGGAGAGCGTCTTCAGGAGCTTCAGCCACAGGCCTGGACTGAGTCAGTGAGCCTGGGAAAAAGAAGCAGACTCACAATAATGCAGTCATTCTAGCTAATGAGTGAAAATGACTGGGTGCCTCTATCCCTGTATCATTTATAAAATCTTTTGAAATTTCTATGACAAAAATGATACGATGCCATCTGTGCCAGCTTTAGTTCTTCCAGAGCCCTACTAAAGCCCCACCAGGTGAAGAAAACATTAGATTAGGACTAAAGAACAATGGTGCTCCATATTAGACCACTGTTATAACTTGATTTACGTAGAATGGAATTAAGCAGGTAAGAAGTTCACTGAAGCTCTCCGAATCGCTCTCTCAAGTTCAGTTTACCTAAAGGCTTTCGTCTAATACCATTAGTCTGCACTGTCTTAAGCTGTAGGCAGCTTTAGAGCTGACAATAGGCTTCGACAGTAAGAGCTTTCTGAAGGGGACACCACTATTGTGCTGCTCTGAGTCAGCCTCTTTTTATGCGCTTTCTGATTACAGTGAGATTACTGTTTCAGGCAGGTGTGTTTAATTAACAGGTAATAAGTATGCAGACATTTACAAGCAGAATCAGGGTTTATTCATTGCTAAAAGGTGAGAATTACTGTAAGTTCAGCTCAGACAGCATGGTTGATGCATTAAAGTATGTTTAGACGTCTTTTGAGCATAAATGCATCAGCTGAGGGTTCTGCATTCCGTCAGGTAAGTGTATCTCTGTGTACGTGTGTGTGTTGACACCCCGGGCGCGGTGTGTTTGTGTGTCCTGCACAGTCATGCTGCCCGCCATGGTGCTGCACAAGTCTACAGTACAGCCGTACCAGCGCGGCTTCTACTGCACTGATGACAGCATCCGCTACATCTATAAGAACAGCACTGTGCCCTCGTCTGTGCTGATGGCCGTGGGCATGCTCCTGCCCCTCACCAGCGTAAGTGCCCCAGCCCGGGGCATCCGACTGGGGGCATGGGGCCAGGAGAGCTGGGGGGAGTGGCATGGGAGGACCAAGACCCTGAAAGAGTGAGGGGAGCACATAGTGAATATATACATTCAGGATGACAATTTGTACTACAGGCTAAAAGTTAAAAATCAATCTGCAATAGTCTACAACTAACACATTCTTTAAGGGCCCACATCAAGGGCCTACAAAAGTCAGCACTTTTACATATACCTGCCTATTGAAATCACAGTAGTTTAGCCACCTTCCATTCATTCAGTGTTTCAGCCTGGATAATATAGCACTGCTAATCAGATCAGAGGTCAGGCACATATATCAGTCTTAAAGACACAGCCTGTTTAAAAGAGTATTTCACATTTTGTCTGCATAATTTTAGCAACTATTGATGTGAAATGCTGCATTATAGAGAAACATAACAATTCAGGTTTCTTCACAATGATGGTGATAAGAATACCCTTTGGCCTAAAGGCTTTTATTACAAAACATTTTCAGGAAACTTTCATAAAAGTCTTTCATAAAAGGCGTTTAGTGTAATATGATCATCAAGTACCTTGTCCCCACCGCTACAGTTCTGATTTTTGCAAGGAGGTTTAGTGTAATGTAACGTAATGGCTCCCTCTTTTAGAGGTCCGTCTCCCACGTCAGGACCTCCGCAGCCTCCCTGGTGCGTCCCATGATCTTCAGCTGCTGTGTGATGTGCTGTGCCGTGCCACCCCGCCCCTGCGTGTGTGTCTTTCTGTTTGTCTCTGTGACTGACCTGACGCCTCTCTCTTTCTCTCTCTCTCTCTCTCTCTCTCTCTGTCTGTCTCTCTCTCTCTGTCTGTCTCGCTATAGCTGGCCTGCCTTTCCTGTTAATTGAAACTAGCATGATCGAGCCATACCATCGCGGGTTTTACTGCAGTGACCAGTCCATCCAGTACCCGTATAAAAACGGAGACACCATAAGCGATGCCGTGCTCTGTCTCGCTGGCATTCTTATTGCCATCTTCTCTGTAAGTCCTTCTCTTATATATATATATATAATATCAATTATATCATCCTTAACCCCCCTTCATACAAACACATTTTCACAATAAACCGCTAATAAGATTTTAAAAGTATAAAATGTAGTGGAAAAGTAGGACTTTCTATAGATATCATGTAGAAATCCATCCATAAACAACATCCATAAATCATGTCCATCCTCCAAGGAGAAACGGAAATCATTAAATGTGAGAAAGTCTATCATGGCTTTTGGGCTTCTTGTTTTGTCTGCATGTGATCTTTCCACCGCTCTCTTACTTTTGCTGTTGTTCTGGTTTGTGTTTGATTTTTGTGTTGCTTTAATGTTTCTATGAATGATGGTTCACCAAAAATTCACCAAAACAGTGGAGTTAATAGAGCTATAGCTTAAAGTAGCGGTATAAAGGTATTCCCATATAGTACTGTAGAGTAAGAGTATAGTATTTCCCACTTACCTCAAGCGAATAAAGGTTAACTGGTGTTTTCAATTTATGTTAAAAAAAATGGAGATACTACATCAAGTTGTTAAATAGTCACAAAGCAATGATTCTTGCGTTGATTTGGCTGCCTTTTCGATTGTTTTAGCGTGTGAATGAACTGGATTGCTCAGTTCTGTAGAGCGGATCTGAAACTGACTCGAGCCTGAACAGAATGAGGCTTACATTGACTTATCAGCAGTTTCTATCACAATGTCAAGCTTTGTGAACCGAGAGTCAAGAGGGGAGCACGACAGATCAAACCAGGTCAGACTGTGCTTATATATAAAACCCTGCAGCTGCTGGCCATTGACCGCTCTCTATTAGAACACACAGAACTTTAATAGCATCGGGGACAGCTGGCGACAGCTTCCTGAAATACAACGAAATCTACGCCAGCACAATTCTGGCACTGGGCTGAGGAAACAAAAGTAGTCAGGACAGGACACACTGGAGTGGGTGAGGAAGTTACATTTGAGGGCGAGAGAGAGATAAAAAGAAGAATGAAGCCAGAAGAGCAGAAGGATGCGCTTTAAACATTTGAGCACGTCTCTGATATCAAAACCCTCATATGCATTGGAAAAAGAATCACATCAGCCAGAGGGACTTTGCTTGGCATGCCCCCTAACCAGAGATGTGCATACATAGTGTTTAGAGCAGAGAAGGTCCTAAACGCAGAGATTAAAGTGTGTGTGCTTGTGTGTTTTGCACTATACACACAGCTGTAGATAATTAGTAGCGTCGCCATTCCCAGTTTGGTTAAGGCCTCTGGGAGAGGAGAATGTCTTCAGTGCTACCACAACTGCTTTCCACTAGAGTGTGAATAACAGAAAGAGATAGAGAAGGAGGGAGGGTGAGAAGAAGAAGTGAAAGTGAGAAAGTGAGGGAGAAAGGGGGAGAGAAAAGGAAGGAGACTGAGAGGGAGGAAGAGAGACAAAAGAGAGTGAGAAAGAGACTGTTCAACACATCATGTTCAGTACATGATGTGTTATTAATGGGCATTTCAGTACACGACTGCTGAGCAATGCTGTCCCAGTTAAAAGCAGGCTGCCAAACAACATAAGAGTCAAATGTCTTCCCGCAAACAATGGTTTTAATAGCTTACTAAATTCATACAGAATTCGGGCTGGCGTGTGTGGCTATGTGTTTATATGAAGTATTTCACTGTAGCTTTAGATGTGATTCAGCCATTAAAATTGTCTATTACAATAAACACTCATTGCAATAAATGACAGTCAGTGTAATATTTGTTCATTAGCCCTGAGGATAGTGCCTATTTAGGCCCCCTGTACACACATGTGAATATAGATATTTATAAATTTCATTCCATAACACCATACCAATGTCACCATTTACTCTGGAGAGGCGGGCCTCGCTCATTCTCATAAGCCTGTTCTCGTTTCTTTTCGTTCATTTCTCTCTCTCTCTCTCTCTCTCTCTCTCTCATATTTATGTGTCATCAGTGTGCTTTCCAAACTAATTTCACCGGCATGTAGATTTAACACTCATTTTGCATGTCTGAAATCTGACCATTATCACTTCTTGTCATGTCATTTTACACTGGTTACAATTTTGATGTGTTCTTAGACTGTAACCTGGTTCAGTTATCGTTAAAAGTTTGGAATCCCTGGTTTTTGTGTATTCTATGCAATTATAAAGTAAATAAACTGTAGATTTAATCACTACATATTGGACACTGAAAGGTATTTTGGCTTCAAAAGTATTTTGTGAAAGTTATTCAGTCGTACCGTTTAGATCAATTATACTTGTATCAACTTGATCTGTCAAGTTTGATTCCAAACTTTTGAACCATGACTCCAGATTTGTAAAAGTAGCATATGCCTGATGTTTGTCCTGTACTCCACACCTCCAGATTGTGATAGGTGAGTGCTATAGGATCCATTACCTGAACCAGGGCACGCAGTCCTTTGTGGGGAACCCCTACGTCTCTGCCCTGTACAAGCAGGTGGGCGTGTTTATCTTCGGCTGTGCGGTCAGCCAGTCCTTCACGGACATCGCCAAGGTGTCAGTGGGCCGCATGAGACCACACTTTCTGGACGTGTGCAAGCCGAACTACTCCGAAATCAACTGCTCTGCTGGCTACATCACTAACTACACCTGCCTGGGTGAAGCAAGCAGAGTGCAGGAGGCCAGGTTAGACCCACACACACTCACACAGACTTTACTCACACACCCACGTAGCTGCCCATTAGCACACTCATACTTAATCTCACTCTCTGATTCACACACTCACTGTTTTGCACAGACTATCACTTCAAATAAATAGAAACGAGCCCTGAATGTTTCTGGTTATTTGCCAAATTCAACATACCGGAACAAAATCGTAAACGGTGGCTGGTGCAGAAGTTCTGACACATTTTATTATTTTTTCCCAATATGTCAAACTTAACAAATAAATTGAAATTTCTGAAATATTTTCAAGTAAAAATGTCCCATTTAATTGTGTCGCATGTAGTGTCAGATGTCCACATGTATTCACTCAGAAAATCAACAAAACAGGTCATTTCAATTGTCAGTTTCACATTACAGGAGGCTTGATATTGTTTCACCCTAAAGTTTTCTGTGGTTTGATATTGTCAAACAGCATTAAAAGACACATGATAATTAGATTTAATGTTATTTTTTTCTGTCTTTTTAGGAAATCCTTCTTTTCTGGACATGCCTCATTTTCAATGTTCACCATGCTGTACCTAGCAGTAAGTACCAGTTACTACTAACACACACACACACACATACACACACACACACACACACATATACACACACATATACACACTCAAGCAACTGTTGTTCCATTTGACAGCAGATGCTGTGAAGTGTATTCAATGTGTTTTGTATTTCTTTTTTCGGCTGCACGACCCTTCTGGCAACTCTGCGTGAAATGTGATTCACTCTCATTTTCCTTCTTCATCCCCTGGTTGGATACAGACCAGCTGTTTTTTTATTTTTGCAGCTGCAGAAACTTCCTCTCCTTCTTTATCCTTTCCCCCCTCCTTCCCTCTCTCTGTTCCTCTCTCCTTCTATACCTTCTCCCTCTCTCTCTCTGATTCTCCCCCCTTGCCACCTGTTGAGAGGCCATGTTCAGGCTGTTCAGGCTTTTCCTTTTGCTTAAGGGTCTCATGCTTCAAAAGTCCATTAATTAGACGTCCCACCAGTCCAAAACCCACTTCACACACTCGGACGCACACTCACACACACTAGCACACATATTTGTGCAAGTATACCTCTACCCCAGAGCTTTTGATGTTTCCATACTGTAGATCAAACCTTTTTTCCCACTTCAAGCGTTTTTCAGGTGGTCTCACCTCAGCTTTCCTTCTTTCTCTTTTTCCTTTTTAAATGCCGAAAGCACCTCCTCCTTCGTAGTCATAACCATTTTCACATCGCGAAAAGGACATGTATTGCAATATATATATTTTTTTTACAGACATTGGCTATATTAATAAAAACACATACATTGAAAAAGCCGTGAATGGGTTAAAAGCAGGGAAAGAATTTTCACACTTTGTGCTGTGGTGTGTTCACATATGACAAATGGACACCGTTCAGTCCTAGTAGCCATACAGGTTGGTGGGACTGACTGAGCGTCCGGTTTGGAAATACACATGGACAGCTGTGCATTCCCAGTGGCTGGAGAGATTTAAGTCGGAGTGTGAGAGAGGGCAGGGTTGGGTAGGAGCCCAGGAACACAGTGTGAGACGCAGGGTGAGTGTGCATGTGCTCATGTGGCCGCAGAGGTCCTACAGGGGTAAGCTGTTTTAACTCAGCCTGTGTTCCCCCTAATACACTCCGAATAGCCATTAAATTAATGCGCGACTTTGACAGCTTTCTGAGCCTTGAAACGCCAGCTGGGTCTCTGGCTGCACCTCACACAGACGAGAGGAAGCAGGGCGTGGAGAAGCAGAACTCACGCTAGAGCTGCCGAGTGTTAAGTGACAAAAGCGATCAGATTCCTCTATACACCTAGCCCACTTTAAACAGTGTGATTAAACACATACTTAAGGCAAAGTGCATGTTGTTCACGGGCGTTCACTGTTAGGATTTACTGTTCAAGAAACCAGGCAAAACCTTACACTGTTCGCTAAACAGTCTCTGTGCTGAAGCTCCCTAGGCGTCTAGGCGTCTGACTCAACAGACGCTGACATAGTCTGATTCACTAATGCAGTTGCTCATTAATGCCGGATTTCCCCTGCCTGGCATAAGTTGGTGCTTTCCCTTTTCTGATAAACCTGATCCAAATAATCAGGCTAATTTACGGTACTTAAATGCAAGCTAATTGTTATCAATCTTAAGACCTACAGGGGTGGTCCAAAGCACCATCAGAGCAAACATACAGCAGAAGGATCAAACACTTCAGCACTCAGTGCAGCAAAACACCATTAATTAAACACCAAACTCCAAAGGCATTTCCATTCTAAAGTGTAACTGGATGGAAGTGTGCAGGGTGACAAATAATGACTAAATGAAAGCAGAATGACTGAGATGCACGCAGTGTAGTGTAAATGCTCCATGAGACTCCACTAGAAGTATGTTGCACTTTAACACTTTTTACAGTTTTCAGTTAATCACAGAAATGAACTACAGAGTGATTTAGAATTTTGCGACATTTTTTAAAAAAAAGTTATGACAAATAAAATGATCACTTACAACTACACTGTAACAAATTCTAGTGATTTTAAACATATGACTCTGACTATTGTAAGGAATTGGAACATAAGTAACAAGAATGCAAAATTCCTATGGCCCCCATTAGAAATAATCTATTGAATGAAGGAAAGAAAGAAAGAAAAAAAACATGAATAAAGGAAGAAGAATGAAAGGAAGAATGAAAAAAAGGAAAAAGATCAGAGAAGAGATGGAGAAAACAACTATGACATAACTAGTAACAGGGTTGTAAGTACTCTTGGCTCTCGTGATGACTTCGACATGAAAAGCTCTATATTTTTCCCTCACGCTTTTTTCTTCCTCGTCTCCTCCTGTCATTATCTGCGTAAGCTGCCGTGGGAGAGACGGTGATGTCATGGTGAGGGTAGACTCCAGCTCTCGTTGTCACTCTTTCCTTGCTGTTTGCTTGAGCCTCCAGTCAGCCACAGACGTCTGACAGACCCCCATCAACTAATGGGTGGCATCATAACATGATTTCCATTCAGGATATTTATAGATGGTGTACTTTCTTTCTTTTTTTTTTAGACATCCCGTCAGTCTTAAAACTGCTTACCGGCATGTTTCTGTTTCTGTGCTGATTGTATTTCATCTGAGATAGAAGAATAGGGGAAGATTAAAAGGTGATTGTGAATGGAGAGCATTACAGTATGTTGTCAGTTTACAGTTAGAGAACAGAAGTGTGGTTAGTGTGATTTAGTCCATAGTCTGAACAGTGAGATCACTGGAGAGAGAACAGTGCGTGTGATTTAGTCTGTCATTATATTATATTGTGAATAGATTTTATCAGTACGTCTTTACACTACATCCATGATCAGTCCTGCATGGCAGCGAGGGAGTATGTTATTGAATAGCAGATAACACGGTTCAGGTCATGCTCCTTTAAGACCTCACTTCTGTTGTATCAAGTCAAGTCAAGTAGTTGTTTATTGTCATTTCAATTACACGGTACACAGTAAATCAAAACAGTCTTCCTCCAGGACCATAAGACATAAAACAACAGTGCAGGTGACAAAAGGCTAAAACAGCATTAAGAGAGAGTAAATATTGTGTCAGAAACTGTTTTCTAGCAGAAAAGTCATTAAATTGTCAAAAATGCTGAGGTAGAAAAGAGAAAAAATAAAAATAAATTGTCAAAAAATTGGGCAGTTTGGTTAAAATGGTGGTGAATTCCCATGATAAATAAAATGGTGTATGTCCAACAGTCACAAACTTCACCAGTAATGAGCAGTAACTAGACGTTCAATAGTGTAAACATTTGTATATAAGATTTTTCAGAAAAAGAGTTTAGTGAAAATTCACATTTATACATTTTGCCCTGCAATCTACATGTATCAGTTTGTACATATGTTTACATATAGCTGTTGTTATTTTGGTAAACACTCTTTTACGTCCTATTCAAGGCCCTTATCCCTATCTAACTAACCACTGTGACTATTGGTGTTGTTTAACAACAACACATCTTTTAAGACTCTAACGGAAGTTCACACCTGATATTTAAAACTAATGCAAAAACTGCCACAAGTTACTCAGCTACATGTGCAATAACACCCACTGTTTTGTGTGAACTTTCTCTCAATCGCATATATATGAGGGAGGGAAGCATCTTACATTTTATCATGCAGACTGAACTGCACATTTAGGTTTATGAGCTGGTTTCATACATCACACCTGGGGCAGCGTGCGTTAGAACTGGCTTCACTTGTCTTAAAGAAAGACGCTAGCCTCTCCATCCCAGCTTGCTAGCAACATGTGAACCAGCCTGTGGGTGATAATTGGCTAAATTGGAAGATGATAATTGGGTAAAAAATTGTTAGCAAAACAACAGTTGAGGTTAGTCCACACCAGTTAACTCATCAATGCCTGAGTCATTACACACTTTCCTGAAGTAGTGTTGAGTTATTAAGTAATCTCAAATAAACATTTTTTATTTGTTTCTATCACTGTTTGACATACTGTTACCTCTAAAAATAATCATTGTAGATTTGAACATAACTGCTTCTTTTAGCTATGAAACATACTTTGTCTGTTAATGTTAAAAGGAGTGGTTTCTTATTAGCTATGTAGTTTTATTGCAAAACTAAAGAAAGTTCAGGTACCACACATGTCTTGATCAGCTGTTCCTTTCACAAAACAGTTTCTATTGTGCTGCCGGTGTTTGGGGTGAGATTGGAAAAGCCTAGCTCTCTAGGGACACATCCCATGGCACTTTACTGGGAACTTTAACCATGGCTAAGTGACACTAAATAGCATGCTGACTGATGGCTGACTGAAGGCAGTAGATGTGTGTGTGCTGGCGTGACTGCGACTGTGGGGATTTCAGTGGGTTTGGGATTGGGTATTTTCTAGCCTCACTCTAACCTCCAGCCTCTCAGCCCATGTGTTCTGGTTTGGCCTGAGGTGGGAGGAGGCGCCGTCATTGCACCCAAACCACTCGGCGACACACGAGCATGGCGCCTCGCCAGCAGCTAGCCGGCCGAGAGAGGAAATGACAGGGCACCGCGGAGGAGATGCGAACAAAGGCCCCAGAGAGCAAATGAGTGATGAATCCACGGACAAATGATGTTTGAGGTGGCTGGTGGCAGCGGTAGATTTTACTTGGAGAATTCACAATTTTGTGGATTGCACTCATCATTTCCACTGTTGCGGTCGCCCTGAAAGCAAGCCCAGTTCACTGTTTTGGCTTCATCAAGCCTGACCTGAGGTCAGGGTGTGGAAAGCCCCAGCGGAAAAGCCAGACCCTCCGAGAAAAGCACTGAACCGGAGCAACAGGCCTGAATCGGCCCAAGAGCAGGGCAAGCCCTCGTTGAGTCCGATACCCAACATGACAGTGCTGCGCGATATCATGAAAACAGTCAGTCAGTCAAAGAAAACACGCACCCCCCCTCCTTCTCGTCCACTGTCTCTCTCCTGCGAGGAAGAGGATGTGGTTATTTTTATTTTTATATTGCCTGTGGGTAAGTTTGGGAAAAGTTTTGTTTCAGCACGATCCTCATGTTGATGCACTAGCAAGCTAGTTAGGAAACTAGATATTAGCTTCAGAATGATGCCATAACCAACACATTTTAATTGCTTGTGATGTCAGCACTCATTTGCATTTGAACCTTTCAGGCAGGGGTGGGCAGGAATGATTGTTATTATGATGATTATCATGATAAATGACCTCTCAAAATGCTTTTATATTTAGATTTAGTGCCACAAAAATAATCCTGTTTCACTGGATTTAGTGCAACACAGCTTGCGAAACACAATGAAATCCATTGTATCTGTAGTTTAAGATAGCAGTTTTAATAGCAGTTTAATAGCAGTTTTAATAGTAGTTTTCTGTCAGAAATAATCAAACCTGTATATTGTATGCCATTAACCTGGTTGCCATATTATCCAGCCCTGCTTTCAGCTTCAAACAGTTGTGAGGCAAAAAAGTATCTGTACGTCATTTTAACATTTTCTTTCAAAATAAATCAGTGAAATTGTTCTTTAGGCAAAACCAACTTTTTATACCAAGGAAGACACTTTGAAAAACACGTAGATGAAAGTTGTGAGTATTAGTTAAAATCAGCTCTAAATACTTAATTGAAAAGTAACAGTGAAGATCAGAAAATTGTGAAGGAGGTGTTCCTAAACATTTTAATTGTTTTATCTTTTTTTAGCTTCTCTTTTCCCCCTCCTTTCTCTTTTCCTTCCACCTTGCTCCTCCTCACTGGCGCTGTCCACCAAACTTGGAAAGGAGATCCTAACAGTCACTCCAAATATTTACTGCACGCTGCTTCAGTGCTTGCCCATGGCCAAGCATGGAGGTTGTGGAGTTCCTAGACCAAAAACAGCCATGGGGTTTAAAAATACGCCCTTCAGGAGCTTTTCCATTGTCCAAGCCAGAGCATTAACCCCCTCACGCCCGTCACAGATATCTGATGGTAGCATCCACTTGCCTGCAGGGAAGGCATGGAAAAAATCTCAGTGGGACAACACATGTTATCTGCTGTATGGGGGTGTTATGTCTTGTGGAGGTGCTGTGTGTGTGTGTGTGTTTGTGTGTGTGTGTGTGTGTGTGTGTGTGTATGCGCGCGTACACTCTGGGATAAGAGTATCAGGGATGCACTTTGTCTAACATCCACACTAAACCCTGGATATGTCTTAGAAGATCAAGGTATTCAAACACTTGTGTTTGTGTGTGTGTGTGTGTGTGTGTGTGTGTGTGTGTGTGTGTGTGTGTGTGTGTGTGTGTGTGTGTGTGTG
>JBBPCY010000156.1:10954904-10972667 GCA_037974405.1 Brachyalestes nurse | reverse complement strand
GTGTTTGTGTGTGTGTGTGTGTGTGTGTGTGTGTGTGTGTGTGTGTGTGTGTGTGTGTGTGTGTGTGTGTGTGTGAAGTGTCCGCACCACGTTGAGCTTATCTAAACTCTGATAGCTGAGGCCTGTCTCTTGAGTCTAGCAGAGTGTTTTCAGGCCCTCTTTGTTATCAGCTCTCTGAATGTCTCTGTGGAGAAAGCTGTGTGTCCCTCACCCTGCAGAGTTAATATGGACATTTTTCTATTCTGTTTATATGTTTAAATAATACTGTCATTTTATAATACATTTCATACTTTCACACGTTTCATGTAGATTTCAGTACATTTCTGACACTTTTTTGCAAAGTGATTCAAATATTTAAAGTATTTAAGCCTGTATTGATCTTTGAATAAGGCACAATATATAACAGCCAATCAGAATAGCTCATTAACAAAAATCAGTCTTAAAGGCACAGCAACAGAAACATCCTGTTTAATTTTAAGGCATTAATAAAGCGGTTGCGTAAAATGAATTAGACCTGTTTTACCCTCACTGCGCTGTTTGTGGGTTAACGTCCTAGAACGGTTCCTCCCCAGTCATGTCACTTTATTATACTGGTATTGCACGAAGCAGCTGTGTAGTTAATGAGCATCACACCTCTCCATGACCCTGAATAGTCCACAGTGCCCTTTCTGCACCCCTGTCTAGACACTCGAATTCTCTCTTTTCAGCTCGTGTCCCAGTCTGCAGTGAGGAGATTAACACTAATTGCAGCTCTTTGATCTTTTAGCAGATAGTTGCCATAAGTAACATGCGGATTTATACGTTTGGTTTTAACATTAGCAATGGTTTAGTGCTAATTGAATGTGCCACATTCCTTTCCTGTGTGTGTGTGTGAGTGTTTGTGTTTGTGTGTTAATGAGTGCATGATGTACACTATCCCGCGGCTCCGGTTGACTTGTTTGTTTTGTGGCCAGTTGTTTATGTTCAAAATGAAAGGCAACAGCATTCCAGGGATTGCGCAGCATTGTGTAACGACAGCCAGCAGAGAAGAAAGCGAGGGAGCTATTAACTCTCCCCTAATTTTCCATTTCATTTCACCTCACTGGCTTGACTGAAGTGGTTGGATCGTTGGATCTCTGTAACAGATCTTCTGGAGATTACGTTTGCCACGATCAAGTCCCTGAGTTTACATACGTGGTCTCTTTAATGATCGTTATCTCTATGAATGGGAGTGGAATTTGAATACTGTATCCCACAAATAACATAAACGTTAATACAACACTTCCATGAATAGGTCCTGCTTTGATATCTGATACTCAAGAGTTCAGTGTGGAAGAGTTTGACAACTCTCTCACCTCCAAGTGACAAAAATCATCCCTCACCAACCCCCTCGCCTTTAGATCCGCTTTCAGTTACTGTCGTTATATCACATAAAATGTCAACATTTTAAATCCATCTGTGTTTGAGGTGTACACATCTGGTTGCTATAAAAAAAACTGAAAGTCAATAGCTCATATATTCCATCAATTTGTGATTGCACCAATGTTGGTGTAGACATTAAAAAGTACTGTTACTTTATGAAAGAAAAACATAGTGATGATATTAGATGGCAAACAGCAGGGCAGTGTGTAATTACAGACTTGCGTGTCTAGATTAACTGTGTAATCTATTCACAGCTAAAAAATTTGAGTTATCTGAAAAGGCTATTTTCTTTAGTTAAAAAAATAAGCTGTCACTCCTATAGCAGGCATTCAGCACCCTACCATACCTTTTTTCCCAATGTGACCAAAGCTAATTGTTCGTTTTAAGAGAAACTATAATTAAAACCCAATGACAAACAAAGTAGCATTCTTTGAGTCATTTGAATCCACCACAAGCAACGCGTTAACTGCGTAGTCAGTATGAATCATAATCTGGATGTTCTTATAAAGAGTTTTTGTTGACACTAAAACAAGCACTTTCTCCACAGACCACAACTCTTTCAGAGCATCCTTGCTGCCTTTGCTTTCAGTGGGAAGAAATCCGGCTTCACATACTTCATTTGCATGTTTGTTTTCAATTCCTCAGTGGAAATGTTTGTCTGCTTTTTTTTTTCGGGAAAGAAACAGCGCATATCCACAAATCAGCGGTTAAAAACACTCTGTGTTCTGGGTTAGGCCATTTCTCCTTTTTCCCCAGCTGCTAAAATTGGGCCTTTATTGGCACGGGATGAACGGAATGTGCAAATTAAAAGCGAAGACGTGAAAACTCCAAACTAAAGATTTCCCAGCTCAAGATTTGTTGATTTTAAGAGATTGTTGGTGAGATTTTTAAGGGGTGAGTGGCAAAACCATCAGCGCAGTGTTTGAAAGTAATAATAAAAAAAAAACTTTCAAAGTTCAGGCCCAGTTTGCTTCCAGAGTGCTGTTTATCTGGCTTTTGACTGTCCTTCAGTGACCAATAGAAAGAAAATCTTTCAGTCTTAGTTAATCTGTTATACGCGATACATTGAGAGACTTTGACTTTGTTCCATTTCAAATCTGGACTACACTATAAAAAGTGTTTGGCTTTGTTAGAAAATGCTTTGCAGTGCAAAATAAATGTGCCATCAGATTTGTCAAATCAAATTATTAATAGAGAAGAGCAGTTTAAAAAACAAGCCTCAACATCGAAGCTTAAAAGAGTAGTAAAATAATATTAAAGGAGTAGTAGAGAAATAGTAAAAAAAAGTCTAATGTACACAATTTCAACTTACAAGGAAGACCATGGAAGATATGTTTGAAATTAAAATTTAGATTCTTTAGTTTAGAACTGGACCTACAAGGCTGATGTTGATGACAAACGCTAGACATCTGATGTCACCCAAATATCCCAAATAGCTTCCATGAAATTACGTGACCAAAACTTCTCTCAACACAATTTAAGACAGCTTTGTGAAAACTTGGTCTTGTATTATCTGAAATGGCTGTGAGTAGCAGTGGTTTTCATACATTTCCATACTGCACTATACTGTGACCTAAATGAAGGTCTAGATGTGGTTTGAGTGGGTTGAGAGACACACGTTTTGGGGATTTATTTTTACAAGAACAACTTGGCCTATTTGGCTCCCTATTGACTTCTGGTGCATCTGGGATGAAGTGTAAATTGAGAAAATGTGTTTTTCTTAACTATTCCTTAACAAAAACACTTCATATTGAATAGCATTTTCTTTCCATCCCAGCAACCTAGTTGCTTCCTGTATACCGTGGTGTCTTCACGCACACTCAAACACAGCAGGTCTTAGAGAGAGAGCAGAAAGAGAGAGATAATGGTTTCCAGGTTGCTGAGTCAGGATTCAGTAATATGTGTTTGGGTTTTTTTCCTGTGAAGTCTCATCCTTTCTTGCCATAACGTGACTGGATAATACATTAGCACACAGCGATTTTGTCTGTCTGAGACACCTAAGAGTGAGCCAGTTATTATCTGGGGCAAACACTTACCCACACACACTTATCATCCTGCTGCTCTAAGATGTTGTTGAATGGTGTATTAGCAAGTCACTAAATGACTTGGGATGTGTGGGTGCTTGGAAAATTCCATACCTCATAAGACATATGCAGCTCTAGTCTATATAGTCTAGACTATATAGTCTATATAGTCTATAGTCTATATAATAATAACAAGAAGAAGACGTAGTATGTTGGTTTTTATATAATATGATACATGCCTATGATACATGACGCAACTCGGAGTGCTTTAAAGTGTATATAAACAAAGCAGTGAAACAGTAAATGGCAAAGAAGAATGTAAAATTACAGAAGAAATGCCTGTTTAATGAAAAAGTTTAATAATAATAAAAGCAATAAAAGTACTATTGAATATTTTTCAAAAGTAAGTATATTATAAAATAACATTTTAAAAATAACTATTTTTCTATTGAAGAATTCTTCTAATAAAATAAATAAATCAAAATGTTGATTTAAAAAAGGACAAAAAAAATCTGGCTGCTGGCTACTGATTGACAATTGAGCTACTCCGATCCTAATATCATCAGAGAACCAGTGAGGAAACTCCAATTCCCAAACATCCTCAGGGAGGGATCCCTTCCTCCTGGCGCACACAATGCCTGCAATGTGAGCGACAGAGACGAAGACGAAGCCGACCCCGTCCACACCTTAGCCGCCAGTCTGCACGCCTGAGGCGACGTCTGACTTGTAGGTTATTGTTTGTTTAGTCTTGGTCTTCGGTTACTTTGGTCTTCGCTGGTTTCCGTGGGTGTGACCGGAGTTTGTGTTGTACGTAAGGGAAATGGTCCTTATGTTGTTGATTGATGCCTCGGGTCAGGACAGGGAATACAGGAAATGAATGACTTTTACATTGACCTGTCTGAGAGGCTTTTTTTTTTTTTGCCTCGCTGCGTCATGTAGCCGCTGACCCCCACTTACCCCTGCACCCCTGACCCCTGCCCACCCCTTCCTCTACCATCTCTCTTTCTCTCACTGACACTGTTTTCTTGTCATGATCAGCCTTCCTGTTTCCAGAAAGATTATTCTTCGTTGGGGATAATTCCATGTTTTGGGGTCAGCAAGGGTAGAAATGATGAAGAGCAGTCTGATATTGTAACCGCCCTGGCACTGTCCTGTAGTTTACCTTTAATGCTGTCCTTTAGTTTGACATTTTCCCATATTGCTGCTGTGACACTGTCCTGTAATGGGTAAACCCTTGCTTGAGAGCCCGATGACCACAAAGTTGCAGGTTCAAACCCCCACTTTCTACCATTGTGTCCTTGAGCAAGACACTTAACCCTCAGTTGCTCCTGGAGGACTGTCCCTGTAACTAAATATTGTAAGTCGCTCTGAATAAGATCCTCAGCCAAATGTTCCCCTTACCCTTTACTATTATTTTGACATGTACAGTTACTTTGATCCTGTCATGTATTGTTACTTTTAGTGTAACTTCATCCTGTATTTAGATTTTTCTTACTGTTTTTACTCCTTCGACACGCTCCCCCATTTCTTTACTTCAGGATATAAAAATCAACTCTTCTAACAATATTTAATTCATCTCTCTCCCAATGCTACATATGTTGACACTGATTACAAATGAACACAATAGCAGATGGAGGATCAAGATGATTTTTGATATTAAAAATAAGATTTTGATTCAGACTTATGATCTTTGTAGCTTATTCCTCATTTGCTGTCTTTCTCTCTCTCCAGTTCTACCTGCAGTCTCGGTTCACGTGGCGTGGAGCTCGCCTCCTGAGACCTCTCCTCCAGTTCACTCTGCTGATGATGGCCTTCTACACAGGTCTGTCCCGTGTATCTGACCACAAGCACCACCCCACTGATGTACTGGCTGGCTTTGTACAAGGAGCAATTGTGGCCTACTGCATAGTGAGTATTAGTCATGACTATTTGTCTATCTCTATCTTGCCCTCTCTTCCTTTCTCTCCCTTATTTTCCTCATAAGTTACCCTTCTCTCAGTTGGTTCATCTATACTTTCTTTGGAAGCAACTGTTTCTGTGTCAGACACGCTTTAATGAAAATTGGCAAAAATTCCATTAGACATAATGAGAAATTATAGTTCACTTTGTTTATATGATGTTATATGAGTTTCTAATCAGGTGTGAGCTGGACTGCGTTGACTGTGTCTTTATGGCTAATCAAAACTTGTCAGGTTAGAAATGATTTAATATGGAAATTGCTTGCATCTCCTCTGTGGTAAACAGGGGGGGGCTGCAATGCTAGTACAACTAGATTGTGCCACTATTTTAAATGTAGGAATCATGAAACTTAAAAATAAGAATAAAAATAAATATTGAATGCAGAGAGCAATAGCCCTAGGATAAGGAACTCATTTCCCCCCCTCAGTAAAGCCTGCAGATTTTCCTACATGAAAATGAATGGACTCAATGAATGGCGGATTGTCATTTCCCATCTGAATAGTCCTTATCAGTGTAATTCTGTACTAGAATACTGTAAATGCAAGCAATTTCTCATTAGGCTGAAAGTGATTTTTGCCAGCAGTCTATAAAGGTTATAGAACCAGTTAACTAGAAGAAAAGTGGTACAAACACGGTCGCTGGGCTTGTACTCTCAGTGGTATGTGTGCTTAACTTTAATTAGGGAACAGAATTGTGCCATATTCCACTGCTGTTATGGTTTTGAGTTGTACTGGCTCCATACGCCCTGTCTTAACCTTTCTTTCTTAGTACAAAATTCAAATAAAAAGACAAATTAGCCTCTTTCCACTGAGAAGGTAAATACAGAAGATGCATTTAGGTGCACAGTTAGATTCAAACAACAGTATTGTATCTTTGGGGACTATAATGTATAAGAAAAGTACCTATTTCTTCTGACAGTGTGGGTAAAGCATGTACAGGTCATTTCCTCACTCTCATAAACACGTTCATACAAGTTTTTGGTCTTTCAGTAGTTACTGAATAGTTTACAGTAGTAATGAAAAATAGTCTTAAGAGTAATAACTGAATCATATGTTATAAGTTCAAGGGGTTGGATGTCATTTTTATATCTTGCGATGTGTTTTGGTCATGGTCAGTTCACACACACTTCTACACACTGTTTGCACCAGACGCCTTAAACCGCAGATGTCACTCCCGCACACTCAGCATGTGAGTAGTCATGTTAAGCTGTAGCTTGCCCTTTCTGTTACTGCCTGCTTTCACCAGGAATTTATGAGCTGGCACATTCACCCCACTGAGAATGTATCATTCCTCTTAGTCTTCCAATAAGTCGGAAGCACTTTGTGGTGAGCTTTTGCCCTGATAAGCTTGTCACACGGTGAGCGGCAATAGAAACCTTCATGAGTTTCATTCGAGTTATCATGGGCTTTTATGATTTCGCTCATGTCAAAGTGAAGACGTAAGACCATGTGGAGTCTCAGCTTGGAACCATACCATGAAATTTTCTGGAAACAGACTACAACATTCTCCATACCCCTCTCTCTCTCTCTCTCTCTCTCTTTCTCTTTCTCTCTCTCTCTGTTCTCTCCCTCTTTTTCTCTATCCACTAAGTTGTCCAGCTATTACAAGGGCAGCAAATCTCACTAATGAGGAGCACATTGCCTGCCTGGAGCCGCGAGACAACAAAGCAGTAGCAAGGAGGCCAGTTTTCATAAGGAGAGAGAGAGAGGAGAAGAGAGAGGAGAAGAAACAGGCAGAGAGAGGGGAAAAATAAATTTCTACACTCCACACTTTGTGACACATGTCGCCTCAGCTGGTGCCAGATGCTCAAAGCAGCCAGGAGCACTTCACTAAGCTGGATGGTGGCGAGGAAAATTTACTCCGGGAAAGGGAATGGGATAGAGAAGGAGCAGGACATGGGGAGAGATGAAGAGGCCTCTCTGTAAAAGAGAAACGACAATTTTTTTAAAGATATTGTTCATTGTAATGACTCATTTGTATCAGCTCAGCAGGACTGTTTAGCTTGTTAAAGACTTTCCTAGCAGTAGTTCAGGTTGTTTACATTTATTTCAATCAGTGACAAACAAAAATCTGCCTCAGCCTGTCATGTTTTGTACGTATAAAATTAAATGTGACTAAAATAGTTGCTTTTGCGTCAGCATTAGAGGGTTAACTACCCCTGTAGCAACCCTAGTGTTGCCTTCAAACAGGGGCCCGAAGACAAACGTGGAAATTGTTAGCCATGCTAAAATGAAATGTGCTTTCACAGAGGCCCCCTCAGCGGCTGCCAAAATTTGGCAAAGCCTCCGTTGCTCCACTTCTACCAGGTTGATTGCGGAGTAGAGGCTGGCACGCTGTGGTACTATTTCAGACAAGCTTTACCCTGTATGCACTAAGGAATTGACACTGTTGTTTTTCCTCGCTCTGATTGGCTCTGATGAGGTCCCACCTCTGATACTACACAGATGATGGCCATAGATCTGTCCAGCTGTCCCAATGGATTGTGCAATACAGGGGTTCTGACTTTATCTCTGATTTAACATGTTTTTAGCTGCTAGATTACCAGTGGTTTTCAATTCACCAGTGGTAAATGTCGTTGGAGCGTGTTCATTAATGTTTTTCTTAGTTCTACAAGCTCTCAGTAGTGTTTTAGAATGTTCTGTCCACAAAGTGTTGCACAACTTGTGAGTGCCTGTCATGTGAGAACCCATATACCAGCAAAATATGGCAAGAGGGAGATGAAGAGAGAGAGAGAGAGCAGAAACAAGACGCTTAGCTGTGCAGATTGTGGCGCCCATGCACCCCTGCCCCTCTTTTTTATGTTCTTTTACAACCCTCACATTGGAAGCTATCCCACTCCGCTCTCCCCTCTACCTAACTCCCACTCCACTCACACGCACACATCTGTGAACACTTTAGGAGCCTAATTAGACTATCTCTAATAAGCCGGGTTTGGAGAGAACCTATGGGGACAACACACAGTGCACGTGGCTGCCGAAAAAATGAAAACACAGCGAGGGTCTGAGGTTTTATTTCTATACGTCACATATTTGCTGCATCACAGAATGTGTGACATCTGGGGATGAAGATCTACATTGGCTATGTTTTTCCGTGTTGTCCATGTGATCAGGCATGGCCATGCCTCTACAGTTTGGAAGATGTTTTGTCCTGCAGCCTACCTTTCGAGCTACATTCACTGAAATGATTTGGACTTCCTAGCTGAGCAAGCTGCTAAGAGGGTTCAGCTTATACTGCCTGTTATAGCGACATGCTGCCGTTCTCTCTTTGGTTAATTTTCGAAAGCCTGTCAGCAAACCACAACTTTTAATGGATCTGGATACTTAATAACACTGTTTCCATAGTAAACACGTTATTGCTGTAGTTTAGCACTTTATAGTCTGTGCCATAACTCACTCAGGAGGCTGGGGAAGCTGGAGGAAGCGCATGGAGGACAGTTTACAGTTCAATACAGTACAATTTAATTTCTATGACTGGAAGTACCACAATGTTGTCTCCATATTAAGTGTACGCTTATGTGTAGTGACTTGGCTGGGCCTCCTACTACAGAATGATAATACATGAGGAAAACCATTCTGTAAAAACTGATTATCAGCATGGATAAGCATATACTGATTCCTTGGGTGAAGACCTCTGTAATTTCTTTCATCTGTGATCCCTGGTCTTCAGAAAACTTTTGGTTGGTGTAGGAGAAGCCAATCCTGTGTTGATGGAATTGATTCTTCACTTTTTGTCCTGTGTGGTGATTTCACTTCTCTCAGGATTGGTCTCAACACACTGAACACTGCCTGAAGGACCAAGTCAAAGTGGCAGGCTTTGAAGTGAGCCATCTGGGAACGCCAGGTCCTGGTGAGTTTTGGCAGAGTTGCTGACAGGCTTGGGGTCTGATCTCCATTAGAGCGAATCCGCTCAAATGGCTCCACAGGACGGAGCCGCCCAGAGAGTGCTGCTCTCAGACCAGTCTTAAATGTCAACCTGCTGGCTCGCGTCTGATGAAAGGAAACTCCAGGCCCTTGAGCTTAACGGTGCCTCTCGGCTTACCTCTGTGGAGAAAGCGCTCCCAAGGCCTGCGTGTTATTCAGGCCTGGGCTATATCAGTACAACCAGATTCAGAGAGGTAGTCTTCTGTGGGATCACTGGCTTGTGTTTTGTGTGACAGAGGACGTCTCAGTTTTTGTTTTTTTGGCCTGTTAGGACTGCTGCCACATCCCCTGTTCTTCCTTCCAATGTTTTCATCCAAGTCATCAAAGCTGGCCCAGTTACAGAGCAGCTAATGAGGAGAGGAGAGAGTGAGAGATGTTATGGCCGAGCCAGGCCTCGGTTTCAGAGGTGTTTCCTGCAGAATGATGGGGGTCGATGAAGAGGGGAAACAGCTGGAGGGGGATGAGGGGAATGCTTCAACTGCCTTTTCCTCTCTCTCTCTCTCTCTCTCTCTCTCTCTGTCTCTTACCCCGCACACTCTCTCGCTCCACTGCGTTTCCTGACCTCCAATGTCCCAGCATTTCTCCGGGGCACTCAGGGTCATGGTCAGTGTTCCCCCGATAAGACTGAGTGCATCTTTTCTTTTCAGATATCCTATCGCCTGCTTCCATATGTCTGTCCGTTTGGCTTTTTTTTTTCCACCCATGACTGCAGCTCTCTGTTTGGAGCCATGATGGAGGCAGTGTTCAGCCAAAAATAGTAGCACAACTATTTTTTTCAACCCAAGGAAGTTTTAACAGTCTTATTAAAGTCGACCCATATTACGCAGGAGAGATATGGGCCAAACATTGACGCCGTTTCTGCGGTCATTATGCTCTAGTCTCAGTGCAGCGCTGCCTTAGAACAACATGTTATGCCATGCGCCACATACCCATACGCAGAAACACACACCCTATGCACCCTCAATTTAACACTCCATTCCATAGCCATAGAGGACCACACACATTCTCACATACTCAGACATGCATACAATTAACAGTTTGTTGAACTTTATGCTAAGTTGAGCCATCTGTCACTGTTTACAGGCCTTTTCTGTAAATTTGCAAAACAAACCAAAAAAAACCAAAAAACTAAAATATCTCTACTAATTATGTGTTGACGGATCCACTTTCTAAAATTAAGTCCCATGGTTTTTTTTTACCGTTGAGGTATAATGAGTGGTTATGAATAGACTTGTCAGATTGTTCACACAATTACATCATTTCATTTTCTGTGCGAGTGAGTCAGACAGTGGAGACCTCTTAAGAGGTTCCATCTTTGTGCCAGGCTTTCGAGTTTCCCCAGCACGTTCATTTATTTTGCTTCCCATCACTGATTACAAAGTGAGGGCAGTGTTTGTGCACACACATTTTATTTTAAGATATTCCACTGTTGGATTGGGGATTTCCCTCATTTGGTAACCAAAGTGACCACAGTGCTAGAGATAAGTACTTAGAAAGACACCACGTAATGGCTGTTACTGTACTTCTGTCTCACCACACAGACACCATCGTTTGAGCACAGCAAATTTAAACATTTGATAGAATAGATGGAGTAACTGTGCTTCGTTGCTCTCAATTAGCAACTAGTTTTTCAGTTTCCTACTTTGCAGCAAGGCAAACTTCTTTCACTGCTCATTCACTGAAAGCATGGAACATGTCCATAAAGGTCTTGACTTTCTGTGCAGCACTATTAGACTAGAAAGCAAAAACAAACCCTAAAATATACGTGCAGATACACAGCTCCCTTCAAGCCTACCTCTTACTGCCATTAAAGTCCATTTACAGACTACGTCCAAGTCTATGCACCCCCAGCTTTTGCCTTAAGGGCATTTCAGTCTTCTCTTGGAATGTTTCCTGTGGGTCGGTAATAAAGAGACACATGGATACTCACATTCACATACACACATGCACATATTGGGTTCCTGTTGCTGACGAAGCATGTCTAACACAATAGACTGAGCGTATGGAGGAAGAGCACATTCACGTACAGGGGTCCCACCACAGGAAGCTCACCCGCCACGATAAGACTTCATTAACCGCCTGGTCAAAGGCCAGGGGTCGCAGCTCGCTGTGAAGAAGGCCAGGTCATCTGCCTCAGAGCAGTCAAAGACACAAAAGCTCATTACTAACCATTGCCCAGTGGAAGAGTGATGACACAGACACATGCCCTCATAATTTCAAACTTGCATGAAGCATATACTGAGGCCCTTTATGTTCTTGGTTGTGATGTCATTGGTGTTCGCGCATAAAGGTCACATCCAAAATGGCAAATGATCTAATCATTTGCACGTTACAAGCACCAGAACTCGAGACTCTTCCTGGGCAGCCTTATAGGAAAACACCAGCATTTCTCGACTTAACCACTACTTACATCATCTGTTGCAGATAAAGAAGTGCTATAGGGCTGGCCTGAAGGGTATTTTACATGTTTTCAATACTGAGTGTTGATTTTTCCGAAAGAGTACTTAAATAATTGTTCCCGGAATTGCACCAAGAACAATTATTTACTTACTTATCCATAATATAAGGTGCGTTCATTTATTTCCATACTCAGTTGACCAGCTTCACTGAATGCAGAACCAAATTCATATTCCATTGCTAAAATATTTCCATTATGAGCAAAATAGCTTAGAGACCAAAATTCTTGTAGAGCGACCATTCTTTTCTTTCAGGAATCAGCCAGGGCATCTCTCCGTTTATTTCTCTTGATGTAATAAAGACTTGTGAAATCATAGGAGTGAGGCTATTTGTAGCCTTTAGCTAGTGTGACCTGGGTCTGACATAATTTTTATAGCCCAATATTTGGCTATGTAATTGCAATTTTCTAGTTTCTCTATCAAATGTTTAAAACAGTGATAAAGAAGCCCCTAAAAGTGAAATTCTATCAAAGTCTAAAGGGTTAACAAAACAAAGCTTCTGAATACTAAAGAACCAAATGCCAGCATAACGAATGTCGAGTAACCATTGACAGTAAACTGGGCATGATTCCCCATACTTAGTAAAGTACAGAAAACAGTTGACTTAAAACACTTAGAAGACAAAGGGTGCTAAAATTGAATGTTGGAGTATTCTATACAAAGGTCCATTTAAGTGGGTGAGAGGATGAAAGAGATGAATGTAAAAGAGTTTAGCCTGAATGAGATTATAGTACTCCAGTAAGCTATGATGACTATGTCTTTCTCACTCCTTGAGTAAACTCGTTCTGATAGTCACAGAGTGTTCCCATCAGTCATAGATCCGAAGAGGAAATCTCTTTTTTTAGCCATGCGTGTGTTTCCCCTGGCATCACCCTGGGGTACTATCCGGCTGTGGTGTGTCATTACAGATAGCATGGCAGGAAATAAAACGAGGGGACGCTTTAGCAGCTTGCCACTTGACTTAGCTGCCCACTTTTCCCATCACACTGTTGCCCCTTCGTGTTTGTGTGCTGGCAAGCTCGCTGGAATCTGTTATTCCATGCTGTGAGTGTCCAGCTCAGCTGTTGTCCAGTCTTCAGCAGCTCTAATAGGGTGTGGAAGACTGAACAGGCCAAAAGCCTGCTTCATCTCTACATCAGCTCTTCTAGGACCACTAAACGTCCACTTTCTGTTGGCAAGTCACCTTCAGTGGTCATTACTCCATTTGGCATGTCTCATAAGCCCGGCCAGGTGGATGGTTAGATCACCAGCAAGACTCTCCAAAACTCCCAGAGATTTCTTCGGGCGGGAATCTGGCCCACTGCCGTGGGTACACTTCCTCCACACCCCTCCTCGTTTTCCTGCTGGGGTGGTTAGGTCATCAGGACGTAAAGCCATGGCTGCCAGGCAGTACCGTTTCTTCCTTCTGTGCCTCCCACGGCAAGCGTCCGTGCACATACTGACCTCACTCTCTTTAGTAATGTGGTGGGTGCACGTTATCAGTATATGACCTCAGAGAAGGACATGGCTGAGTTAGAGCCTCTGCGGCGAGAGGGAGTTTTTTTTATTGCTCTAATACTTTAGTTCACAGCATTTGTTTTCTTTCCATCCTAACTTTCTAAACCAAACTCCTACACACTTTCTTTGATGGTTCTTTTTAGCTATTTTCCAGTGTTAGGTTATGTGTTTAGCGTAAGGTTTTACTGAATGTAATATGTTTAGTAAAGTGCTAGTTAAAATAGGAGGTGAACAGCTAAAAAGCATGTGGGCCATTAATATCAAGCGTTTACTAAAGCAGTCATACATCTATACATTTGTATAGACATACATGTATATACCTGTACGTGAAAGACTTATTCTTTGTATATAACAATGGTTCTTAAACTGTATCCCAACTACAACACATATATAAAAAATGTGGACTGTTTGAGAACTGCTGATATATTGTATAGTGACAAATACGATGCAATGTGTAAAATGCTTTTTCTTCTTCTTTTTAGTATCATGATTTGTTGCAGTCGTAATAGTCTACCTTGAGAATTAACTGATGACCCTGAGCTGACCTGTAACTGAACATTATTGTGGGCATCGTTACAGCCATCTCTAATGTCATCCTTTTTGTCGTCTCTTGTCTTCTCTCTAGGTCTTCTACGTGTCAGACCTGTTTAAGCCCAAAGTGAAAGCTGCCACTCCTCCGCCCTCCCCAATCAAGAAGGAGCTCCTCCCCTCGGCCGACATTATAGACAGGAACAATCACCACAACATGGTGTGAGAGGAGGACGCTGGGAGGAACCATCTTTTACCCCCTCCCCCTCCCGTCTCCTCTGAAGAAACCTGAACAGCCACATGTGACCGAGGAGCAGCAGTGGTTTAGCTGTTACTCTCTCTCTCTCATCTGACAGTAGAATGTAGAGGCAGGAGACAGAGACCTTTTACTATTGAGACTCTTATTTTTTACCTATTACCATCCTCACTATACTTAATTTTGAGCCCTATTCACGTGTAAAAACGAAAGCTAAACAAAACATACACAAGGAACTTACTACTGGGATTTTTTTCTACAACAAGTGTGGACTAAAGTGGGCCTGCGCCTTGGTTCACAGGACACTGAGCAGAGTTTTAAGGGATGAGCGAAAGAATGGGGTGAAAGGAGAGTAAACTGTGTACTAATAGGTGGATGGATGGACTGAATGAAAGAAGAGTGTGACTGTGAGGCTGATCATTTGACCAGTAACTCTCTCTCTCCGTGTCTCTGTCTCCCTCTCTCTCTTTCCCTCCCTCCCTCTCTCTCTCTCTCGTCTCTGAGGCCTTTCACCATTATAGGACAACAAATTCCTTAGTTATAGGAATGATATTTGACCTGCAACGTTACTAGCACAGATGTATTAACAGTGTAAAGAACAGTAACTTATAGCACTATATCCAAGTCCATTGTAAATCGTCACCACTCGCCATCTGAGGGGCGTAGCTCTGAAGAAGCTTTATGCGGTTTTTAGTGTATGGTAGACTGAAATGAACTCTGTTGAATTTTTACACTGTGGTGTATGGTGGTCCCGTAGAATCCATGGGAATCCACACCCACCATTATGATATGTAGACACTCCTGAGCACTAGACCTATCAAAGCTGTTCTTAGCTACCCACGCAGTGGCCTAGTTCCAAGGGATGTTGCATTTCACTGGGTTTTTTGTAGGGGGGGTGGGCCGGGGGGGAGGGTGTTTTAAATAGTGAATTCAAGATGGATGCTGCCCATTTGCAGCAGCGTTGTGAGAGCGTGGCTGAGCCATGCCTCTGCATTGTGTCCTGGAGGGGCGGGAAGTATGATGAAGAGGGGGTAGGTGGGGACTTTTTTGTCACCAAGGTCGCTTGGGGTCGAGTCCCATCGACTGCACTGGCTCTGGCACATTGATTTTGGATGGGTAGAATGAGCCTCTTCTGCTGGCTGGTATGGACTCTTCTCCCGTCCAACCACATAATCACTCGAGAGCAGCTGTGCCATTCATACATTTGGCCAGTGGTGGCGCTAATTGAAGTGTCCCCCAGCATCTGCCCTTCCGCAATCACTTAATGCCACGTGTTACGTATACATGTATGGATGTCTTCATGTATGCATGTGTTTGTCATTGTATGTGTGTGTGTGTGTGTGTGTGTGTGTGTGCACGCTACTATGTTTCTGCACCTCGGTGCAGAGGACTTTTACCATGTGAAGAAAAAAAATGAAAGAAAACTGTGGATTTTTCCTCTCTTTGGCCTTTTTCTTCTCTAAATGATGTCTACTGTCCTCACTAACCGCTGTACAGTTCTGCCAGATTATTATACAAATCACACTATACACAAAATCGACACATCTACACACAACCCACCGCCACACAGCCGCCAACATGTTGCACATCCCCGCACATTGTATAGTCCGTCCTATCATTTCACCAAGCTGTTTTATTTTTTCTCCTTTTAAATATATAAATAATGTATAGATCACTAAAATTAACTATGTAAAATATTATTTCTGAACATTTTTAGATATATCCACTATGAATAAAAAAAAAACGTGTCATGACCTGTGTTATTTACAAATTGCTGCTTCGACAAGCATTGATTGAAAGATTTTTGTATTTAGTTAACTAAAATATTGTAGATTTGTGATAGTGAGTTTTTACTAAGCAAAAAACCACACCTACAAATGTATCAAAAATGACTATTAGTATTTTTGTATTGTCTCATTTTGTACAAAAGAAATAATAGCAAATGTTTTTTTCTGCTAAATGTACCTAGCTCTAATACATGTGTTTTTAAATAAAAAAGCTCATTATGATCAAGAATGGCTGTCTAATTATTTATTTATTTATTTATTGCATGTATGGCCTATAGGAAGAATAACAAGTTGTTAGGGAATGGAAGTCGCTTTGGATAAAAGTGTTTGCTAAACGCAGTAAATGTAAAAAGGTAACAACTGTTCAGTAATCTTCACACAAAGAGGACGCACTACGAACATCAGTCATCAGAGGGCATCTTCTTGTATTTGAGTTTTAAACACCAGCTAATGGTACACATGAAAGATCTACAAACTGAATCACGCAGGTCCCAGGATGAGAACATCTGGATGGCATCATTAGTTTGCATGATACTAAATATGATACTAAATGCCTAGCTAAGAGACGTGGAGAATGTTAAGGTTACTGATTAAGTCATAAGGCACTCTGACATTTGCTGTAATCTATAATAAGACATCCTGAAAGAGTCTCCCATGTCTTTCTGAGAAAAGGCTATGGTGCCACAAGCATGCCTGCCAGTGTTATGATTTCTGACAGCAGTAGAAAATCCAGTGTGTCATACTCTCCACAGTAAACTTGGGTTCGGATCCATAAAAGCACTCAGCGCCGCCACCGGGACTCCGAAAAGTTGGACCTTGGCATTCTATTTACATCTCAACAAACTAATCCCAAGCCCGTACCCAACCTTTCAAACTTAAGAGCTCACTGACAGCAGACACGGATTCGCGGCAAGTAGTAAATGCGTGTTAAAGAGCCAAGTCAGCTGAGTGAGTCAGAGCCGAGTTGGAGCGTTTTGGCAAAGAGCGCCCCGATAGATCATAGCAGTGGCATCTGGATGAGTTCTAAGGGAGCCGACTGGTCCTGCGGTCATGTTTGGCTGCTGAAAGAAGGAGCGAAAGAGAGAAAAAGCTGGCATGGCCTGTGTTCAGGAAGAAGGCCAGGAATGAAAGGGGTGCTAGTAAGAGTAAGAAGGAGTGTTTGTTATGGAGACCGCGGAGAGAGGCTCAAGAAAGGGTGTTCCAGATGTTTCAATACACTGGCATGTATGGCAGCACAATATGGAATTACATTTTATATTGCATTGTTAATAAAGAATATTGCCTATGTTGCAGCATCAGTGGCAATTAATGGCAGACACATGTCTGCCTGCGGTCTCCGTACTGTAAAACTACAGTTTACTCAAACCATCTATGTAAATATACTCTATTAATTTATTGTAGATGACCTGCGAACTTTAAAGTCCAAGAGACAGCTTAATGCTGCTAGAGGAACAAAACTTGTATCTCCAAAATAGCAACCATTCCAGAAAAAAAGAAAACGTTCCAAAATGAATTTGAAAATCAGTGAAAAATGCAGTTTCAAAGAATGATACTAATTTTGCACTTTTTTTTGTTGATTCAGATGTAATGCCTCCACTAGGGCTGCTCAAAATGTGGCATTAAAAGATGTTTTAAAAACTTCATTTGAAATCTAATTTCTTTATTAGTATATTGTTTTGTCATCCTGGCTCTTGGCCCACTACACACATTATACTCTGGTCTGCAATTCATTATTTTAAAGCAGATAAAACTTGTGTTGCAATAACTGTTTTAAGTCACTACTAAATTCAGTAAACCCCCACTTTAACGCAGATCAGCTGTCGCGGTTTCCAGAATTTCCCCCGTGGAGCGTCTCAAGTGTTCTCGTGTTTTTTGTTTTGTTCTTCTTAAAGCCCTGTATTTTTATTACTGTAAATTAAATGAATGTATTACTGT
>JBBPCY010000156.1:10940284-10954804 GCA_037974405.1 Brachyalestes nurse | reverse complement strand
CTCGAGGCAAAGATTTTGCCTCGATCATTTTTTGTAATCGAATTATTCGAATTACTTGAATAATCGTTTCAGCCCTATTGTCATTCCTTTTCCACGTATTCTCTGCTGTAGTACTCAGTGCAGTGTTTTGGTAGAACTCAGGGCTGATAGGTAACAGTAGAAGCCCTGATACCCGTTGCTCACAATATCCTGAACGGCTTTGAGAAACATTAAAGTTCTCCCTGTCAGTGGTGTCTCTGCTCCTCACTTCATAGCCGTACTGACTGTTTGTGTAACCTCGCATTCCTCCATCTTGGATTTCCTTCTTTGTCAGACGTCCCAGAAATGTTGACAGCTTGCCTAAGAGTGGCAACAGCTCGGGAAGGTCTATGTCGTTCTAGCTAGTATTAAATTTATACACCAAGGCAGATTGATGGCTTCTGCCGTTTAGACTTTTCTGAGGCGGCCGAATATAAAATCGGAGGAAATGTTTGTGGATCGAAGGCACGGATTACCATATCCCAGAAGCTGAGTATAAATGGCTTGTTAACTTCTGTTATTTCAGTCCTTTCAATGGGATCACGCCTGCCTAACACATGAAGGCTATTCCCTCAAGTGTTCTTCATGAAACTCTGTGGTTAGCTTCTACACGTCAGAGATATTGGTTCTGCTGGCTACAGAATATCAGCAGAATAATACAGACATTTTGTCTCAGACGAAGATGAAGATTCACATCCCATCACTGTGAAACATTATACCTTTCCTATCATATAATAGCTAAAATATCTGTTGAAATAATACAGTACTTTGCATTCATTTTGTTTCATGCCAGAGATACTTTCATTAAGTGATAGTGCTGAACGTTTTAAAAAGAGTTAAATTAAACACATATCCATGAGCATGAGTGTGAATACAGATCTCAATAATTATTAGCATTATTATTATTTAAGCCAATTCTAGGCTGATGTTGATATCTGTTATCTGTTATTGTAAATATCTCCATATATCATGTACAAATCTAGAAACTTGAAACTTCATCCACCTGGATTAGCACTACAGACATATATAATGTTTATTTGTGGGGTATTATAAACAGTGTTAGGGTAATTACTCAGTCATTACGAGTTACTCAGTAATCATTACTTGTAATATGACTACATTACTTACTACTTACTGGATAAAGTAATCTCACTACTCCTCATTTTACATCTGCAGTACTCCTCAAACCTACACTCATCTGTGCCAGTTGGAAAATACAAGGAAAACAGTGCGTACAGTACTTTATTTAAATTTACAGTAAGTAACATTTAACCCAAATGTCACAGCCGGCCAGTTGTGCTGACTAAAAGAATGAACGGATGATGCTGTTCAAAAACCCAGATGCTAGCTAGAGGAAGCAGTTTAAAAATGGCCTTGTCAAAATGAATCCGGTATAAATAAAAGTTTACAGAGCTGTTTCTGAATAAGGATCTGAGCAGTTTAATCTGTATTAAAGAACTTGAAATGCATCCTGTGTAATTAATATAGTCCTCATAAAGACACAAACAATGCAAGTAAGGCCATCCTTAATAAGCAACTATAATGTAATTAAATTACTTCATTCCAAGAAAAAGTAATCACATCACTTACAAGCAAAACTGGTGACAAAAGCAGTAAAATGAATATGTTGACATCATTGCTCTGCTCTTTCAGAGTCCAGTAAATGCTTCATTAAAAATTGGTCTGAAATCTCAGTCAAATCTAATCATTATTCCTCATGCACCTGTTTAACCTTTTATTTTCACGTTGACCTTTTGTCCTCAGGCAAATGTTAAAGAACAACATGGTGAGGAATCCGCAATGGTAGGTAGATATTTTTTGCCATGTATCACATTCTAAGCTCTAAGATACACAGTACATGTAGACACTTATTTCCCCTGCTTCCAGCCAAGTGATCATTCTTCTAAAGTAAAATACCAGCTCTGCATTATCACCTTTCTGCCAAAGAGCTCCATAAGATGAGACACACCTATTAATGTGTCCTCCCAAAATCCCATATCAGTTCATGCTTTCTCATATTCAGCAGAGCTATGTGCAGGATGAACTGGAGTGAATTCACGGTCATTTATCAGTTCCACATGTTTTTACTATTAAGGCAACAAAGCACATTTTCCAGAAAGGTCTACCATTGTTTTTGGGTCAGGTCTGGATGCAACAGATCCCTGAGTGGTGACACACTTCCTGGACCTCTACTCCAATTCCAGTGTGCTGTGTCATTTTTTGGACATAAATGTGGGGAAATCATCTGGTTAGACATAAAATCACCATGGGTGAAAGCCGTGTGAACATCCAAGACTTTTTCAGGGCTCACTCCTTACTGGAACTGACATGAGGGAATTGGCTTCAGTCCAGATGGTGATATTATAGGGGTAGCTCTATGTCTGAGTAATGTGTTAATCCTAAATGAGTCACAACCAGAGCATATGATTTTGATGTGATTTGGACTGATATAGAATGTTTACAGAGATTCTTCACAGTCACTCATTTAGTTTGCAGTCTAGCTATATTTTTTCTCCCTGAAGTTCTCAGGAATGTTTCAGCCTGGACTGCTTTTTAAACAAAACGACAATACAGGGCAACCAATCAGAACAGAGATCGTTTACATATGTCTTAAAGGCAAAGTAACAAACTGCTTGTTTAATTTAAGGTTGGATACTTTTTCATGTAAAAACCCAAAATAAATGTTGTAATGTTCTCCCTAAATGGGGAAGTAGGATATAGGCCTATCCATTAAAAGATAAGGAAACAAAGGTGGTTCTTCTAAGGCATTCTTAAAATTATTTAGAGTGTGTCCAGAATACACATATGATATATGATATAGACAAAAGTGTTGGGACCAACAAGGACTTGTTGATATTGCATTCAAATACATAGACTTTAATCTGGAGTTGGTCTCCCTATACCATCTTCCAATATTCTCAAAAGGCTTTCCGCAAGGTTTTGGAGTTTCTGTGGGAATTTGGCCCATTCATTCTGTAGAGCATTTATGAGGTCAGGCACTGATGTTGGATGAGAAGGCCTGACTCACAATCTCTGTTCCAGTTCATCCCAACTGTGCGGGTCAGTCAAGTTCTTCCACACTGAACTCCTCCAGCCGTGTCTTTATGGAGCTGCTTTGTGCACTGGGTCATGCTGGTTCTCCCCAAACTGTGTCTACAAAGTTGGAACCACAGCGTGGTCCAAAATATATGAAACTACACAATATATGAGATAACAACTTGTCCCATAAAAATCTATTATGGGACATTCATTTATGGAATTAAACGACATGCTTAGTGGAATTCTGGTAACACTGGTCTGCCTAAAATACAATGATTCTTCAAAGTATCCATGATAACACCAGGTGTGTTAAATACTGCAGTACAGTATACCTTACTCAGCAGTACACATTCTTCACGTCTTAACATGTTAAACATATATCTCGTGGGAAAAAGACATTGGAGTTTTATGGGTTATAAAATGTTGATGAACCCGGAGCTCACGTTGAAAATGATTTAGAATGGAGATTCTCCACTGACAGTGTAATATCGGCACAAGTCCAGAACAATGCTCATTCTCTTGGTCCGGAAAACTGTCCTAGAGTAAGTAATAGCATTGGCAGAGAGAGAAATTTGGCAGAAAGCTTGTGCGCTGACACACTCACGCATCACCTGCCACTCTGACACACTGCCCGGGTATTTAACGAGTATTTTCTCTTCCTGGACATCAAGGCCTGCATGGTACACGTGTGTTCATTTCTCCTGCACCCCTTTCCCCTCGTCCTGTCCTCCTCAAGGGTCTGGTCCGTTTCAGAGCAGTTGTTTTCGTAGGGGGGAAGAAAAGAGAATTTGGGGGAGGTGGGGTGGGGGGTTTAGGATGGGGGCCATCTGTAACCTCATGCCAAGATGTTATGCAACAAGTCCCAGTCCCACTCTGCCTGCACCATGCAATTGGGCTTTAGAGAAGAAAAAAAAAACAAGAGTGAGCGAGAAACTGAAAGACAAGATACGCGTCTTTATGAAAACCAGATGGCATTGAGAATCTCTCACAGAGTGCAGCGGTTATGGCCTGACCATCGGTCAGTAGAGGCTTCAGCTGTGGGTTTTAAAGCCGAGGGATGTGCAGAATTATGAGTAGCCATGCATTTCGTAATCATGAGCCCTGTGAGCCTGTGCTTTTTGTGGAGAAGGAACACTGCTGAATCATTCCACTTTCTATTGTGTATTGTAGTGTGTGACTCCTTTTTGGAAGGTGAAAGCTTGGCTAAAAGAAGAAACAGGAAGAATGGTTTAACAAGACACTGTATTCTGTCATTTGAAAGGTCCCATATGTAGAATAAGTCCTGGAAACAGGTGGTGTTTATTAGGAGGTATTATTCTGCAGTGTTTTGTTTGTTCGCTCTGGGAATCCAGAAAGTCGAGCTAAAAGATGTCTGGCTGAGTCTTGCTGGAGTTTGCTGGCCTTCACAACCATCAAGCGGACCTTAAAGATTAATACATAATTAAGAGAGACATTGTGATTACCTCACCAGTTAGAGTAATCTCTTTAAATTTGGGTTCATCAGGGGAGAAACATGACAGCTATGCATGTGCTTCCAAATATACTTTATGCTTGTCCATTCATATGATGCTTTCTCATCAAATGTGCACCAATCATTATGGCCTGACCAATATTTAACCTGTCTAATACTGTCTAATATCTTTTTAGTAACAAAAAACAAGTAGTTTTAGCATCAGTCCTCTCATTAAAAAAACACTTCTTTACGAGGAGAATTGATAATCTCAAAAAAATCTGTTTCTCATTTGTATTTAAAATGGTCAGTCATATTTGTCAGTTCACAACTGGCTTTCTTACTTTTTACTGAAACATTCAACCCATTTCAAGGTCAGTTTACAAGTTTCTTTTTTGAAAACTGAGTAAAATGTCGATTTACTTACAACTGTTTTAGGAACATACACCATTACCATTAACAGAGGAAAAGTATTGCAGTACTATGTGGCCTATTTTTGATGAACAGGTGACAGTATTAAAATGGTATAAGTATCAGTCTCAGACACACTCGGGCCCTGCCAAGCAATACTTTTTTTGTAAAGATGCATCAGTAGACAATAATGCAGTTTATGCGGTAATGTAGCGGGTTGGAATCTAGGTTAAATAAAATGATACGAAGCGAGAGTGGAGTGAAGTGTGGGTGTGCGGTTAACTAGGTTAAATCTAATGACTGCAGCAGGTGGGGGATCTAAGCTGCATCTAATAGAGTGAGAGAGTTTTTCCTCCCTTTTTCGCCTGTCTGGGTTTTTCTTTTGAGCTCAGCAGGAACGTTTCAGGCCGTCTGCTAATCCACATTTCACACATTCCAACAGGGGGCCTCTGAGAGAAAGACAGAAGAGAGAGGGAGAGAGAGGGTTTAGCAGCTGAAAGAAGAAGAAATAGGTAAATGAAATGCATAGAGGACGCATGGCAAATCAAGGGAAAAGTGGTGGATCAGGGGGTTTTGGTAACTCCGAAGCTTATCGATAAAATGTTGAGTTTGAACTTGAGTTGGCTTGGTAATGAAGTGTAGATGCCAAGACGCGAGTGCTTTGCCAGCCAAGGTGCCAGACTTTGGCTACATCCCATGATATTCAGTCAGACATTAAGGCCCTTGGCCTGCCATAAGCCACAAACACAATACATGATTTTCAACTGTCAGATCACTGTTCTGTTCACACTCTACAACTTATGGTCTTATAATCAAGAATCTTTGTCGCTTGCACATTACATGACTGTTCAAAGACAAGAGGTCACACATCACAAGATCTTTCTCCAGGAGAAATCTACAGTGAGTCTGTCTGGTCTCCATATTTTGTTATAAAAACACAGATGAGAAGTGTAATGACAAGACAGGAATTTTCTTCCTCCTGAAAACAAATGTTAGAAAGAAGTGAGCAATCCAGGTTCTGTGCAAATTTGCAGCAAAGAAACAAAGAGGTAAAAGAAAAGAACATCATGCTAGAATAACTATGATATGCCATTCTTGTTGATGATGTCATCCCCCAGGTTTCTCCTCACCCTGTGTCTTGCGCTCTCTTTGGCTGTAGAGGTGTCGGTCACAAGCAATACTTTTCACACTACTGGATTTGTTTTCACCCACAGGTCCATATATTTAGCGTCCTTCATAATTTGCTTGGCATCGATGTGGAGAGCGGTCATAGTGGTTGAGAATCAGTTTACAAGCTCTGAGCGAACACAGATTTTTCTCTGATCTGAGGCTTTTCTCTGCAATTTCCAAAAACTGCCAGCGATTGGAAAAATATTTCAAAATGATGAACTGCCCTGTAGAAAATGCCATAATAGGCTTAGCAGGGAATGCTGCATTACAATTGAAGTCATCATAAAGTTAAAATGATAGTTCAGAGGAAAATGTCATTTACACATTTGCACATGTGTAGTCAGCAAGCAAAGATATGTTTGCTGTTGAGTTTCCTACCAAACCTTTGAGGCTAATGTGGCTGACAAACTATTTTTCAATCATCCCAGAATTTCATACTTTACCCCATAAACTCTATAAAGATGAACTATAAGGATGGTAAAAAGTTCTTAAATATATATTTAAAAAAAATCTAAACTGTCTGTATTCATTTCTGCACAAGCTCTCTGGTCTAGTTCTACATTTTGGGACCACTAAGCAGACAGTTTGTTAGCACAAGATATGTAAGATCCGTCAGGTTTGCTTACTGAACGACGCTGTGTTACTTCTGTTCTCATTTCTACCAACCAGCTTCAATGAATACTACATTCAAGCAGTGATCTTGCAGAAGGAAAAGAATTCATTGTGTCCACAATTTTAGAAATAGATAGGAAACACAAATGATTCCAGTTGCCTAAAATGGTAAAGGTAAAGTGGGGTTTGGCAAACACTCTTATCCAGAGCTACTTTACAATCATTAGTTACAGGGACAGTCCCCCTGAAGCAGCTGAGGGTTAAGTGTCTTGCTCAAGGACACAGTGGGGTCCAAACCTACAATTTTGTGGGGTCCAAACCTACAACTTTGTGGTCGTCAGGTTTACAGGCAAGTGTTTTGCTCATTAGACTAATTTTTTTTTTAGATAACAGTATATCATCCTGTCCTAAATGACTTTGTGGTCAGATTGCTAAATGGGTTATTATGATTGTGATTTGCTAATTAATAAAAGCATTTTGGATAACCCTTAATGTGTTTGGCGCACAGTAAGATGACGGAAATTACTGGCATTGTTTGTATAAATGTGTTGATTCATGAAAACAGCCACAGAACACTCATCTGAAATGTCTGGATGCTCACGCCAGAAATCTGTGATTTGTTAAAGGACTGATTGGAACATTGTAGCCTTGTTTAATGCTGTTTTTTGCAGAGGCCAGCACCCCAAAAAAACCAAACAAAACATACATTGTGTCTGTCTGAATACAGATGACTATCTTTTGTACAGATGTAGTACAGATATGTGTCATACATATAGAGCTTGCACACACTCTCTGACGTTCTGATTAATGACTTACAAGCGCTCTGCTGCTTCTTTCTCCCTCTTCCCTCTGATATATACGAGTGCTCTATTGCATCCAGACACTGGGGCCAAATAAGAATACTTTGGCTGGGAGGACTGTGGCCACGAAGGATTTGCGCGCTGTCCAGGGGCTGTAAATACCACCAGTGCGAGAGCGGTTTATTTACTCTGGCCAGAGCCATCACAGCTCTCTCTGTCACTCAGAGAGAGAGCAAGGGGGCTTGCCAGTGGGACAGTCCAGTGATTCTGGTCCTTAATGCTTAAGCTCTGCATTCTCATTGATTGAGCCATATCTACAGACTTGGCATTCTTAAAACGCCTGCGATGCCCAAACCAAGCGCGCAGGAACTTGACTTCACACACTTTGGAGAGTCTAGAGAGAGAGAGAGGAAGTGATCATCGCACGAATGTGTGCAACTTTTGCATGCACTTCCTTGGCTGCATTGTGTAAGGATTCAAAAGCATGGGTTGAGTAACTAAGTGAACTAAAGGGACAGCGTGATTTGAATAAGGAAAGCATCAAAGCACGGATGGGCTTATTTACAACAAATCTCCACAAAAAAAATTGTAGGCTGTCAAAACCTGTTAATCCGTTCAATTCTTACATCATGAGATATGTATTGAATGTAAAAAGACATGTAAAGATGGTGTTAAGATGGGCCTTAAGAAGTTGTTTGACTGGTGACAAATTATAATTTTTTTAGAAACCCAGAGCATTGTCATAAAAGAATGATTTTCAGTGGATTGTTAATTAAAATGTTCAAGTGACTCGTTCAGAGAGACGCCACATGCAGTTGAAGTTCTCAATTGAGTTTTTTTCCCCTAGAACCATTCAATAAGAAGCAAAAGTCATTCTCTATAAGGAGCAAACTGAAATATGGTATTTTTTGGAAGTTTCTATGAATTTGCTGATTTCTATAAATTTCTATGAAGGTGAACCACTGCTGTCTAGCCCAACTGATTACCATTGGGGCACCTCATCCCAGATACAGATCTGCAATTGTTTGGGGTTTTTTGCCCAAGTGTCCTGGACTGGTTTAGCTGCTTTGGAGTCCCCTCATGTTCCTCCGCCATCCAAGGTCAATTGCTTTTCAATTGCTCCGGCTGAGATTGTTGTTCCTGTTGCTGTGGACTAGAGACTCTCAAACTACTCCTCATACAAACTCTAACAATAACTATTTTGACTCTTAACTATATTTACTCTGTTATCCATGAACTGCCATCTGTTTGGCAGTGATTAAGTCTGTAAATGAAGGTCTTCTATTGTTAGTTACCGCCATAGAGACTCTCCCTTTCACGCGTCGGGTTAACTAGAGGAGGATGGGTTCCCCTTTCGAGTCTTGGTTCTTCCCGTGGTTCTTTCTTCGTTTTAGTCACTTATTTTAAGAAGGATTGTTAGCACCTCACTGAAGGCCAGTATTTGCAACCAACATAAACCTACATAAACATTTATAAAGGCTTATTCCCACAAGTATCAGCTGCCATGACATTATTTGGGGATGTAATTACATCAAAATGACTAAAGCAGCCTTTCTAGTATGTGACATTTGTTGGAATACGCATTTATAAATGTTTAGGTAGGTTGTCAGATGTGCTTCACAATGCTGGCAGCTTTCAAGTGTATTACCTCTGATGTCCAGAAAGCCACTTCTGGTATGATATTTATTGTTTATAGGCTAGAATCTGTTATCACTTAATTGGGGGAAGGCAAAGTTTTTGATCACATGAAATTCTATTTGACATTCACTGCCATCCCCATTTGTTTCCTGAGGTTAGATCTTCTTTGAGATGGTAGCCTTAGGGAGAACCAGAGCTGTGATAATAACTGTTTAAATTAAAGAAAATATTAGGATGGACACTGGGAAAGTGTCTTCCAGGAGTAGACAGTACAGTAAAAATATAACATACTTACAAATATTTTCACTAGATTAAAGCAACAGACACACACACAAAACTACTTTTCCAGCTGTATTTATTCAATGCAACATCCAAGTAAAGTATATGACGGCGACAGTTTAGAAAAACAAAATTACTGCGATGGACAAAGAACCACCCCCTTTTAAAAAATGTGTAAACTGAATCAGGTGTAACTAGTCACCTTATCCACTGCACATCAAGCTTATTGGCTTGTGTAATTTGTATTAGTTTATCATTAAAACAATTAGCTAATACAGGGGGTGGTAGTGCAACTGAAAGACAAACAATCACCGATGGATGGCAAGGCACTGTCAAAAGATCTCAGAGATAAAGTTGTGGACAGGTACAAATTAAGGAGATGGATAACAAACCTCAAAGGCTGTAATCAATCCATAGGAGCACAGTCTAGGAGTAAGGTCTATAATTAGGAAGCTGAAAGTGTATGGTACTATTAGGACCCTCCCCCAATCAGGCAGTCCCTCCAAACTGAATGGAAGAGAAAAGAGGGAACTGGTCAGAGAAGCTATGAAGAAGCTTATGGCAACTTTGAAGCAGTAATTAATCACATAGAGAGGTCATTGTGTGCATGTGGCAGTATCACGAATGCTCCACAAATGTGGCTTGTATGGGAAGGTTACAAGAAAAAAGCCACTCAAGAAATGCACTTTAAGCCTTGACTGTTGCTTTGCCAATACGGAAGATTCTGAAGTGGAAAAAGGTGTTATGGTCAGATCAAACCAAAATGGAACTATTTGGCTTCAAAACTAAATGGTATATTTGGTGGAAAGCCAATACTGCTCACCACCCAAAGAACATCATACCTACAGAACAGCATATGTAGGGCATCCTGTTTCTTTGCAGCAGGGACTGGGGCACTTGTCAGGATAGAAGAAAAAATGGATGGGGAAAATACCATTAAAATTCTGAGGAAAACCTGCTGCCCTCTGCCAGAAAGCTGTCAATGGGAAGAATGTTCACCTTAACAACATGACAATGACCCACAGCAAAATCAACCACACTGTGGCTGAATGAGAAAAAGTGTATGTCCTTGCGTGGCCTAGTCAGAGCCCAGACTTGAACGTTACTGGGAATTTATGGAATGGCTTTATTGAAGTCCATCAACAGAGCTTGAACAGTGGGAAGAGTGGGAAATATTGCACAGTCTAGATGTGCGAAGTTGGTAGAGAAGTATCTCAATAGACTCAAGGCAGTAATTAAGGCAAAAGGTAGTTATACAAAGTACTCACACTGGGGGTGATCCTTTATCCACATCAGTGATTGTGGTTTTGGACAACCTGATCTCATGACTTTACGTGCAGCCATCACGATATACACTGTAATCAAAATATGTGCTGAGGTCACGCTTTAGGGCTTTTTTTCACTACCTTATGTATTTTAATGTGCAGTTCATAACACTGCTAATATCTGCACTAACTGGTGACTGTTAGGGTTAGGGTTTGGGTTCGTCTCATGGCATTTCAACCTGTTTCAACCGTTTTGCAAGCAAAAACGATAAGGAATCAACTCATTATTTCTCTCCTACTGTCCCTCAGTCAACAGTTATCGCTGATACTGGCGATGTTATGCAGTGCGCATTAAAATACACAGGGTAGTGAAGCGTTGTCCTAGCACGAAAAAAGCCCTAAAGAGTGACTGCAGCACATATGTTGATCACATTGTATATTGTGATGGCTTCACGAAAAGTCGTGAGACCGCACTCACAGTGGAATTGAGTTCTCTTGAATAGCAGAATTTTTGGGAGCAGAGTTTGTGATCCAAAACTAGTCGCAACATTTTACCAATATCTTCTGTAAAGCCTTCTCAGAGGAGTAGAGGCTCCTACTGCAGTAAACTGGGAGAAGCTCTGCACTAATCCCCTCAGTTGTCATAAATTGTATGTGTGGCGCGTGTATTAGCAAGAGCACTACTGACCCATGAGTTACTTTTCACTTAGAAAAGTAACTGATTGATTAAAAATTAATAGATCACAGTGTCATAGTATGGTGCAGATGTGGTGTTTCTCATGAAACCCTTCATTGGATCTAAAGTTAAAACTTCGAAACGTCATCAACTCAAGTCTCTCTTTCTCTCTCTAGCTCTTACTTGCTCCTGCAGAGCGAATTTCTGTGGAAAATTCCACTCCAATTATGCTGAGTTATGGGAAATGTCACTCCTGTCCTCTGGAAAAATTGGGGTTTGTTTGTGTAATTTAGACATTTTTCCTAGGAAAACACACAGTTGAAACATAAAGAGAGAACTAAAGCTAAGGAAGATCCATTACTGCCATGTTTTTATAAAATGGAAGTGTGAAATACATGATGACATGCTAGTTTTTTATTAAAGGTGAGTAAGGAAGAGACAGATAGAAGCAGGAGAGGTGTTAAATGACGGCAGCAATCTTTATTTAGAGACTGAGAGAGATACAAAGGCCAGGTTGTGCGTCATCTCATACTCTTTTGCTCTCTTGCATGCGCACACACTTCCTTTAGTGTCACCACTTTAATCTGCCCCACTTACCATTCTGTCCGTCACATTTCAGCAGAAAGGAAGAGATTCTGAAATAGAATGTGTTGCACAGATTCACTTGCATGAGCGCACATTTCCAAACACATTTCTTTCTAGACAGCATAAAGAATTGCTACCTTTAAACCATCAATGGACGGCAGTAATGCTATTAATTTGGCTTCAAGCTTTGCTGAAGCTCTCTCCATACAATGGAAAATTAATCTTACGTGGTGTGGCTAGGAAAATAAAAATCAAGCCGAGACAAAAGTTTTCTCTAATCTCTTCCACCCACCTGCATAGCATTTTAATCTTGTTGAATCTTGTTGATGCTTTTTATTGCAATTGCCTGAGGTGGGGTACTCTGTGTATGTGGGGTACTCTGTCTGTCTAAATGTAATGGGTTTAAATAGGTGGCAGACAAAACATGTGTTCACATCTCTGACTCATTGTCTGACCTCCAGGTGTGCGCTCATTTCCGGGATTTTATCATTCCAAACCCCTATTAAATCTCCAGTAGCAGGATATTGTGATATTTATGTACCATGATACAGCTCTGGAAAAAAATTAAGAGACCACTGCAAAAATGTTCAGTTTCTCAGGTTTTATCTTTTATAGCTGTGAGTATTGAACTGAACAGCTTTGCCTTAGTTTTTAAGAACTGCTGACAATATTTATTCTAATTTCCAAAAATAATTGTTCTTTAAAGCATAATTTTAAAGGAAATGACAAAACATCAAAAAAGAGAACTGATACAGTGTTTACAGAACTTTGATGTAGTAGTGTTTTTTTTTTTTTTGGTCGTTATACTCCTAGAGATGCGGATTTAAAAATACATTGCAGTGCTGTATAAACTGAAAAGCAGTACATTTATCAATATAGTCAGCACTGTTTGAGGGCCTAGACGTCATAGCCAGCTGAGGTCATGACGTTTCATGACTGAGATTTAAGTTGTAGTGAAAGACATGGTCATCAGTCATACTGATATCCATGTGATTGTGTGAAAGTTGATAACACTTACGCTTTTGCACCAGATGTTCCCAGACAGACTGCTGTGACTTAATAACAAACCTGAGCCTTGAAGAACCATTTTGTGAATGAGGTGTTTGTATGATGAACCTTTAAAAAGTCTAAGCCTCAGAGTATACATTCTGTGGCAATTTATTCCTTTTTATTGTTTTATTTATTTATTTTTTAGAACATGTTTATGATAAGAAGCATTTTGTATTTTAGAAATATAGCTTTCATTCATTTATAAGAATATTTAACATCACTCGCCTGCAATCACTGATAAGAAATGAAAGAACGTCTTTTAAAACAACTTAATGTTTTCCAATATTTGGGGCAGCTGTTAGCGTAGTGGTTAGGGCATTCGCCCTGCGATCAGGAAGTTGTGGGTTCAATTCCCAAGACTGCTAAGCACCCCTGAGGCACGCTGAGTAAGATACCATCCCCACACACTGCGCCCCCAACTGCTTCACTCCGTGAGTGGGTTAAATGCAGAGGAAGAATTTTGCGCTGTGGTGTGTTCACGTATGACAGAATTTTCACTTCACAGATGATTTTCTAATGAGTCGAGACCACTAAGTGCTTTAGTACCCTATAGCTAATGCATGCTTTTTTTGTCATGATTAAAAGGAAAGTCCGGTCCTCATGACCATGCTCGTAATCTAGGTCCTTGCCTAAGTGTTTACTTGTGTGGTGAATTCCCACAGAGTCAACAACAGGACACAAGAGCACCATATTACAAGAGTCTAGACATTTCCATCACAAGTCACAACAAACTCTTGCAGTATACTGACCTTCAGGTGAACTGTCCTTATGAACATTTCCTAATGAATAGACAAATATAAATGGAAGAAGTAGTGTGTATGTGGGTGCTCAAACGTTTGACAGGTGTATTTAACATGGTTCTCATGGATTCAGTAACACCTTAGAACTATATAAAGCACATAACATGCAGAACTGAACTGGGTATCAGTCAAGGTCAGGGTTATTCACTGGTCACTTCCTGTTTGGGAACTTCCTCCGCATGCGATGCTAGTAAATGCACTGTATGTTCCCTTAAACAGAATGTGATACTTGATAACAGAAATGATGCGACGATGAGCATATATAGGAAATGTGTCTGACTCATCATGGTCTTTTATTTTTTCATTTCCACAAAGTCCCAAACACTGAAGCAGATGTGGAAGCAAACATAGTAATAGTATGCAAGTTTGAGCATCATCTTTATCAAATAAAGAAACATAATGACAGAACATTTCAGAACCCTTGTGGTCGTAGCATACTGTAATAAATACAGGTGAGGCGCAGTACCTGTAATTAAAGTAGTAAGAAGGAACAGAATTGCAAATGTCCCAAAAACCTTTTGTCTGAGCTGGTGGTTTCTGTGGCTGCCTCAGCCTGACACCTTTGGACCAAAACTATTTTACCTGGTGTGTGATGGTAAGAGAGAAGACACTGGTTTGCTGAGTCTGCTGTGTCTGAAACCTGACGCTGTGGTCATTTCAAAGTAATTTGTTACATTACAATATTACTGTATTTAAAATGTAAGGCATTACACTACTATTGCATTAC
>JBBPCY010000156.1:10916547-10930444 GCA_037974405.1 Brachyalestes nurse | reverse complement strand
GGTTGGTACACAGTTAGTGATCCTATTCCACTACGGTTCTACTCCACATTATGGCAAGAACCACTTAACTAAGTAACAACAGTCCATCATTACCTTATTACAGAACATATTCTGGTTTGTTTAACTCTTTTTTGCTTACTACATAATTCCATGTGTTCCTTCATCATTTAATCTACAATGTAGAAAATAATAAGTGTGTGTCCAAGTGTGTATGTATGTGTGTGTGTGCATATATATATATATATATATACACACACATATGTATGCGTGTGTGTGTTTGTGTGAATGTGCTTCTTTAAGCTGCTGTACTTCATCCTATTCTTCTAATTTCTTTTTGGAAAACAACTTTGATTTCATGGGTCTCCTTGAATATTTTTTAATAAGGAAGGCATGTGTGTCCTTCAAGTCACCGAGACACATGCCCCCCTAAATCCAGACGGTTCAGCCACGCAGGGCTTGCCCAACACAGAACTTTCTAAATTGTCTTCACGGTTCGGAATCACATTTTAAGTGAGGGATTTTGCATGGAATGCTCCTTGGAGCCAAACAAGCTGAAAGCGTCCAATGAGAGAAGATGAAATGGACACCCCTATTAGACACCCTTGATTTCAGGCCACCTCTCAAATCTTCCTGGAAGACCCCCTGTCATGTCTCATAAACAACACTGAATTTTGTCCCCCTGATTCTGAATGGAGATCCAGTTGTGCATCGTGCCTATAAGGCTAAGCTTACAAAGAATGGGACTTTATTTACAACAATTAGCAATGTGGAAACACATCATAAATAGTTAGACTGTTTACAGGGTGGTGTTCATAAGGATACATCAAACCTACAACTGACAAACTTTTTTCTATAAAGCCTTATTCCAGCCAGTGTCAGCTGTCATATAGAGTAGATCAATTTCAAGGCCATTTTACGCATGAAAATGTTATGAAAACTTAATAAGCCTTTATAAATGTGCATATACCTCCATGTCATTCGTCATGCAAGGCTAATTAAGGTGTTGTGTAGCTGTATGAACACTGGCCTTCACTAACCACTAGGCCACCAGCTGCCCCATTATTGTGTTATTGTCTTGTTATTATTGTGTTATTATTGTATTATTACCATGTGCAATAGTCTTGTGAAACATCACTACTTATGTCAGTGTTACTGATCTACTACTGATCTCTATTACATACAATAACAGCCATCTGTGTTACTGGTAATTCACTTTTAACTGTAAGTTATTAATTTCTGTCCTTTATAATGGACATTTTGTTCACCTGTATCTTCCTTCAGTATTTGGAGTTACCCCATCAAGCCCTATAGTGTTCTGTAGAAGACATCCTGGACTTTCCAGTGATGAGTCATGTGATGGGTTTGCATGCTGGGAACAAAGACTGCAATGGCAAAATAACTAAAACCCGACTTGACTCTTTCAGAGGTTTCTGCCGGTTTGATTTAAAACTGTTGATCTTTAAGCTTGTTGGACTTCACTGTGGATTCTTTAGTGGGTTGAAGAAGGGAACATCACCAGATACTCTGTGGATCCATCTCCACTGCCAAGCAGCCGCTGCAGACGTCTGCACTGGGCTTTTTAACAGCGTACAGGTACGGCATGTGTTCTGTCAGAACTTTTTTTTATTGCGTTTGGCCAAAGTATGAAACCCGAGCCTGGTGTGTAAACACAGTTACGCCACTTAAAACAATGCCGGCCTGTTAGTGGCTGACTAACTGCCCGAGCTTCATGTACACAATGATGTCATTTCCTGTGTTAAAATGTGTGTACGCGCTCTGCAGACCGCCGTGGTGCCTTATGTTATAAAAATCCAGTGTTTAAACCGTGGCCAGCAACAGCCCAGTCGTTTAGGTCACTTGTGTCATGTTTATGTCAAATCTCTGATCTGGCTTCAGAGCCAACAGCGTTTAAATCTCCTGTTTGGGTTCAATTTAACTCCGTTCCGTGTTTAATGTCATTAAATAAATCATTCATATCTTTTTCATATTTAAAGACTTTTTTTAATTTGCTGGGGACAAACTGGGTAAACACAAAATGAACGTTCAGTTTTATAAAACATATATTTTAAGATACGATTAACTTTTATTAGTCCCACAAGTGAGAAATTTGCATTGTTATGGCATAAAGTGGACAGAACAGAGGTAGGAGCAGCAAAAATAATAGAATAAAAACTATACAATTGTACATTATAAAAATACACTATACAAATAATATAAATATATATGCATATATAAACTTAAATAAGTATATATATATATATATTTGGGGTGTAATGGTACAGAAAGGTCACTGTTCGGTTTTTAGGCTTTTTTTGTTTTGGTTTATTTTAAATAAACAACAGTGTATTAACCAGTAAACTATATTTTCATGTATGGATGACAAAAAACAACTGAAACATCTTGTATTAATAGAAAATAGTAATTAATATTAGTCTTACCTAATAGAAAGTAAGTGAGATGGCTAAACGTTTTAAAGGTCGCTGTTTAGTGTTTCCATATGAAACTGTTACAGAGTCTGTTCCTTTAAGGAACCATGCATGCTGGGATATGTAGTTTTTCGGGGGTGTGTGTGTAGTAGTGCGGGAAAGTTTCTCAGAGTTTCTTCGAGTTTCTTCCCATGGCCGCTCCTTTCGCGAGTGCTTTTTGCCACTCGAATGCTGTTTCAGACGAAAGGAAATAAATTCTCCCATTCTGAGGGAGGAAAGCACAGACCTAGCTCCCCATATCGTCTCATTTTTGGACCTGCCGAGCGACTGACGCCTGGTTAGCAGCCGCTCACACCGAGGCGAGAAGGCAAACTCACACTTGTAAATTTAGTTCCACTTTACTTTAATTGCGTGTTCTCCGTCGTACTGTGTTTTTCTCCGTACGGCAACATGTACCGAACCATGACCCATTTACCGTGACGGTTCGGGACGAATACATGTACTGTTACAACCCTAATATATGTGTGTATATATATATAATGTGGTTTTGCCACTTTAACACACAGATTAATGTAATCAGGCCAGCCTAAGTGCCTTGCTTTAAACATTCTCAGGTTCCTTCTGCCTCCTTGTCTGTCTGCTAGACTCACTGGCTCTGCTATGATCTATGACTCCTGTCTGTTTGGGCTTAGCTTGAGAGAGTCAGAGTCCCCCTCTCTCTCGTTCTCTTACTTTCTCTCTCTCTCTCACTCTCTCTCCCTCTCTCTCTCTCTTTGGCATTATCACCCTCCAGAGCGTGGTTGACAGGTGCAGATTCATACAATCTTTCTGTACTGATTTGTATTACCTAAAGTCCTGCCCTGGCAATCTCTTTGGTCTACACTTTCGGCTAAGCACTTCTCCATCATCAAAGAACGCCACTGGAAACCTATTAATGAGCCAGAGGGACAGGGTAATGTGATAATGTGGCAGTATGTTCATAACCTCAGATATAGAATATAGGGCTGGGTCATGTGCCAGGCTCAGGATAGCATGAACAGATTACTCTACTCGAGATCAAAGCTCTTACACGTATATATGAAACTGCCACCCTGACCCCTTTACTGTTCCAGTGAACTACCAGCTGCCCCACATTCTCTGACATGAGCCTGGAAGAGCACTCTCTTCATTAGAATAGATACACTCTGATTAAATAGTGGAATTGACTAATATAAACTGACAAGTACTCAAACACTTATACGCTTAAAAATATGTACTGCATGTATGCCTAAGCATAGACCAAGATAGGGTTAATAAGCTAAACTGATATTCAGACACCAGAAATGAGTAAAAGTAGTAATTTGTAAAGCCTTTGTAGGCAATTATAGCTTCATGAGGTCTATGATAAGATGTAATTTTCTTTTTCCAGCATTGTGATTCAGGTTTGATTCATTCCTTTTGGAAAACCGTCTTCATTTATCCAAGGTTTAGTTGTTTTGTTTAAAAATGCCATCTTCTTCCCTTCTACCTGCTTCCATTAATGAATCCCAGAACTGCCAGTGACACCACTGAGGTACCCTTGAGCAAGGTAGCATCCCCACACACTGCTTCCTGGGGGCTGTGTTCCTGGGTTAAATGCGTTGTTCACCCTGTGTGCTGTGCTGTGGTGTCTTCACGCATGTCTATAAAGACCACTTTCCCACTTCCATACTTTACTATGGGCATCATGTTTCTCTCTCTAAACTTACCACACTTATGGTATTGCCCAAGAGTTCCGGTTTTGTTTCTGTTCAGAGTACTTTTACCAAAGTTCTGGTTTTGTGTTATTTGTAGGAAGGAAGAAGATTTTGATGCAGTTCATTACTTATTGTTCTCTGTAGCTGTTGTCCCTGCTGGCTTCATGTTGTCTGGACGCTCTTCTCAAGTGACTTCTCTTTTATCTTCCTTATCATTAGTCTGTGAGTAACATTGTGAAATCCTACATGGTGCACCTAATCCAGGAATGATTAGTTGTGGTAAACATACCAGAGAAACAGTACATACTGTAGTTCTTGTTCTATTCAATGTTTAGGTCTCAGGGGCCATTCCCACTCATCAGCCTATACTGATAAACTTCTGTAACTTCTCTTGTGTCAGGCTTGTGTGTGTGTTTGTGTGTGTGTGTGTGTGTGTGTGTGTGTCTAATGGACTAATTAGCCAAGCATTCAGTCTGTGGTAATCCTAATAGTTTCCAATGTGGCTGAGGTGTCAGTAGCTTCCCTGCAGCTGTGCATGTCTCTCTGAGGGTAGAAACATGAGAGAGAGAGAAAGAACGAGAGGAATGAAGGATCTGTTGGTGATTCAGACATGCGATAAGCACTGGTGGCCTGCCATCTCGGTTTAATGGTCTTCCAGCTTATTTATGGATATGATCTTCCTGGATTACAACCACATTTCCCATAAGCATATGGATCTTTACGTCATGAACGATTCATTCATGTACTGTAATTGTGAAAACATTCCATAAAAAAGCCCAAGCATTTGGCAATGAAGCTAACATTCCCAAACAAATCAGGATCAAAGTCATGTCTTCCCACTTCTATTCTAGGTGAGAGGCATTTCTGGGCATTGTGTAGTCATTCTGACATCAGTTTAGTTAGTGTTGTTCTGAGTGGTCTGGTGGTGGTAGTGTGGGCTCACTGGAAAGTGAGTAAAGCTACTGTCTGCTGTTATTGCTGATGGATGAATCGAGTGTCAAAGAAATGTGTGTTAATGAAGAAGAGTCTTAAGCCTATAATAGCTTTACATTGAGTCTCTTATTAATGTAAAAGGTCTCTATCAGTTATGTATTAGCCCCGATATCAAGATCTTTCCCACCCATTGTAAATCAAAATGTAATTTGTTGATTCCACTGTCGGTTAATATCTTGGTAGTTAATCTGACATGGTAGGACTTCAAAATTGCAATAAAAATGACTGAAATGTACCTTTTAGTCCCAGAAATTCATTGGACCTTCTCTAAGGCAATGAAAGCACTGTGGGTTCGTCTTTGATAGAATAAAGACAGAACACATACATTCCTTTCCTTTCCCACATCATGCCCTCCAAATTATATCAAGTACATATGAAAAATAAGAACTTCTTTGATAGCATGTCATGAAAATGTTCTGCCATTATCCAGGGTTCTGAAACTAGAGCTTAGGTTGATCTCCTTTTTAAAATATTCCAAAACCGTCCTCTTCCATCTTGTGGGATAAATGTGAAGTGGGCTTCACAAGAAAAGAAAGCCTCCAAACCTCTTTCTCAAATGCATTATGAAAGTCAGGTTCTAATTTCCTTTCCCCAATGAAGTTCTGGAGTTTGTCCTGAGGACTTTGGTCTGTTCTTTGACATCTGTGACCGATTTGATTTGTACACTGGCGTTTCAAAATTGAACAGGCTCATGAAGACCGAGCGGCCCAAGGGACTTCAGATGTAAATGTTTGTTTGGTTTATTTTTCTAGACCTTGCTGATTAGGTCTATGTTGTGTCCCTGAAATGGGCTCGGTTTCCTAATGAGTGCTTTCAAAAAAAAATCCCAGTGTGCTTCAAGTGCATTTCAAAATCATTGTGTTTGTCAAGGCAGATCTATCATTTCCCACAGTTCGGAGGCCCCCTCACAAAAAAAAAACAGCAATGTGAAGGCACAGTTAACCAACCTCGGCATTATACATAATTTATGTTATCTTTTTCCTCAATGATATTTCACGTTAGGCCATTGTTTTGCCATGTGAGTCACCCCGTGAAACCAAAACAGAGGAGCTCAACCACCCATTTCTCAGACAAGTCACAAGAGCGTAACTGATGTTTTTGGGAAGCACCATAGAAAGGGTCTGCCTTGCCTTTGAATCTTGCAGCTTTGCAGATTGATTTGGAATCTTTGCATGCTTTTTGCCATGAGTCAGTAATTCATCTAGGTCACTGTTGGTTACAGTTGCAGCTGTTTACTCCAAACGTCAACATGGCCTAGAAACATCCGGACCCATCCCATCTGAGGTGGCCAGAGCTGATCAAAACAAGCAGGGTGAGGAAGAGGGTCCTGTCAACCCTGCTGAACTGTAAAAGACCAGCAAAATTGTCTGAGTTTCTAAAACCACTTTTAACACAGAAAAACGTCAGTAATCAGAAGATCCTGTTGCGTGATACAACTGTTTTTCCTTTTTTAGAGTCAGAGCAAAAGCATCCAGGGCTTATGCACATAAAACGAATAAGCAGGCTCTAATGTGTCTTGAGGACAGTATTTCTGTCATTCAGCTGTCATGAGAGCGTACCTGACCTTTGCTCGCCCATAAATCATGCAGCTCACGGTACGGGGAGATATAGTAGGTGTGCATGAGGAACACCAAGCAGGCCCCTTCAGCAGACAGTGACAGTGTGGGGCTGAAATGATGCTGTATATGTGGTGTTGCACAACATGATGGTGCCTCTTTCTGCTCTCAAGAGGCACATGGAAGCATTTAGAGAGACGTACTGAGAAAAGCCACCTGTGAGAAATTAAGGCAAGAGTACAGCTGGTATTAGAGTGCAGTAGAAGCTGGTCATTTGCTTTCATAAGTGCCCAACCTTGTGGGGTTTACTATCAAATGAATAGTGAACACCACATCGGGAAGAATGGATGGTTCTGTACTGAGATACTACTTCTGATTCTTTCCTTTTAAGATCACCTTTCCATACAATCCATGATCTCTCAATGCTGTACTCACAAATGTGTTCATCTATAGTAGCTGTTACAGGCATTATGAAACACTGGCAAAGGTCCCATTTAGCCTAGTGCGGAAACATACTACAAATTTGGAGTGTGCTAAGTATAGAGTGTGTATCCTTATCTATCGATGTTTATTTTCTATTCATATGGCAGGTCACAATCTTGCAGGCTTTACTCACAGAGCGCAGTTTATTGGTACAATTTATTTCTGTGTCAGTAAATTAATTAAGTATGTGATGAGTAACTGCTAAGCAACTGATGATATCTTGCATACCAAACAGGGGGAAAAAAATATATGTACTGTTTTTTTGCAAACCCTCACAGGCAAGGTGAACTCATTGATCAGTCACTTTCATCTCAGGTGTTGGCATGGTGAAATACATCCCAATAAATTGGCTCCCACTATTACAGCAGCTTCTTCTCTGCTTTTTCACTAATGGTGCTGCATCACCAGAGGCAGTTTTTGTGTGCACAAACATTGTGGCAAATATTATCAGTGTGGGGAAGGTTAATTTTAAAATGTATTCCACTACAGATTACAGAATACATGTTCCTCAATGGGAGTAATGTATTCTGATTACTTTGGATTACTTAATATATTGTCATGCTTTTTACAAAAAACAGGCCAACGCCCGTGGTTCTGAGGGTGGGAGACGGTGTTATGTGCATCTCGGGCCGACGGCCGTGCACCGGATGGCTGCTCTGGACTTTTCCAGAACATACAGATTGCCCCTGTCTGTTGTGCTGGCTCCGGGTCCACTGTGTAACTGATGCCACCAACATTAAACCCTTACATACAAGCGGGCTCTGGGCAGGCTGTAGCCGACCTAGAAGCACTTTTTTTTGGATCACTCATCATGGTTGAGGGGCCTGGTTCTTGGTGAAAGCCCCTATAAAATAATAATCATTTATAATAAAAATAATTGTAAAAAAATATTGAAAAACCTGTCTGCAGCGACAGCTTCGGTTTGAAAGGCGTTTGAAAGGCTAACATGGAACAGCGAACATGAATCCATTTATTTCAACAAAGTAACTGTAATCTGATTATCACTTATTTTAACGGTAACTGTAATGGAGTACAGTTACTCATAATTTGTATTCTAATTACGTATCGCTGTTACATGTATTCCGTTACTCCCCAACGCTAAATATTATGCCATAGTACTTCCAATCTATGTTTTTTCCATATTATGCAGCTCTGGAAAAAAATGAGACCACTGCAGTTGATTTGTAAATCAGAATCTCTATGAGTATGACAACCATTTCATGCCAGTGTCTGTTGAATTCTTACACAAGCACCTCATTCTGCTTTATGAGGCACTAATTACTGATCAGCTGAATCTAATCTTATTTAATGAGGAAAAGCATGAAAAAACACAGATGTAATCAACACTCTCCTCTTGTAATGTGACCAGTCGGATGCCAAAACACTACTAGAAGTACGTCAAAGGTATTGCCATTTTGTTTGAGTGAATGAGAGATTTGTTTTCTTTGAATTATTCAAGTTCTGTAAACACTGCATCATTTCTCTTATTTTGAGATATATTCCTTTAAAATGATGCTTTAAAGAATATTTTTATTTGGAAATTATGAGAAATATTGTCTGCAGTTCTTAAAAACGAAGGCATAGCTGTTCAGTTCAATATCTATGAAAGACAAAACCTGAGAAGCTGAACGTTTTTGCAGTGGTCTTTTCCTTTTTTCCAGAGCTGTAGATTCCTCCAATGACGTACCAGTTGGCAGCACTGCATTTTAAACTGGAATTTAAATGTTATGCATTGACTCTACAAATGTAACAGAGAGCCTACCATTTATTTATGTGCTTTGACAAAAACGGAATTGTTCCCCAGAAGTTAGCATTTTGAAACACTTGTCCAATGATGTGACAGCGGCTATGAAAGAATGCATTTGTGAGCAGAGCATAGAGAGGTCACAAGATTTCTTGCAGTAACCCAGATGTTAATATGAATAATCCTGACAGCTTAAATGGATCATTCTTGGGTAAGTTAAATAATTATTGGTTAAGTTGAAGTTAAAGAAAGGCCTCGAACTGGTTCGCAGTGTGAGTGTGTCTTTGGTTTGTATCTGTGCATGCTCAGCTCTTATACATGAGGTTTATTCCTGTGATACATTATTTCACTTGCCCAGCAGGAGTACAATGTACAAGATGATATGATTGTCCTTGTTTGAGGGGGAAACAATTGGTAAATATCGCAAATATAGTTTTTCTTTCCCTGTTTACATAATATCACTGAAGTACCTGTCTTTGGATTGTTCGGGCTCAGTAAATGCTGCACTCATTTCAGCTTGATTGCAGGTCCAGTTTCTATAAGAATGCTGAAGAAGCACAGGAGGGGAACCTATCATTCCCTAACACGCAATTTCTGTAGGTCAAACCTACATTCACACCTTCCACAATGGCATAATTGCTTTCTTCCTTAGAATGAAGGAAGGGAGGCAACGTTCGCATGTTTACAGATTTCAGACAAAGCATGGAAATGGCTGTTCCTGCTGTATTTAAGGATGTAGTGAAATGTGCCTGTCATCCAGGAATGAGGATGTGCCTCTTCAAAACGCATCAATATCAGTTATCCAGCACATACGGTCATTTTGTATGTTCTCTTCTCATTGCCACTGAGGCTAATAAGTGTAAAATTTAAACTTTTAACACTATGTCTGTATAAAAATACGTAAAGAAAATATGTTTCCAGTTTGAACTAGTTGTGGGGAAATGGCCCATACATGTTTCGAATACTGAAAACTGTTGCCTGCATTAAGTTGTACATGAACTCATGGTTGAATGTCATGTTTTGTACATTACGTAATACACATACGCTCTACAGAAACACATTTTAATGCACAATTTTTTTTTTATTTGCTAAATTTTACATTTTTGGAGGGAAAGTGTTTTTAAAAAGGTTGCACATGCAATTTGTTAAACACAGAAGATGAGTAGAAATTATACACTTAAATCTGCAGTAAAAAGCATATTTATGTCTGTTTTCTCAAAGGGATATAGTGACTGATGGTGTTCAAAATGTAGCCTACGACTATATAACTGTTTCAAACTTTTGAGGTGTAATACTGCTTTAAATGGCAGAGGATGAAAAAACAGATGGTTATATGGTCTATTGTTTGGTATGGAAAATTAGACAGCATGCAAAGTGACACTTTATTTATTTATTTTTGTCTTTCACTGTGTGTTTAAAAAAGTGAAAGGTAAGTTGAAGGAAACGGGACGTTCAGCAGTGACAGTGCAGTGATGAGATGTTCAGCTGGATCATTTGTCAACAGGAAGGCCTGTTGATTGATCACAGCCTGGGGAATTATGAGACCAAACTGTGTGTATTACGGAACATTAAAGTGGGTGTCCCTGACAGTACCCCACAAAAGCCTTTTGTACAATATTTAGATTAGATCATGTTTTTATAAGAATAAAGCTGATTATGAATGCTCTGTATTTTGTAGTATTCATGGTAATATCCACAGACCCCATCTTACTGGTCTATTTAAACAAATTTCTTTTGTGAGAAGCCCTATTTTAATAGGACTGTGGTTGATATCCTATCTTTACAAAAGCAACTGAATTGGTTTTGGAAGAGTTACAGGGCCAAAACCATATACCTAATGTAGCCAGTGTTATCTCTGGACTTGCTGACAGACAGATAGACAGACAGACGGACCCACTGGTGCGTTTTTCTTCTCGTCTGGGGTTCCCTGTAAGACTAAACCATCGCACTCAGCAGGGTCTGTTTTGGTTTGGCCCAAACAGAGCTGAACATAAACAGGAAGCATCTCCGCCATTGCACTAAACCTGAGCATCGCTCTGGTAACCAGTTCATTGGCTCCATGACCCTGAGGCAGCAGAGGTCATACAAAAGCTTTGAGTTGAAATAGGAGAAAGTCGATCAGTCTAAGGCTGTTACCAACATCACTCAGATACAGTATACAGTAGCACAGCAGAAAAGTCATGAAGTATGAATGAATGAACAGTAGCAGCTATAGCAGAGCTTCAGTGGTTGCTTTGGGTGTCTTGCAAGCATGACCAGCAATTATGGACAAACCACTGGAGTTTAGTAGAGAGTAAGTAACTAGGTTTTCTAATGCAGTGGAAGTGCTTCCGGGCATGTTTTTGTATTGCCATAGAAGCATTCTCTGTAAATTTGGACAACTGCATGCCTGGAGTTTCTCAAGATTCACCCTGAGGACTGTTTTGGTAGTATATGACACGCATTATTTCTCAATCACAGAGTTATGTATAGCAGAATATGGAACCCCAGCTAAATGCATCATGCTGACAATGGTAATTAGTTCATTTAACTTTTGCGTAGATTTGTAAAATACATGTCATTGAATTTGGTCAAGTTCAAAGATTCAATTCAAAGAGTTATTTATTGTCAATTCATATTTTATGTGCAAGACATACATGGGAATCGAAATGCCGTTTCTCGCTCTCTGGTGTGCGTTAACTAGAACTAGATTACAATTTTTTTATTGAATTTACAATAGACATTCTATAAACAGACAAAATAACAAGACACAAGACAAACAAATAAGGCAGTAGTGCAAATGATCACAGCAGATAAGACAGTTAACAATAGAGTGCAAGTAGCAACATAGAAGTCAAAAGCAACAGAAACGTATGAAATGTAATGTCTTTGAGACTAAAATAAATAAAAAAGCATGTATATCATGTTGTACTAATTATTGCATATTTTTTTATATATTTGGATTGGAAAGCTTCTGTAGTTCTTAAAACACTGAACTGTACTCAGTTAATTCTGAAAGTCTTTTTTCCAGTTTTTGCACCTAAGCCTGAGAACGTAATCCATGCTTTCTTTCTTGCACCCATTTTTTGAAAAGGCAAGCTCTCCCCCAGTTACTGGCATTGTGCCAGCTTAAACCCTACATATCGTATGGTTAGAAAGAAACCGATGCTTAACAAACATGACATTTTATGCTACCACTCTGCTGGGTTTCTCACTTTATCTAACAGGCTTGAAGAGATCTTTCATGGCTCTGTGTACACGAACCCTCAGATCAGGATCTATATCTAGAGGAAAATAATGACCAAAGCTTGACTAAACAGGTAGGTTTTCTGCTTCGATGTGGAAATTGTGATCGTGTCAGTGTCTACAAAACTGACAGAAAGGTTATTTCACAGTGGGACAGCTTTTAAAGAAATATCTATACCCCCTGCTGCAGCCTTCAAGATTAAGTAGAAAGTCAAATAGCTTGCACCTTGCCATTGAAGCAGACAGTGTGTGTTCACTGTGTTCACTCATACACTGCAGGCATGTCAGTTTTACCAAAGCAGGAAGAGATACTGCCGAGCATCGCTTGTGCTTGCTTTTGCTCATATTTGCAACTGGCCCTTTCTTTTTCATAGCAAAAATTTTGTTGCGAAGTCAGTCATAATATATTTTCTCATTTCAATTTATAAAATGTCTTGCTAATAATCCCAAAAAAAGCATTGCGTCTTGACCAATAAATTGAATGATCAGAACATTAACACTGACAAAAGCTCCCTATAAGACAGATTATACCAGTTATATTGGTGTTTGTGACTTGTCATTAAGAGCTTATGTATGTGAGGTCTTATGAATGCCAGTAAAGTGTTGCAGGACACCCTGCAAATAACATTAAATAACTCACCTTTTGTCTTACGTTCCTCAAACTTTTTGCATTTATAAATTAGAAGAATTAAGGCTTATGGTTTATGCATTTAAAAGCTCTGGTTATTTTTCTAGCTCTCTCTGTTGCTTACCTTGTTGGGTACTTTTGGAGCTGACGTAAAGTGTAAAAGTAAAAAGGATCCATTTGACATATATGAACACCACATCACACAGTGTGAACATCATGAAACTGTTTTTAACCCATTCACCAAGTGAAGCACCAGCCAGCCAGGGACAGTTGCTCAAGAGTACCTCAGAGGTGCCACTAGCAGTCTTTGGGACTTGAACCCATTACCTACTGATCGCAAAGGCCACTCCATAACCTCCAGGCCACCAGCAGTGATCTGTGTAGTGATGATATTTAGATACTGTGTCATTTCCACTCTAAGTGTCTTCTGTGTACTGCTAGAAAATAATAAACGCAAGAAAAAACCTGGTCACTTGTGACTAATAGCTAGATACCCCGGTTTTTCACCCATGGTTTAAACTAGATGACTGTGACACTCTTAAAAACTGCTGCTGTTGTATATCTACTCTCTAATAGTTCTGCATTCCACTCCAAATGACTCACTATGATTTGCGTGTTCCCTACTGGCCCCTCTTCTGTGGACATAGTGGACGTTTGTTGGTCATAGCAATGGAATGTCCATGTAAATCATGAGAAGTAGGACGTAGTGACTGAGTGTTTCATTGGGCTCGCAAGGTTGATGTCCAGTATCTCACCTTTCAGCACCCTGGTTCATTCTAACTGATGTTTAAGATATTTTCATTATGGCAGTTATGAATGCAGTGGTCATTCTAGGCCTATGTTCATGGTTTAAAATATTTTTTTATGATAAAAATGATTTATAGTTCATTTTATGAACATGTGTGGTGGCGCAGTGGGTAGCACTGTTGTCTCACACCTCCAGGGTTAGGGATTTGAGTCTGGGTCCTGACCTCGTATGTGTGGAGTTTGCATGTTCTCCTCGTGGTGGTGTGGATTTCTTCCGGGGTCTCAATTTTTTTCCTCACAGTCCAAAGACACGTGTGTCAGGTGAACTGGGGATTCTAAATTGACCATAGGTGTGAGTGTGTGAGTGAATGGTGTGAGTG
>JBBPCY010000156.1:10892974-10907769 GCA_037974405.1 Brachyalestes nurse | reverse complement strand
GTGTGTGTGTGTGTGTGTGTGTGTGTGTGTGTGTGTGTGTGTGTGTGTGTGTGTGTGTGTGTGTGTGTGTGTCACAGGAGAGAGAGTCTCTGAGAGATATTACCCCCTCATGCTGAATGCCTGTAGTGAAACATTACAACCCAGAGGCCCATACCTTTCTAAAAAAATATGACCTATGCGAACTAGTCCACATAGTTAAAGCTGACCCTTAAAATTTACAGGGCTAGACAGTGAGGTGAGCTAGAAATAATTTGGTGTATGAGCAATAATTAAAGTTCAGGTACAGATGGGGTTTAGGGTTGGAATCTGTTTTGCCAGGCAAAAAGTTTTGGGAATATATGTCAAAGTGAAAAATGTCAGGACTTATTCTCTCCATGCACTGAACCACAGGAGGTCCTGGAGATGAAGCCCTGGATAAGAGCCTCCATCCTCGATTGACAGCCTCTCAGCATCTGCCTTGATGCAGAGGAAAATGAGAGGTACCAGGGGATTGCATTCACCTCATGGTTGCACTTATGAAGTAGGGCTGTGCGGTATGGTTGGTTTTTCCAGTCTAGCCGAGGGGGAGAGATCATTCAGAGAGAATTATGCACCATGCTATAGCAAGAGAGCCCTCAATCTTATACATATATCGTCATCTAGCACAGAGGTCCCCAAACACTGGGCCGCGAGTCATTTGGTCCGCACAGAAAGACAGAATAAAAATATTTTATTGATCATCAGAGTCGGAAAGATCTTTTAGTTAGAAAAAAAAAACGCAGTCACGTATTACGGTACATCAAAAATTTAGCCCACAAGCTAGCAAACGAGTAAAAAACAAACGCGCTTTGTTTTTAGTTGTATCTGTGCTAGCCCGTGAAAATATTGTTTTACATTAAACTGATCCGTGTCGCAAACAAAAGGCTTGGGGACCGCTGATCTAGCTGATCAGGGATTTTGTTCTTTTACCATTGCATGGATGAAGTGACGAACCCAGCATGGCTCAAGCTGTTGTCCTGTGAACCTGTTTGATTGTCTTACTAACCAGGCATGAAATCAAATCATGATCTTCATCTGCAGCAAGACGAGGCTTTAATTCTATGGAGGGCTATTTCAGAATTGCTAGCGCCTTTTTCTTTTGTGCTGGAGTTCAGTTTCGTTGCAACAGAGCCTGTGGGTATAATTTGTTTTTGTAGTTAATTAGACTACAAACAAATGCAAATTGTTCCCAGTTGTTTACATACCTACACGATGAGAAACCCAGTGGAATATTTAAATAATTACTAATGAGGCATGGTTGTCCAAAATTGTGTAATTGTAGATGGAACTGGGTCAGAGCTTTGCTCCAGCAAATGCAGTTAATTGATTAAAATAGGTTTAATCCCTGCCCTTTTTAACCAGTGCCATGTTTATAAAGCCGCCCAAATGATAGAACCTGCTTCGTGGCACTGAAACAAGCTTGAACCTAATGTTGTTTTGAAATCCTTTCTAATGAAGCATGTCCAATTGTCGTGCAGGCGGTGTATCGCTCTTTTATTGTGATTTAGCTCTTGTGAAGAAAGGGAACTGGGGCCCTCAGTAGGGCAAGTGAGGGCCTGTCTTTTGAACCCACGTTTCAGTGAGTAATGCAACCCAGCTGTGTGTGTCGTCCCTGTTTCGCTTGTAAAAGGCCAAGAACGGAACCAAAGGCCTTGTGACAAAAGGCTCGGTCTCAGGAGGGGGTAGTGGCTGGTTTTGCTTTGTGTGCTTTCTCCTCAGAGGAGATCTGATCCAGGGAATAACTTCAATAGAGACACTCACTGCTGTTTCACCAGTCATCAGCCAGCCAATGGGAGGCCTCATAGAAGTCTCGCCCATTGACCTCCAGTCTGTACATTCACACTACTGACAGAGCCTTGCGAAATGCCATTGGCTCTCCTCGCTGCAGACACTGATCCTCGGCAGAGCTGGAGAAAGCTAAACCCCTGGTAAAATGGGCTTCTAATTGCAACATGTTGCCCCAAGCAGTAAGGATGAAAAACTCCCGGAAGTCTTGACACAGGCCAGCACTGCTTTAGCTGCCTGGCTTTGCAAAAGCGTGGAGACCTTTCGAGGAAGTAATAGTACCTCCACTGTGGTTGTCAAATGCTTCCATGGTGATTTGTTTTGTTTGGTGTTTTCTACTGGGGCTATGAGGTAATGTGCTGTTCTGACACTATAATATAAAAATGGAAAAGTATAAGAGAGACCAAACTACATACAGTACAGTCTGCAGATGTATTCGCAGCAATGTACTGGAAAATGAATACAGACACATTCATTCATTAATCAGGGCTGTATAATATGGAACAAATACCATATTGTTGCTACACAGTATTTTTATGGGAAAGTTTCACAAAACATAAAGGGAAGGTGCTGAGTTCAAATAGCGTAGTTTTAAAATCAGCAAACAAAATATTGTGAAAATCTTGTGTTTATGCATGTGTGAAGTTGTGTGCACATTTGTGTTTGTGTGTGTGTGTGTGTGTGTGCTTCTTGTGAATGGTTGAGCTCACAGGGATTATGGTGGCCGTGAACTCCGCTACGGCAGGAAGTTCCCACTGCTCTGGCTATCTGAGCGGAAAATGCATGTTTGTCAAAAGTCCCAGACCTGGTCTTGGTTTCCATGCAGTGTCATTGCGCATTGAGAATACTCTGCCCTGGCTCCAACAAAGTGATTTTAGTAAGACCCCCTGCCTAGCAACCACAATCCAGGAGCTTAGGAGTCAAGTAAATATCAAAGAGTTCACATTTGTCTTGTGTAAGTCTGTTTTTGTTACATATCCCACATCTAATTTGGTGGAAGTAGCTCCTATCCTAAAAGCTACCCTTAGTGGTATTAGGTGTTGTTTGACTGCTTTAAAATCAGATTCATTACTTGACACTCTGTAGACATGATGGTCAGAATAGGACAGTGGCGCTGCCCAAACTATATGGGCTGGGACATCAGGCTTTCTAGTTGAGTTAGTCTTACTGTCTGCCCAGAGTGAGGTCCGGTTTATGACTTGTTGGAAGAATGGGAAAACAGCACCACTCCATAAAATGTGACAGAAGCAATAGAGAATTCCCACATGTCTTGGACTTTACCCACACTAAGCATATTTTGAGTCATAGCACTTCATGGGAAGAGAGTGTGAGGAAAGCAGGGCCTGAGATCCTAGCTTTACTCCCAGAAGTTGGGAGCACTGGATGAAGCACTATAATGCAGCTGGAGTGAAGTTTTGGAAGACATGCTGCTGCTGGCAGTGTCCTGTACTTTTTACTGGGTAATGTGATCTTAAAGAAGTAGTCCAGATAAAGCAACATACACTATACAGACAAAAGTATTGGGTCGCTTGACCATTACACCAAGAGATTTTAATGACTTTGGATTCAAATGCATAGACTTGAATACAGAATTGATTCCCCCTTTGAGCTATAACAGCTTCCACTCTTCTTGGAAGGCTTTCCACAAGATTTTGGAGAGTTTCTGTGGGAATTTGTGTCAATTCATTCTGTAGAGCACTTATAAGGTCAGGCAATAATGTTGGATGAGAAGAACTGGCTCGCAATCTCCATACCAGTTCATCCCAAAGGTGTAGGATTGGGTTGAGGTCAGGGCTCTGTGTGGGCCAGTGAAGTTCTTCCACACTGAATTCCTCCAATCATCTCTTTATGGACCTTTGCTTTGTGCACTGGGGCACAGTCATGCTGGAATAGAAAAGGGCCTTTCGCAAACTGTGTCCACAAAGTTGGAAGCATGGCGTTGTCCAAAATGTCTTTGTCTTCTGAAACATTAAGATTGTTGTCCACTGGAAAGCAGTGTCCCTGTGCCTTTGTACATGTAGTGTATGTTTGGTTATAGATGCTTCATGTATAAATGTTTTAAATGGAGTTTTTATTTTTGGAATTTTTTAAAATTGCAATGACTGTGACAATTTATTTGCACTGATTAATTCACATATAAATATAAAACCCTTAAATTTCAGGATAGTGTGAGAACCGGTGGAGAGTATTAAGTTTTCAATTTTTATGTAAGATTAATGCAAGAAGGTCCTAGTTCCTCAGGAGAGGATTGAACAGATGAGTCTTCAGGAGGTTTTTGAAGATACAGAGGGATTCTGTTGTTCTTGTTGGCTTAGACAGCTTATTCCACCAGAGGGGAACCACAAAAGAGAAGAGTCTGGACTGGGTTTGTCTTGTACGAAGAGATGGCAGAGCCAGATGATGGCAAATAGTTGTGGTAGCCCACTGTGAACATTTGAAATGCAGTGCTTGATAAAACTGTAGATTATAAGCTCACTCACTCACTTTCGGTAACCACTGAATCCTCACTAGGGTTGCGGGTACCCAGAGCCTATCCCGGGGTCAATAGGCGCGAGGCAGGGACTCACCCTGGGCGGGGCACCGGTCCACCGCATGGTGCACAAAACTTCTGACTGTCAGAAAAGCATCAGACTGTGTCCATTAGAAAAAAATACTGAAAACTATCTCATATTTTCAACATTGTGGCCTTGCAGAATAGGTACACTTAAATCTACAGCTTAGATGAGTTCTTTTATCACACCTGAAAACTGTAACCACTGTCATATATGTCTGTTCTTCTGCTAACCATCACTATACCAGAATCTTTTGGGACACTGTTCTTATTTCTATGCTTTCTATACCCCTCTTTAAATCAAAGTGCCCCCCATCATTCCAAGTACAGTGAACTTTTTTGGCCTTTGCAGACTCCCTAATTCCTAATATTTCACTCCTTCAAACATCTACCCCCCGCTCTCTTGCTTTGTTTTTCATTCCATAGTTATGACTCTTCTGCGCCATGGACTTTTCTACGAAACCCGGCCGTACTCTAGCCGGTCCTTGTCTGAGTTTGGGCCGAGGCTTTATGCTTCTGTGCGACTAAGGCTAGCTGTGTTTGTGGAGAAACGTTTTTTCTGCCCACTCGGTGAAAACTCCGTCCTCCCACGTTTCAGTAGACCCAAGCTCTTCAGCATATGCCCATGCTAATGGCTGTAGCAGAGGAACTTTTGAACTCAAAGCTCCATGGCTGATGCTGATCCTGTCAGTACCTAAAGCTCAGAGAGCCCTCCCAGTGCTTTTACTGTAGCTCCTGTGCTGTTTTGCTAGGTTCTCAGGTGCTCCAGGCTGGAGGTTGAACAACAACCAGGGTATCCCTTGGATCCTGTAGACTGAAGACCAGGCTTTGCTCTGCAGTCATATGTTTGCTTCCAGAGCTGAAGCACTGAATTATGTTTCACACACAGCAAGCCTGGGCTTCAGCACCGTGCCTCTGGACCCCCAGAGACAGCAGGAGGGTTCAGGCTGGAGGGAGAGAAAGAAAGAGAAGTTATTTCGGCCAGGATCTACAGCAAGGCCAGTACGTTTGATGATAGTTTTTTCTGGCTAAGAACGAACAAAAGAAGAAAACATGACTCAGTTTTACTGTAAAAGTATCTCTACATTTTTATCAGTTGAGATTTACTGTTAGATTGAACAATCCCATAGTTCATTAACTATGAACATCTGTATGTGGACAGACTTTAGAACATTTCATTATTCCCCTTGCTGCTCTAGGCAAATTTTCATTAAACCCCAGCAAATACTTTGAATGCCTAAATCTGCAAAAGGTCAAAGTTTCACATTCTACTTTCTATCAATTTAATAGGTACTATTTCACAATATCAATAAAAAGGTATGGTCTGTCTTACGGGAGTTTCTTTTTTGCCTCTACACTCAGATGATGGACAGTTCTGGCTGTGACCACTCAAAAGAATTCGTAATTGTGTCCTAATTGTATCTTTAGGGATAAATAGAATTTGTGTTGAGCCTTCAGCTCTGTTCTAAGAGCATCTGTATTAGGTCAGCATTTGGTCATTTCAGCCGACTCCAGAGTGTTGTTTTTCTCTCTTTGACAACAGATGACAAATAGATAATCAAGCTGCGGCCAAAAGGACTTAAATCTCTCATTTTTTACTCCCAGAATAAATACTGGCTGACATAGTCGATAGAAGCTACAGTTGGTGACGCAAAAAACCCCCATACGATTGTGTTGTTGCGCCACATTTTGGAGGAGATTTCCCTGCACCTGCCCCACATTTTCCTCTCCAAGTCCATACTGGAAGCTTCTGAACAGCTTACTTCACAGCCCTGTACTGATCACAAGTGATGAAGCTGTTTGGAAATCCTCTGCTAATTAAGTAAAAATGTGACAAGAATGGTCTGTGTTGGAAAACTGGCTCTGTTTTTATTCTTTAGGGGATTTGTTTTACCCTTTTTAAAGCATCCTCTATCCATAAGAATTACTAGATAAAAATAGTGTTTTGTAATGTGCCTTTAAAACTGATATGTAAATGACCTTTGATGTATCTTTGCTGTACGGATTCACAACTGTTAATTTTTTTAAAAGAATGCAACCAGGTGTCAATAGCAAAGTAATATTTGTTAACAAGTGTTCTGGTTGTCTGAGAAAAGTATGTTATAATGAGCTTGCAGACAGGGCCCAGTGGCAGTTGATTCTAAAGTACTAGCTGAACGCTAATAACAAGCACAGCACCCTGAACAGCACTGAGCAGTTCAGAGTGAGATAATAATCACTGAAGTGGAAAACGTGAAAAAAAAAAGTTTTGTTTGAAGCTGTCTGTAGCAATTAAACAGATACACTACATGGGAAAAAGTGTTGGGACGCCTGACCATTACACCAACAGGGACTTTAATGACATTGCATTCAAACTGATAGACTTTAATATGGAGTTTGTTCCCCCTTTGCACCTAGAGCAGCTTCAACTTCCCCTCTTCTCGAAAGGCTTTCCACAAGATTTTGGAGTGTTTCAGTGGGAGTTTGTGCCCCAACAGTGTCTGGCACAGTTGTTGGATGAGAAGGCCTGGCTCGCAATCTCTGTTCCAGTTTATCCCCAAGGTGTTGGATGGGGTTGAGGTCAGGGCTCTGTGTGGGCCAGTCAAGTTCTTCTACACCGAACTCATCCAGCCATGCCTTTATGGACATTGCTTTGTGCACTGGGGCTCAGTCATGCTGGAATAGAAAATAATCTTCCCCAAACTGTGTCCACAAAGTTGGCATTTTCCAAAATGTCTTGGTGTGCTGAAGCATTAGGAGTGCCCTTCACTGGAAGTAAGATGCCTAGTCCAAACCCTTAATTATGAGGTGTGTCCCAATATGTTTGTCCATATAGTGTGGATCTCACTCTCACTTTCATTCTAAGAGAAATGCATTTGGAATTCTCTTCTTGTGCACAGATCCCTACTGGGCACTATTTGGGTGTGGAGTCCATAGTTTCATGACTCCAAGTGTGCCCTAGGGAGTAGAGAGCCATTTGGGATCATGCCATAGTTTGACATTTATGAGGCGTGTAGTTCAATTATTGTGATATTATTGATTTAGATATGGGTTGTCTATGAAGCTGCCAAAGGGAGTATGTAATGAGATGATGAATAACTAAGTGGGTGGTGTTAATGGGTGACACAACCATAATGTTTTTTTGCATCACAGGCCAATTGCACATGCAGCATGCAAGAACAGAAATGATCATTCTTCTCAAATGGGGTAACATTTAATAAATGTGCAAGACTGCAGTTATGGCACAGTTTGTAGCAAGCTTTAGAGTTTGAAATGCAATAGTATTGTGTATATATTGTAAAAATATACTACTTCCAACTGAGCCAAGAATTGCTGCGAATCAAGAATTAATGACCCAGTAAAGCCAAATAAAATGTACATTCATTAAATGTGCTGTCAGTAAATCCTTCCTGGTGGAGCCATGGTGCAGCTCTGGTGATTCTCCTTCAGAGCACTCAAACTGAATCAGTTGCTTAAGCGTACACTGCCAGATTTGCTTTGGTGTTCCACTTGAACTTCACATAGTATGGAAAAAGCAAGCGAAGTTTCTTGGTGTATAATGCATCTAGATTGCTTTCCGACACATGACAGTTTAGGCCCAGTTAGCGCCACATGCTGTGGAAATGAGCCACTAATGCAGACAGTACCGCAGACAGAGGGAAAACCAATTAAATGCACAGAATGTAATATGCCCCTGAGTGTTGGGGGGGGGGGGGGGAATGCAGTCTTCAAAATGAGCAGTAAACCTGTGCTGTAAAAAAGAGAGGGTGGAAGGAGATTTATGTAAAAAAAAAGGAAAAACCAGAAAAAGGTCTAGTGGAATTACAGTAAATAATGTGCTTCTACAACAGGCCACTTCGTGTGCGATCCACATATGCGAACAAACCGAATAGGTTTTACTGGCAAGCGGCTAAGTGGTTTAATTCAACACTCATGCTGCAGTCCACTTAAAATTTGGCGGCTGTGTGAACCAAGGCCCGCAAGATTCCATGCAATCAAATCAGGGTGTATTTGAAAAGGGGTTTGGCAGTTGTTCACTGAAGGACTAGGGCAAGCTGAACCGCCCTGTTTGGTTTGGATGTGCTTTAGAGCCGAAGGTGCGACAGTGTGCACTGCCAGGAGAGCAGGGAGTGAAGTGACTAACTTTGTTTACACTGTAACATTCAGTGTACTCCACACACCACTGACCTTCCAGCAGTCATTGCTTGGATTTTTCATCTTGTTCGTCAGTATGATCAAAGTGCCTGAATGGAAAACGTTATGTAGAAATATTTGCTGGTGCAGTCAGATCCCCATGTGTACTTAAGCAGTGTGGTGGAACAATTCAAATCAAGACAAATTTATTTATGTTGTTTCTTGAGTGGTTACGCACAGTTTGGTAAGTTTTTAAGATGTTCAACCAAACTGTCCTTCACATTCGCCGGGATCACAATATGGTTTGACAGCCACTGTGATCCTGGTTCTCTCTTTGGAGAAGAATTCCCCTACACTCTTAAGAATAAAGGTTCTTAGCTTGGATGTATGGTTCTGGAAAAAGACTTTGATTTATTTCATACTCTTTATAGAACCAGATACAAAAGGTTCTCCAACATGAAGAAGAATCATTTAGATGCCAAGGCACTCTGGATTCTTACTTGCTGATATTTGATACAAATTACAATACAGATATTTTTACAGATATTTTTTACATTTTTACATTAATGATTTTTAAAAATCATTTTGATTAATAATGAAATGCTTTACACATTTCACATCCCTTTTTTTTTTACAATGATTTCTCCAACAAGGTAAAAACGTACTACATTCAGTAGAGTGTTCGAATGCTGTTAATCCGACATGGAGACTGACAGGATTTCTACTGCTCTTGAAAGAGAGTAAGTGGTATGAGAGTAAGTGGTATGGTAGCAAATTTAAGGTTTAAAAAAATTGTTTGTCATGTGTTTTTGTTCTTTTAGCCGTTTTTTTTTTTGCCAAGTTTAATAAAACAGTTTGATACCAATTCATATCAATTAATATTGACACATCAATTTATTTCCACTTAGTCCCTCAGCTACACTTATAACGAATGAGTGAGGATGCAAATGTCTGTGTCATTCATCAAGAGCCAAACAAATTACTGTATAACATATTCTCCAGGTTAAACACTGGGTATTGCTTGCCTGCTACTTAATATTCTCTACTTCTCTACTAATCTTTCAAAGAAATGTTGAGGTTTCTGAAGTTGTAGCTGAGAAAGTTCTTAGGCAAAGTTTGTAACGTATGTGAGTATGACAAGGTGATCGATCATATTCATCACTAGGAAGATGATGGTGAACATCATTCATTTCTGAAGTCATTTTGTTTCACATAACTGTTCAATGTGGATGTTTACTCACCTTTTTAAATCAAATCAATGTGTAAATGTCATTTTCTCTTGTTTTAGGAAATCTTGCTTAATTCAATTCACTTTTATTTATATAGCAACCACGTTGTCACAAAGCAGCTTAACAGAGTCCAGGTCCGAGCCCCTAGTGAGTAAACCAAAGGCGACAGAGGCGAGGAAGAAACCTCGGGAGGAGCCCATGACTCAAAAGGGGAACCCATCCTCTTCAGGTTGACCCGGAGAGAAAGGGTATCTGGGTATCAATAACAAGAGACTAAGTGTCCATAGAGGTTAAAACAGTGATCAAAAGTCCAAAGAAATGTTCTGCAGTAGTGTCAACCATGGAAAGAGTCATTTAAGGTTTCAAACGGATCTTTAATTAGTCATGGTTCTGTAACCATTGCTTTTACCCTTGAAGAGCCCCTTTATGCAAGAGTAAGAGTGTATGTGCAGGGTCTCTGAACACATTCTTTACTCTTTCACACATTATTTACAAAGCATTCTTAAAGAGCAGTCTATTTAAAGATTCTTTAGGGAACCAAATATGGTTTTTGTATGGCATCACTATAAAGTATTAGGCTACTTTTACTCTTTTAGTACATAATGATGTTGGTTTTTGATTTGGGACTGGGAGAGCAGGGAGGTTTTTCTTTATGTTGTGGTTTGGACAATCAGTTTCCTTATTTGATGGATTGCTTTCATAATCGATTTAGTTAGCTTTACGCTTAAGTGGTCAAAAAAATGTTTTGTCTGTAGTAAAGATACCTGTTCTAGTGTTTCTCAGCCTCATTCATGTGGAAGACCCTTTTATAAGAACTATCTGTTTGACCCTGAATTATAGAGAGCCAGAAAATGTTGTGCCAAGAACAAACACATTTTGCAGCCTGAATTTCTTCACTAGGCTCCATGGATCTCTCTGTCAACCTCTTTCCAAGTGCTGTCATCTCTTAAACAAGTAAGATGATGCGAACTGGCTTCCAAAGCTAGCTGTAAATTTGCTATAATGGCTAGAACAGCAACCTTACACACCTTGATCTGGGAGACAGAGGGCCATTAATTAGATTTTAATCAGTGTGTTCCCCCAGTACTCTCTGTATTTTTCCCTCATTGTAAATCACAGAAGAACAAATTGCTCTGGCTCTATTATTATAATTCACCATTGCCAACTGTTGTCCATGGTTTGTCCATTAGTGCCTCAATTTATGATCATATGATCATATGAACATATGATCTTTAAGGTTTCATTGTGGTATCTCGCATTATATGAATGTTTTTCTTTTAAACAGAGACCCTTCCCTTTCGAAGTGTCACCTCTAGACTGGATTAGCTGAGAAACGTCCTGTAAACCCAACCAGTGTATAAGCAGAAAGTCAAATCTGCGTTTACTCAACATAATGTTTCCTCTCAGGTTACCACAGCTACTGTCTTTTTTGTTGTAGAATTAAATCAGTGTGTGTGTGTAACTTCAGCATGATTAAGCTAGCATTAAACAGGCAAGCATGTATACTCAAACTCAGTGACTGCTTTAAAGAAAACACCACATTTATCAAGTCTGATGATACAGACCAGATACCTCAACACCAGAGTCCACCATTGTGAATGTACTGGCCTACCTAAGCCAATCTGGGTCTACTTTGAAAGACTGAGTTTCCCGTCAGCAGTGTATTATTGAGTTGAAAGAAAAAGAACATTCAGTACTGAGATCAGGCGCGCACACACACACTTCCCTAACAAAATCATAGATGAAGAGCCAGTACAACAGTTTGCTTGCACTACTCATCTGGAGAGCACCTGGAGGAATGGAGGCAGAATTAAACAGGGTCCTCTGACTTTTATGCACACGCCTACACATCTACGCACACATATTCAACAGGGCTGACCTCACAGAGGTTCAGTCCAATTATTCTTTACTGAATGGTTTAGTTTATCATAAAATGTTGAATATGATCCAGTTCTATCCAGCTTACACAATGGTGGAATACAAACAGCTTTATATTCTGTTTATTTTCACACTTGTTTATTAACTATTTCAAATCAATCAACAGCATAAACATGTTGGTTGTACAGATTTGAAAAAGGAACTCTTCTTTACAAGCACAGCTACTCCTTAAAGCCTGAGTAGACTGATGATGAGATTGTTGTTTATCTCTTTGTTACTAAGCTCTTTTGAGTAATGATTGAAAAGTATTTTTCCCTATGCGCTTTATAAAGACATATTCTAAACGTGGTCTGAATAAGTTAAAGTTTTATGCATTGTAACATTACTAACTTTAAGGTGGTGTTTTCAGTGTTAAGTCATCACTACATGTTCAAAGCATTCTGCTCAATGCTGCTAATAAACAGTTAGCAAAGTTCTAACGCTCCAAAATGTGTGCAACTGAATCATCCCCTATATACTGATGACATTTGGACATCAATTTCTAATATTATTTCTAGTTATGTGATGGAAAGGTTGTGGCTACCCAAATTTCTCACAGAATACAATCTATTTTCATACTCAACATGTCACTAAACTAGACTGTAGATGACCTTCTGGAATGTCTGATTACACTGTTAATGTGCAGTAAGGCCTACACTTCTTACTAAAACCTTTGGCATGCTGTTTGATACCTCACTCTCCTTTGGGGCTCATGTTATGGCACTAGTCGCAATTATATTTCCCATCTTTATAACATTGTTCATGGCTATTACTCACTATACTTGATGCCAAAATTCTGGTTCATGTCTTCTCCTGTATTGATCGTAACTGCCTTTTCATCTGTCTCCAAACTAATGCCATTAACAAACTCCAGGTCATTCAAAAGTCAGCTGCTGGAGTGATTACGTAAGACAAAAATCACATGTTCAGTGTAAAATACTTCTCATTACCTTCCAAGCTTTCCATGGGCTGGCCCCAGCATATGCTAGGGGGCTCCTCCATTCCTACAGTACCCCTCATTCCCTCAGGTCTTCCAACATCTACTTACACTCTTTACACTAGACTCTCTTCTGTGCATGGCAGATCTTTTAGTAGCATTCAAACTGTATCATTTTCTACCTCTTTCATTTCAAAACTGTACATGCCTTTCCTCCTTCAGATCTCTTATAAAGATGTCACTATTTAAACAGTCCTTTGGTAAATTCTTGAAAGCATAAAGCAGTCTAGAGATTGCGAAAGGTGCTGTCCAACTGAAACTTATGTGTTTATTATTTATTATCAGAAGATGGCAATCAATAGCCCTTTGAAAATCAAACACCTTCTTATACGCCTATGCCGTTCAGAGCAGTGCCAGAGCTGAGACTTATGAAGTCAGAAGCCAGTCGGGCGTGCCGCTGTGTATTCACTCGCTGGTAGGGTTGTGCTTCCGTTTCTCTGAGTTAATTTACATGTGGCGCTCTTATGACTGATTGCCCACTGTTTCCTTTAGTTTACAGCCAGGCTTGACTGGGTACACCCAGCCAAAAGTACAACTATTTTTACCCAAAGTGCCCTGCACCTGACCTAGCGTCCCGTTCACACAGCAGGCCCCCTCAGTAGGGCCCCCTTACCTCACTCCCTCCACTCTGGCTTGTCTCGGCCCCTGCCCGTCACTGCTACATTAGTTTGGTTTTCAAATGAGCGTACAGTGGCTCCGAAATAAATGAGCTCAGGGTTATTGGACTTCCTTTTGCTGTGTTTTGCTGGATTGCTCAGATGGCCAGCCAAGAACAGCCAATATCCCAAACTGACCAACTCCCCATTGTTGAAAAGTGCATAGGAAATTCAAGGTACGCTTCATGGTTGGGGACTTGAAGTATCAGTGGTGTATTCTGTACTATATGTTTGCTGTAGTTACGGCAATCACAAATCACGAACTGAATTAATGTTTCGACAATAAATTACTTGCTGCCATTGAGAGGGAGCACAAATATACAAATGGGTCAAATCCAAGAATGACGTGTTTACATTTCCCATTGCTAATCATTGTAGGAATATATTTTAGAGGCAATCCTGCATTTTTAGCTAACAGTGTTTAGTGTTTAGATAGCAGAATACCTTTAAGGGTAGGATCGAGCTATATGCTTTCTCTCTGTCACACCTGTGTTTGGTCATGGTGTACGGAGACTGTGATTGTGGATAAGGACTACATGCCCGAGTTCCTGCTGTAGAAATGACTGCCGTCAAGACATGAGAAGTTACGACTGCATGAAAAAAGTAAGAGAGAGCACAGGATCCTGCAGCTTTTACAAACTAATAACATCAAAGATGTGACACTGCAGCCTGCAGTATTTATCAAGCAAATATAACCATGACTGTGACAATTTACCATCTTGAAGACAGTTAGAGTGATGGGGACAAAGAAAGTGTACTGAAGTGCCCTCTGCTGTGTGTGTGTGTGAGTAGCGTGGCTGGTTAGCTGTGTGTTATACATGCCACCACTCTCCAATTGTGGCACAGTTCAGTGTGTCTCACAACATTCAGAGTAGAACACAAGCCAGAACGGCCCTGACAATAACACTCTGTGTTTTGACTCATGGGGACTCTGCTTTCATATTCTAATCACTGTTATTTTAGACCAACGCTCTGTTCATCCTCCCATTGGAGGGGATGTGTTGTGATGGCTAGAGTCATGTGAAAATGTGCCCAGTACATGTTGTATGTGCGTGTGTGTCTCTGTGTGTGTTCTTAAAGTGCGCTGTTTCATTGCCTGGCCTCCTGCAGCTGCCTGCTCCAGAGAGGGAAATGACTGCTTTTATCTGCCCCTTTGAAGTGCACCAACTGCTGCCTGCGTCTGCCAGCATCACAAACACTGACCACCATTATCTACTGGCCAACTCCACATATTAACATTAACATCATGTGCGACGCTAATGCTATACAGCAATTACCCAAAGGGAAAAATAGACAAGTAACTCACTGAAGTATTTACGTTAGCAGACGCTGTTATCCAAAGCAACTTCCATTCCCTAACTACAGGGGACAGTCTGCCTGGAGCAACTTGGGGTTAAGGGTCTTGCTTAGGAACACAGCGGTGGTATACTGAAGGTAGGATTCGAAACCATGACCTCTTGGTCCAGAGGCAAGTATCCTACCCACTAGGCCACCACCACCATTTCAAACTTTTTCGAGAGCTTTTATTT
>JBBPCY010000156.1:10858799-10882831 GCA_037974405.1 Brachyalestes nurse | reverse complement strand
ATATATATATATATATACACACACACACACACACACACACACACACACACACACACACACACACACACACACACACTTGCTTTCCAATTCCAGTCTTTGCTTCCTGTCTCCTCTCTTTAGTTTTCTCTTTTTTGTTAGAGTGCCACATAGTCAGGAAGCAGAATAAATCCATGCTGAAAATGAAACTGCATTTTCATCAGCAGTTGTATACACACACACACACACACACACACACACACACACACACACACACACACACACACACAGAGTGTCGCTGTTGGAACAAAACCTTGCTTGTCCTAAAAGAAGATGAAATAGCATTCTTGACTCTCAGTGTCAGTTAATGAAGCATAGTTATAATTCTGGGTGATTTTGGAAAACTTCTGTTGGTCCATCTGTATTGAACTTTTGACATAGTATAAACAGCAACTGGTGTTTTTTTAAAAAAAATGGACATGCACAATGTCGAATGTAAAAAAAAAAGTAGAAATATAAAAGCTCTAAGTGTAAAGACGATGGCATATCAAGTGTAATCTTGAATCACCGTGAATTTAAGTTGTTTTGTTAAGAGTTAGAACGCATTCGAATTTTCATTGATTAACAGTCCAGATCAAACTGGTGCGGAAGGCAGTCATCTGTGTGGTGGTGCATGACAACTGGTTAGAAAGGTGTTCTCTTTATCTTTAAAGTTACTGTTTTAGAGATGCAACGTTTTGTTCCAACAGCAACAGTATTTGCATGGACACACACACACGCGCACACACACACACACACACACACAAACACACACTTACTATTCCCTCTCGGTAATGTAGAGGCTCTTAGGTTTCACGATCTCCGTTTAGATTGGCTAGAAAAACACTCAGGTGGCCCTGGAGCTTCCCCCAGTGCAACAGGTCATCATAGGCCCAAGCCAATCCAAAAGCAATAAACAACAGGCTGGAGTTTGGTAGGATTTTAATAAGGAGAATTTCTTCACAGTCTGTGTGTGTTTGTGTGTGTGTGTGCTCGTGCATACACACTTGTTGGTGATCTGATAGGGAATTGTCACTTGTAATATATTTAAAGCATATTTGCCATCTGCAGTGTGTGTGTGTGTGTGTGTACACCTATATACTATATATACACCCTCAGAGGTACTACATGGTCAAGTTTTATACGTTAAATGAGTTTTTCTCTGGCAAAAGCCAGAGGGCCTTTAACCAAACTGTCTATTACACAAATAATACCATAAAACCCAACAGCTTCAAATAATTTGTAACTAATTTATAAACCATCATTTAGAATTTGGACATGGACATCAAAACAAATAGAAAGAAATGGTGCAGACCTGAAATTGTCAATGCAGTATGTAAACTGAATGTAAATCTAATGTAATTCATACTGTGACACTTTATTATCACATGAATGCATGCAGATTTTAATAATACAGCATAATTGCAGTAATAACTTTAAATCTCTAAACTAAATTCTAATCCAGTAAAGAAATGTTCAAACCGTAATATATTGCTGCTTTTTTCAAGATTCAAGATTCTTTAATTGTCACATGCATAGTTATACAAGTACAACACGCAGTGAAATGTATCCTGAACTGCTCCTTTTATGACTGTGCAAACATGACACCATGTTACACCAGCAGCTGAACAAGCTGCAGCACTCTGAGCACCATAACTGAAGAAAAATGTCCAAGAATGACCACTGATTCTTCTGCACACATCTGCTTTACCTTTACTCCCTGGCCTCCAATGGACCGCATGCCAGCAGTGTGCCATGTATGCTGTGCTAGCTAATTTTTACTATTAACAAGGAGATCTCTTTTTTCCAGCTGTAGAGACGATTTGGATTAACGTGAAATTAGGGCCTATTTTACTCAAATTTTGGGAGAAGAGGAACATTAGTTTCACATTGCATTAAGACTGATGCCTGCCGGGGTTTCAGTTGAGGGCACACACGGATGTTGCCAGGGTGACCGGGCCTTTAGGAAACATTAATGTATGGGCTAATGTAACCCACCAGGTTGGACTGGACTTAATCAAGCTGTCTGACAAACTGGGGATCACATACACACCAGGGCCCCTGGGCTCAGGAAGCAGTGCATCGAGCAGCATGACGGGAAAGCGGGAAAGTGCCACGTTTATTTACAACGCCGGATTTGGACTCAATCTGTGGAGAATAACGATCACGGCAAGACTCAAGGATTAAACTGCTAACATTTCTTTCTCTCTCTCTTTTTCACTCTCTCTCCCTCTCTCTCTCTCTCTCTGCAGGTCCCCTGACTCCATTTCCGAAAGAAAGCAGTTGGATTTAGGTTACACGTCAGGACTGTTGTGCAGATTTACATTTAGAGAATGATTTCATGAAAACAAACTTGCACTACTCAATAAGATTATGTAATTGCTGGCCTGGTTTTAATAACTGATCTTTACATATAAATGAAATAAATGATGATTATTTGATTTATTTATTTATTTGTTTGTTTGATCAGTGGATAGTGATCATCATCAGAAAAGTAATGAATGGATAAAGTTAGGCTCCTTGAAACTTTTCATTGCGTAAACTTCATATTTCTTTTTTGGCAGTTTCTTTTAGGCAAAAATTACTAAATGTGGTCACTTTTATCTCTATGATCACAGGTATTTTTGGAAATAGGCTGTTCTCACATCAATGTCTTCCACATAAGTTACTAAAGAGTCAGGGAGACCTATGTCACCATCAGCTGTGTCTCTCTAACCTTTGAGACCTTTGACTTCCAGACCTACAGGTTAACATCCAGTGTCAACTCAGAGTTTAGAAATCAAGAGTGTGGAATATCCAGCTTTTGATGACAGTAGATATACAGCCATGAAGATGACAAATCAGGGACACGTGTCTTTCGAAGAGCACTTAAAGGCTTAGCGAGTGACAGGAAAATTGATACCGGCTAATCCGAGGCTTAGCACGGACTGCAGGCAGGATTCCCTGGGCTTCTTTGAGGTCTCTTTTTTATGTGTTGATGGTCTAGTGTTAGGAGGCCACATTTGGCAAAATTGGAAAAGTAGGATAAGGCAGAGTTCGATGTCCGCTGATTGATTTATTTGGTGAAAATTACTGCATTCCAAGTGTTTTAATGACATCACATGATGTGTACTAAAAGAAACTTCTCATTATCATACTTAAAACTCTGTTTTCCATTAGCATGTCATCACATACACACACGCACATTCGTTCAGATCTGGGTTTGTAATTCGTCCATTTGATCTAGATGACGGCTTTAAACAAATATAGGAACTGTAAAAATGTTGAGTTGTGGAAAAATGATCTCAGCATCTCAATTTGCAAAACAAAATAGAAATGACAGCTAAGCGATCCAGCTGTGAGAAAAAAAATGAACATGATAAATGCATAGTGTATAATAAGAATGCCAGCTGTTCTAATGGAAGGTAATTTGGGAATAAGTCTGAATCTTCTTTTCTGCAAAAAAATGGAACTTATTAGGCTTTTACCACACCCTGCACTGTTGTTGGTTGTAATCATTTCTCGTTAGCTTTATTCAACAGACGCGTGTAAACGGGTGAAACAGTCAGCGGTGTTCATGTGAAATTGAAAGACTTGTCAGTTTTTTTGATATGTGTTTGTTTGGTCAGTGCAACCTTTTTCCCTTTGGCTTGTTCTGTATTGAATATGACTTTTCCCCATGTTTTACTTACCCCCTGGCCTGCCTCCCTTGAGTAGGCATTGCCCTTCTTTTCCTAGAGTGCCTAGCCTTGTTGACTGTAAGAGCAAGTTAACATGTGCCCTACTGTTGGCCTCTACACTGCACAAAGGCTTCAGAAACTGCTTCACAAAGGAAAGTGGATCAATTTAAATCAGGTCTTTTTTCTTCTGCTTTCATTTGTCAAACATCGCCATACTAAGTTAAATGCATGTGTGCATCATACAATAAAATGATCAGTTAGTCACACCACTTCAGAGTGATTAAACCTGAAATCTGATTGTGTAGTACGCAATCAGGTATCTAAAAAGCTACTTAATAAAACTGCAAGGTAACCATGTGATCATCCATCCATCCATCCATTATCTTTGTCCCGCACTCGGGGTCGGGGGGGGGTGGAGCCTATCCCAGCTGCCAGCACGTCACAGGGCCACATACAGAGACAGAAAACCATTCACACTCACATTCACACCTAGGGACAACTTAATGTGCTCAATTGGCCTATCCCCCAATGTTTTTGGTAGTGGGAGGAAACCGGAGTACCCGGCATGTGACATCATTGCATGGTAAATTGTATTTATGTATTTATTTATTTTGGTGCAGCTTAAGAGACAACAAAAAGAATCATTTGTATGTATTTGTAGATAAAAAAAATATGCTACAGTTGTCTCCACAGCCAGTCATTATATTATTGTATATTATTGCATCTTTTATTGTAAGGCCTGGTCCTGGATCTGAGGTGGAGTCGGGCACTACCAGACAACCCTCTCCAGATCTCCACTCCAGAAGTTTGTACAAGCCCATAACGAGTAGATCAAGATCACTTGAGTAATAACTGTTATTCTTACTGTTACGCCTATTATGATCATGTCCATAATGAAAAAAACTGCACTAAGGCTTCTGCTTTTACCAAGACTATTCCTTCAGTTTCTTAGTACCTAACTTTCTAATAGTCTTTACATTCTGTCTTAAATTACATGTTCTTGTAATTAATGATGATCATGATTGGGCCAAGTCATATGAAGGCTGTGTGCATGTATTAACTCAAAAAGGCTATCTGTGGAGCAGCCCTCATGGCAAAACTGTGACGTACGTTCTCCCATGGCATTTGATGCCAAAAGGGAGGATATGTGCCTTCATCACCTCTCTCATTGCATCATTACTGTGTCATCAAAACACAGTGGAAATTTCTGAAGTGCTGATGTGAGTTAGGCGTGATAGGGGTGTAAGCGAATGCCATTACTTCATCCTTCTCTGCCCCTGGCCCAGGCAAAGTTTCTGATAAGGGGATGGTGGGGGTGTGGGGGCGTCATCCATCAACCCCTTACACTTCCAGAAACACCAGACAACGAGAAAACACTTACCCTGGTTTATGAAAACACAGGGGGGAGTCTTGGTCAGAAGCAAACAGTCATATGAAGGTTTAGCTCCAAACTGCTGACCTGTTTTATGGTAAGACACCAGTTACAAGGATTTATGTTGGCATGTTTATACACAAAATATATAGCAGCAGGAGCTCTCCTGCCTATAAAATTGGTAAACTGCAGGTGCATAGATTACATCAGCGTGGTTTTATCCTGTGGTCAAGCGGCCCAGATGGGTCCAGAGATGAAATAATGCTTGTATGTTATAGGACATGTGGGGATTAAGGTATCCTGTAGCATAATGGTCAGTTTTTGTTAAAGCCAAGGACACGCTAGCATCTGAAAATCTGTGTCTCGAGTGTTTATTCATATGTAGAAGTAGTGACAGTCTAACTAAGCTATGATCATGGAAATACCATGATTCAGTAGTCATAGCCTGACTGTGGTCTTAGTCAACCTGATCTTTGCACAATTAAAACGTACAGTTCGCACTGACACTGGTCAGACTGTTAGAGATAGATTTGAACGTGGGAATGCTTAGAGAGGCTCATTTTGAGGCAAAAGGGCTCAGAATTTGTAGAGGAAAACGAAAGTTTTTACACAGCTGTAAATCTGATGAATTAATCCAGTTTCCTTAAAGTAACTATGACCATACTGAGACAGGCAGCTCAAATCTGATTTTTCAGCTTATCTGATTTGAGAAGGACAGATTTTCTGCAGCCCGGATGATCTACAAGAAATAGGACTTTTCCCAATTGGATTCAAACCATGTTTATATGTGGTTTCAAATGGTACCTCGGAAATACTCTTCAGTTTGTCCAGACATTGGATGTCAGATCAGGTTAAATTAAATTTTTCGTCATCCGGGGCAGTGTTTTTTTGACGTAATTTGGTTGGTGCTATAAATCATATATTATAGCTCAAACAAAGTTTTTAAATGGGAAATATTTAACTGTGAATTTTTCGGCTTTGCAATGACTTTAAAGCATATCCCTGAATGATAATGGTACTATTAGCCTTGAAGTTCTACTGATAACCAGGTTGGGCTTCCCTGTTGTCAGGTTTTATTTATGTTATTTGTTATATTTTACAGTTGTGAAAAATAGCCCGATTGTTTTGCTGTTGATAGTCATGAAGATACCCTACAGGATCGAAACTCATAAATGTGACTGATATACATAATCAGCGTGGTCATGTACACTTTTTAATTATTGCAACTAATTTAGATTTGCAAGCAAAGTGACTATAGTTTGACAGTGCATTGAATTTGGTCACACTGTGGCTCACACCTCCAAGGTTGGGGCTCGAATCCGGGTCCTGGCCTAGTGTGTGCAGAGTCTGCATGTTCTCCTCGTGGTGGTGTGGGTTTCCTTTGGGGTGTCCGGTTTCTCCCACAGTCCAAAGACAGGTGGGCTGGTGCCCTGCCCAGGGTGAGTCCCTGCCTTGCACCAATTGACCCCTCTATTGGCTCCAGGTACCTCTGACCCTAGTGAGGATTAAGCAGTTACACAAAGTAAGTGAGTGAGTAATTCAAAATTTCTGAACAGAAATTTAGTCTAAAGCTAAGATTTAAGAATTTGATTTACCCTTGAACGTAGCCTAAGAGCTTAGTCAGGCTGTTGTGTCCACATACATGATTACACAAGTCAACGGGTCAAAATCATCAGAAGTTTATGTGGGTTTTGTAGTGTTTTTCATGCTGATTTCAAATCTGTGTTTAGTTTTTCCCGCACGTACAGTTTTTGTGATGAAGCTAGTTCTATATTGCATGATAGTTATATATAATTAGCATATAGTTGTATAATTAGCATATAATAATCATATGCTAAGTTTTTGAAGAAACAGTGGTAGCTGACTGACACTGATCATTATATCTATGCCACAGTGTGCGGACTTCACACTGAAAATATTGGAACAGTTACTTGATTGGTTGAATAAAAAACGCATGCAAGTCTATTGCAAATCTCATATTACTCATAGTACAAAAGTTGATGTGACTGAAAAAAACTGAAAGCAGATCTGAAATCAGCATGAAAAACTGGATTAGAAAAGTATGTTGTGGTTTCTGATGATTACAAAAAAAAAAAATGTTATTGACCTGTGTTATTTAACAGTACATTTAGCAGTGCATAACAATAAGTAATATGCTTATATCTTATAAGGCAATATTCTCTCACATAGCAGACCCCAGTCACATACTAATACATGTCATAATTAATCAAGCTTAATGCGAATTAACCATTGAAAAGTGTGTAGTTTGGGCTCTGAACAAATAAAACAATATAAATTATCAACCAAAATGTGTTTTTTAAAATAAAGTAGTAACCAATTTACATGCCTTTGGTAATGCAAATACAGCTGTAAATTCTGCTGCATCTAATGTTTTTTCTGTCATTCTGTCTATCTAAATGCAAAAAATGATGCCAATTGTAATGTAATTCTATTTATTTTAGTTTCTCCCAATACAGAAAATAATAATCAAGTAATTCATTGACAAAAGAAGGAAACGGAGTAAAGTTATCATGCAAAGAACATAAAGCTTGCTATACAAATCACTCAGTGTCTCCAGCATTAAAGATACTAAAACAAATTTGATCAAAACCAAATAAAATAGACTTTCTGGAGAATTATGCAAAACTGTATGACTTCAGTAGTTTTATCTTCTACCGCTTATGAGTGATGAACTCCATGCTAACGTTCCTGTTATTCCTCTTATTCATGCTAATAACCTGAACACCAGCCTGAGGGCACTCAGGGCTGCTTGGGTCAGTGCCATGGTGTTTACATACGTGCTGTATAAGCCCTAAATATGAGAGTGCAGTTTATCCTCGCTGCCCTCACTAACCCAAACCATGTGTGAGGAGAAGGACCACCTCTCAGTGCTGTCAGTCAGCCGGCCAGGAGAGCAGTACTGTGGTGCAGAGCACCGCAGGTCATTCAATAACATCCACAGAGCAGCACACATGCATGCATGCGTGCACGTACATTCACCATGCGTATTTGAAGAATACTCACTTGTCACTCATACACATGCTGAGAAGACATTACCGTTCAGAAGTCTTAAAACACGATCAAAATCAATTTGGTTGCAAATACATTTCTGTAGCCACTTTCAGTCACGGCAGGCCTTAACTTCTTGAGGAGCCATCTGTTAGACCAGAATTTCAATGGACTTTCCCCTGCCAGCTCCTTCATACAAAGTCTATGTAATATCCGTATGTGTGAATAGAGCAGGTCATTGTCCGAAGAATGGGCGTGTTGATGGTGATGTCATTTAACTGGGGAAAAACAGAAAAATACAAACACCCGAAAGGGCAAAGAAGAAAGGTCATTTGCGTAAAGACGCCAAATAGCTAACTGGAAGGCCACAAGATTCAAGAAGTTCTGTCGGTAATAGTCAACACTGAAATCATCCGGCAAATTCAGAGAACGGAAGGAGACCAAATTACAAATGGGTTACAAAATTGCATCATGTCCTCCTGCATGCTCTGCCTTGATGGCACCCCTTGCCTAAACCACACAGAGGATTTCCAGTATGTGTGAACACGTCCAACAAGGACATTTTTCTGTTGTGTGCTATGTATATTATATGTCTGGACCTTTCAATCATACATTTTGTCTTCATTTGCACTGTGAAGTGGCCTTTAGCATAATTAAGCACCACTGTTGAATTTGGCTACAATCTCAAGGGTACCAAGCAAACATGGATTTATGGGTAAAGCTTGAAATGGTGAGATGATTAAAAAACAATAGCCCAACTAGGTTAGTCTAAAAAATAGGAATAAGCCAAGACCTTTTTATGAGTAGCTGGCTTAGTGTGGCTTAACTACAATGTGAGGCACCCTCCCATCATGGTGCAACATGTTTGCGTATGTTTAATCGCTGTAACACTCTGCCTTGTTTTGCCCCTTTGTGTGTATTTGGTGAATTTAACATAATTAAAAACACTACAATAATATGTAATACTTTTTTGTAAGTTCATTGGACTCATTAGGCTTTAATTTTAGTCAGCTGTAGACATTTATAGAGAAGACCATAATTGACTATATGTCACCCTTGGCTTGCTCACTAGGGGCATGGACCTGGATTCAGTAAAGCTGTATTGGTTTTTACATTTGGTTGTAAATAAAATTGAATTGAATTGGCTATAAAAGGTTTCCAAACACTTTCTGTTTGCAATTTTCCCTTTCTAAAATGTCATTAAACGTGTTAAAGGCAAGACAAAATCTCAGAAAAACTGCTATTGCACATCATTCTGCATGATAATGTGACTGACCTTGGAATAGTGATGACCCACTGTGTAGTGTTGCTCTGCAAACATAATCTAAATGGAAAGATCATCAGAATGTAAACTGACCTTTGAAAGCATCACAGAAATCATCAGCTGAAGTACACAACACAACTCTTATTTTGGAATGAAGTGCTAGGGCCAGAAAAATGAAGTCTGGCTACAATCACCAATGAGGTGTGTAGAGAAAAAAAGGAGAAGCAATAAAATGAAAACAGCTTATGAACAATTAAGCATGGTGATGCATCTATCATGTGGTGATAGAGAGAGAGGATTCTACCAATTTCAACAAATCCTGGCCATTTAATACCTGGACATGCAATAACTGAAAAAGACAAGAAGCTTGATATTACAAGACAGTGACCCAGAACATACCTCAAAAACAGAGAAACAGACGGTTTTAAAATGGCCTTCACTGTTTCTGACTTGAACATTACAATAGCCAGTACTAACCTAGTAATAAGTATCTAGTGCTTACATTCGTATTAATCTACATATTCATGATTGCACATAAGCTGTAAGAATGAAGAAGTGTTAGATGTGTGTAGAATCATGACCAGAGCTGTAGATTAATATAATAACTTAATTCTAATGTTCATCATTAATGATTCTGGATGTGAAAATTGAAAAATGTCTTGAAATGTAATCAAATATCAAGGCAGATAGCACGATAGGAAATCCAGTTATTAAAATATTTCACTTGTCACTTAGAGATGTTGCTGCTCATAAAACATCTTGAATGAAAAAAAAGATATTGAACAAAAGATCTAAAAATACTTTGTGGTATTCAGTTCAAACCAGTTTTATCCACCACTTTTCTAATGTAAGTCATTGTGTTATACAACCTTCTCAATCAGAATCAGATTTTCTACAGCTCTCTTCAAGATTCTGGACCTTGAAATCAAACTTGTTTATAGCTTTTTACAAATGAGCTGAAACCTATGGAGATGTAAAGTAATAGTATTTCACATACACACAAACACACACACTGATGCAAATGTAAACACAGGGTGGTTGTTAGGAGGGCTGTGGGAGATGTTTCCGCATCGACTGGGTTCGGGGTGTTCGTGTGGTGTGTGTTTGGGTTTAGGGAGTATAGCAGCTGAACTCAGCAGGACACTCCGGGTCACACAGAGGCTCTCTCTCCCCTTCACTTGGCCTGCTTTCCCCCTTTTCCTCTCTGCAAATTTCCTATACTTTCTCTCTCTCTCTCTCTCTCTCTCTCTCTCTCTCTCCCTTTCTCCTTCTTTCTCTCTTTCTCCTTTTACATCCTCAAATCCTCAAAGATTCTTAACTTCTTTTACCTCGCTTTTACATCTCATTCCTATTCATTGTTCTCTCCGCTGGAGATTTGACTGCACACTGTGCATACATTTATTTGCAGACATCAGCCTGTAGATCCTTTGAGCACTGAAATATCACATAAAGGTGTGTAATCACAGCACTGAAGGGTAGTTTTGAACAGGTTCCTTATTTGATCATGGTGACTTTCTGCTTGTATCTTCACCTGCGTTCTCAGTGAACTAATATGAGAGCTGAATAAGGAACTGACCAGTAGAAGCATCCCGACTCCTTATTGGACAGGCTTAACTTTTTCCCCCTTCCTAAGCACAGAGGCATGACATATGCATATACATCATGCTCATTATTTATTTTAATGCATACTCACCTTATACTCATTATTTAATGACTGCTTATTTCTTTCCCATATTTACTTATTTCTAACCATACTTCAAATTGCCTCACACATCAATTACAGAAAAGACATTGGCTGCGTATTTGGAAACATGGAGCTCAATTTGACTGTGACCACCACCATGCTGAAGTGATGTTACAGAGCTGTAACTTAGAGAAGTCAGTGCTCTCAAAGAACTCTGACTTACAAGTTGGTCCGGACCTTCCCAGGTCTGACTTCATGAATGCAGCATGAGTGTAAAGGAGACAGAGGGAGAGCTGTATCTGAAGAGCTGTAAAGTTGGAATGCTAATCATGGGCAGTCACTCATAAATGCATTATGAGTCACTAATTATTTCTTCAGGCTGTGGCATGACTCATAAGTGCATTCCATTTTCTTCATTCATTCATTCATTCATTCATTCATTATCTGAGCCGCTAATTCTATCCAGAGTCACAGGAGTGCCTCACACATCAGTAAGAGAAAAGACATTGCCTGCGTATTTGGAAACATGGCGCTCAGTTTGACTGGTTAAATAATGAACAATTTTGACTTGATCATTTGCATGTGTTTGTACCACTCAATGCCACAAGCTTTGTTCAAATCTTTATCCAGCAGTAGATCACAGACATGTGCATATGAGAACTATACAGTACATATGCCGAAGTATATAGACATTCATCAACAGGAACAGGATGAACATGTTCATTTTAATACATAGGCATTAATACTTAGTTTGTCCCACTTTGCTTCTATAACAGCTGCACACTTTTAAAAAGGCTTGACATTTTGGAACATGTTAAACAGGTTAAACACAACGACATTGGAAAATAAGTCAAGTCAGTGTTCTTGTTCATTTCTGATGTGTTGAATGTTTTTGAGGTCAGGAATCTGTGTAGGATAATCAAGTTCTTCCACACCAAACTAGACCAACTATTTCTTTATGGATCACACTTTATGCACAGGGCATTGTAATGTTCTCTCAGTGACAGAAAGGGTCTTCCTCAAACTGGAGCCACAAGACTTTGGAACATTAGTGCTGTAACATTAGGATTTCCTTTCACTGGAGGCCCAAATCGTGAAAAACAGCCCAGACCATTATTCCATCTCCACCAGACCATACAGTTTCAACTTTGAACATCTTCGCTATTAGTTAAGATGTCTTTCATGTGATGCTTTTTCAAAGCTGGAACTGGTTCAGTTGCTGAAAGGCAACACTATTAGAAATACATGAGTCATCAGTACATGAGTCATCAGTCTTTTGCTCTTGCAATGGCTCTTGCATGCCAAAGCCTTCCTTTACATTTTTTGTTCTTACTTTTTTTTGAACTTCAGGTCAGTGTGTTCATGACAAAGCAAGCAGAACATTCCTGGAGCAAAATAACTGATCTGAGTAAAAGTTCATCTGTTCTTCAATCTAATTGCTTTTAAAGCACGATGAAGACAAATGTCAGTGGCAGCTCTCCACCCTAGAATCTCTTGATGAGCTGATTGAAGCCATGCAGCCTGAACATGAGTCATGTGAACCAAACAGGAGTCGGCTGGCTCTGTGAAGAAGCTCCCTTTGTTTGAATTAGATGAGCGCAGAGGGAGTTCACCCAGAAGGCTGATTCTGCTCAATGCGCTCTGAAGAATACACTGCTGTAAATAAGAATGCTTACTGAATGTGGTGATAGCAGCCCCTAATCTCAGTGTTAGTGAGGGTGTATTTGTGTTTGTGTGTGCCGTATAAAAGTGCATGCTTTGTCCCATGTGTTTAGCATCTGCTGCAGCCCTGATGCCAAGATGCTTGCTATCATCAGCAGCCTTGTGGTCTTTTTTGCTGTCAGAACTCATTGATAGCAGCACTGGGCAGATCAAATTTAGGTCAGATTTCTTGAAACAAATGATGTGATAATTACAACCTTGACAGTCAACAGTAATTAAGAGTTCACATCTGTCATAGCTTGGCCTTATTAATCAAATCATTGCTATTTTTTCACATGGCTGTAAATCATGAGATGTGTGATTAGGTCATTTATTCACTAATATAAATGTAAAAGTCATAAATGTAACTCAGGGTGTCTTATTTCTTACCCCAGCCTTAACTGTTTGTCAAATAGATGTTCATGGTAAACTAATGCTTGTTTGGCAAATATGACCTTATTTTGAACTTTAGATGGACTTGCATTGGAATGTTTATTGATTATGGATGCTTTAATAGCTTTAATGCTTTAATAAGTGTGTAGTTTGATAAAAAAAAAACCCTCAACATTACTTCTTGGTCTATGACCACCACCATGTTGAAATGATGTTAGAGAGCTTTTTACTTGGAGAAGTCAGCGCTCTCAAAGAACTCTGACTTACAAGTTGGTCCGGACCTTCCCAGGTCTGACTTCATGAATGCAGCATGAGTGTAAAGGAGACAGAGGGAGATGGGAGATGGAGGATTTATTTCTGTACAATCAGAAGAGCTGTAAAGTTGGAATGCTAATCATGGGCAGTCACTCATAAATGCATTATGAGTCACTAATTATTTCTTAAGGCTGTGGTATGACTCATAAGTACATTCCATTTTCCTCATTCATACATTCATTCATTCATTCATTCATTCATTCATTCTTTCATTATTTGAGGCACTAATTCTAACCAGTGTAATAGGAGTGCTGGAGCCTATGCCAGCACCCAAAGGCAATGAAACAGGGGGCCAGTCTGACTTTTGAAATTAGCTTAGTTCTAGTTCCAGAGCTCTCATGAATTATATAGAGACAACAATGTAATAAAAAACAGAGTTCAACTGAAGCCATTGAGAGCCTGGTAACATTTTACATTGATGTCCCATTTTAAATGCTTTATAGATGCTCAAACTCTTATAGATGCTCAAACTCCAATCTTAACCCTTTCCAATATTTATCAAGCTTCTCTATACTATAGTACTATAAAGGTACTATATATAAATATAAATATATATAGTACTATATTTATACAACTATAAAAAGTACCATAAAAATGAACCATGGGGCTCTAAATGAATTAGTCATACAGTCATTTTTTTACATACACATTTTTTTTAATTATCTGATCGAATCTGACATACTTTTTGTTATTTAAGTAGATATATGTGATTCAACTGGGCTCTCTCATTCACACTTAGGCCACACTTAGTGCTCAAATTATGTAATGTATAATGATATATACACCATGGACTACTTAACTAGATACTTTGAAATCCAGGCTACGTTGCCAGCTTCGCAAGGCAGCGTTCGGATTTAATATCGAAAACTAGACAGCTGAGATATAGCAGTTTATGTCGTAAACCTTTTTATTATTATTATTTTTGAGCTGGCTGGCTGGAAAGCATTAACCATTAAATTTACACAATATAAAAACCAGCTGACTTCTTCAAATGGTGTTAAAAAAGTTAAGAGTTTTGGAAATGACAGTTTTAAAGATAAGCCAAAGGAGACCATCAAAATAAAGGGTGAAAGAGGGTCATAGCGCTTGCAGATATTTATGCCAACCAGATGTAACAACACGTGGGGCGAGGTCTCAGTGGTGAAATCGAGTGGTATTGTTCAGCACTGGTAGACAATGTGTGTGTGTGACAAACGGAGGCTTAGCTGGATACCATGGATCTAAAATACACATTTAAGTTCTCTTGTAGAGGAAGCTGGAGTTAGGAATGGATGGAGTTATATATCAAAACATAACAACCATACAGTTTAAAGTATGACAGCCCCTTTTTTTTCATTTAATGGGCGATCAGTATGACAGTGATTAATACCCCATTCACGGGTTTATTGCATTCCTTGTTCGAAAATTTAAACAGTGGTTTGACAATGCAGATAGAGTCAGGTCACCCCTCTGCAGCTCTTTGTAAAGCCAGACAGGCTTTGGATTTATGGCCCCTGAAACCTGTGCTGTTGGCAGGAGGCTCACTCCAGCTGGGCTGAGGGGAGTGGGGGGTTGGCAGTTGGCCCGGCCCCTGGAGGGAGGACTGGGGTCCAGGTAAGTCTCTCCACTGGCCCCCCACCCGTTCAGGATGTCCTGTCTGTTATGGTGCGATAAACATAGGCTGACCTCCTGCGTCCCAAACCAAAGCCTTCGTCAACGTCCACTTGTGAAGTGCCCATGTACGCAGCATAACAAAAACCACATGCGACACTTTCTCTTTCTTCAGCATTTCCTTCTTGTTAGGAGATTGTGGGTGGTGGCCAGCCTATTACATTAGAGCAAAGCTGTCCGGCCCTGACCCTCCAGGCCTTTATCACAATGTGTAGCAGTGTATCTTCAGCAAAGACCATTAATACAATAAAATAGAGCACAAATATACTGAAAAAAATCTGCATTCAGTTTATGATTTAAATGTGTACATCATGCTCTCTTTAAATGAAATATATTACACCAACATTATTGGACTATAAACTTGTATACAGGATATACAGTACAGATGTAATCTTTGTCAATTTAACCCCTAAATAAATGTATAAAAAGAGCTAATTAAACGAAACAACAAACTGCAATGGTTGCAAGCTTTGCCTTCTCCCTGGCTTGCATTCCACTGATATGACATCAGATGCAGAACTCATACGAATCTCAGTGAACTTATCATGGACAGTTTTTCTACTAATCAGCAAATTGGTCTCTTAAATCAAAAAAAGTCTGTTTCATGAATACAAGTAAAATGAATTGGGGTTTACACTGAAGTACGGTAAATGTCATAATGTATGCAATCTATTTCAATCTAGTAAATTAAATGCATAACTTAAAGTGATAGCCTTATTTTACTGATGACACAGAACAACACCTTAGTTTCTGTGAATAACTATGTTTTAAAAAGAGATATGTTTGTGTTATATACTGTATATATTTTAAAGGTATGAAATGCCTTTACATAAAGGTTCTTTACCAGTTTAAACGTTAATCGAAGAACCTCTACATTGTGTGTCAGTTCTTCAAAATAATTGAAAGATTCTTCACACTCACAAAACAAGCATTGAATAGTTTTTTAGGAAACTGAAAGTGGTTCTTGTGAGTGTGTTTGTGCTTTTGTGTTGGAATTGTAACGTTTAGATCTTTATAAAGGTTAGAGCATCATGAAGTTTGGGGCAGCTGGTGGCTAAGTGGTTACGTGTTGCTTCTGCAATCAGATGGTTGTGGGTTCAAATCCCAACTGCTAGTGTCATCACTGAGGTACCCTTGAGTAAGGTACCGTCCCCACACACTCCTCCTCAGCGCCCCTCATTGGTGGCAGCCCCTGCTTCACCTGGTGAATGGGTTAAATGCAGAGAAAGAATTTCACATTGTTCACACCGTGTGCTGTACTGTGGTGTGTTCACGCGTGACTATAAGGGGCCACTTTTGTTTATTCCTTTCTTTGACCTCTTGCTACCACTGTTTTCAGAGTGAAGGAGCGTCATATATATTCATACTGTTTGTTGTGAGGCGAACATGCTTGCCTTGTACATGAATCTGGCCTAAGAGTGAGATTTCTCAATTAGTCTGTTTGTTCAGCCTCCTCTTCTCAGAGTAATTGTTAGCAGATTGCTTGGTCTTAAACCCAAGGACCAAAGTGAAAAGCTAACCTTTTGTACAAGTTCGGTTTCTGTAGTTCATTTGCCTTTGTTTGTCTAGATTGATGAAAGCCTCTGAGAGGTTTGATTGGTTTACATTTGTGTTAGCACAAAACAGTCCAGGTCGAGAGCGAGGGGCAGAGAGAGAAAGAGAGTCGAGATTCGCTCGATATTCTTACCAGATGCAGCGTTTTGGCTGTTTGTTTTGGAGGCTCGGAGTGGTGGGGTCCCTGCGCGTTTATTTCTCCTGATCCTGTTCCAGCGCCCGGTGCCAAGCAACTCTACCAGAACCAGGTACACTGATGTCTGTTTAGGAGATTAGGGCAAGAGTAAATATGCTTTGGTGTGGCAAGCCGTGCTGTGCGAGCAAATGCAAATGTTCCAGCATCTGGGAAATGTTCTTGGCTTAATTGAATTACTGCCGACGCTGACCCTTATATTATGCAAGGTGCCGATTTCATTTCGTGCCAGCTGAACCCGTTAATGGGCACTGAGTGCAGGTACACAGGTGCTCATGAAAGCAGTAAGGAATCCAGACAACGTATTTATTTTGGTTAGTGATGTTTTTTTTGTTTGATTTTATAGTTGTTTGCATCATGACTGGCAGTCAGAGTACAGTCTCTTCCCTTCTCATGTTCAGTAGCATTTGGCTGTAGGTTTGTATTCGGTAAAACTGTAAATGAAGTAGTTCTGATTATCAAGTTTCATTGACTGAACTACATTAAAATGTGTTAAATATTTCATGAACAGTCATACGACTGCAGACATCAACTGAATTCTGTATTAATGTGCCAAGCTATTAAAAACTACCGGATTACCTGGTATATTACATGGCTGGTATATAACTGTAGCCTACTGTTAAAAAAATGAATTCTTTGTAAGCCAAAAGTATATTGTGACCAAAAAATGTGTTTTTGTGTCACTGTTTAATCACCTTTATTGGCTTTGTGCCATGCCAGTAACACCTTCATTATGGTAAGAAAATCACTTTCTCTTGCTTGCTTTCTTAAGGAGCATTTCATAATGTAATAACCATAAATGCTCTTTTTGAACCAGAGCTCCACCCTCCACCTCAATCTGACTATTCATGCATATAAATTAGAGATGTGAACCTTCACTGGCCTCACGATTCGAGTCGATTATGATTATCATATCAACGATTCGATTCGATACCCCGATGCATCTTGATGCATCCCATCAATTTTCTACATTACTTCACATTGTTATGTTTTCAAATACAAGCAGTGAGATGTAAGCTGCCGTTTTTATTCAACAAAACCGAAAAATGTAAACAAAAATTGTGACCAGTACACTAAATTGTAAATAGAAATAAAGACCATATAGCCATAGCTCATCAAAATGTAAACAGAAATTGTAAATAGTATAGGCCTAGCCTACATCTGAATGAATATGGTCAGTCTTCAAAAACAAAACATTCTGCAGTGCTATGGGACTACTTTTTAACTAGATTTTAAAATCAAGCAATGTCATTATGATATAATCGATGTCCTGCCACTGCAGCAGTGCAGAATTGTTTGCATTGCGATGCACCGATGATGTGATTAATTTGAACACCCCTAATATAAATATATGTGTCTGACTGTTTATACACATACCTGTATAAAGATTCACTCTTGCAGAGTAGTGTGTTAAGAGTGTCTGCCCACTTTCTGCATGTGTACTCTTACCTCTCTCTGTAGGATTCCTGCACTGTCAGGTACTTTTTTCCCCTTTCCATGACTGCCAAGAGCAGCAAAGCCCAGGTGCTCCCAGGGCAGATAGAGGACACATTCTGGGTCTCTCTCTCTCTCTCTCTCTCTCTCTCGCTTTCACAATCCCCTCTTCATCTAACCTACATCACTGAGCATCCCACACACACTCACAAATGTTTATGTAAACATACAGCATCACACAACCAGGTGGCTCTACAAAGAGACCAGCATGCTTTCTAGTGTGTATCCTATGGTGAAAATAGATTAATCCAAAATAATATCATGGCTTTCTTGCTGTGGTTCACAAGCACTGGTCATTTTTTCTGGGCTTATTTTCTTGGTTGCGAGGTCCCAAAAACAAAACACGGTGATCCTGGTGATCTGTGTATGAATGAGTGTGTGGTCTATCCCTGTAACAATTTTCTCTCTCTCTTTCTCTCTCTCTCTCTCTCTCTCTCTCTCTCTCTCACACACACACACACACACTCACACTCACTCTCACTCTTCAGCTCATTCTTAAATAGTATGTGAAGGACTTCGATGCCCCGTTCCATGGGAGCAGGGTAGGGCAAGGCAGGGTGGAAATTGAATTTCCTGTTATCCTCCTCTCTCAGTGCTGGTCTGGATCTCACGGGACGGAGGTGGGAGTGTGCCAGGGAGCAGCGGACAGGGCGGTGACTGTCAGGAAGCGTCTCGGCGTAAGAGGGTCGGATGGAGCTCTGATACCCACTCCAGTCCTCAGCAGGCTTCAGTCTCCGTTCATTCTTTTCCCACTCACTGCCGTTAACAGTGACCGTTAACACAAAACAGGCATTTATTATTAGTGTGTTCATTCTTCAAAGAACAGTTCATTTGACGGTTTAGTTTCCAAGCTACATTTAAATGCACATTTTGTACCCTAAAGTAGCTGGCCATTAGGTGCACATTCAACACTGCTGCCAAACAACTGACAGTCTTCTTAAACTGCATGGACCGTTGACTTCTAGGCACAGACAGACTGCGATCCATGCAGAACCGTGTTGGAATGGAAATGCCACTGGAACACGGTCAGAAAGTACAGTCAGAAAGACACCGTACTCTCCCATTACTGGAAGACACAGATAGCTCAGAGATGTGGAGGATGATTTCACTACCTTTTGTGTTGACAAAAAGGAACAACATTTGGGCAAGATAATGTGATACATAAGCAGTATGAGGTAGTAATTTAAGAGTTTGCATTGTACTAATGCTGTGCTCAATTCATTAAAAGCTTCGCGTGTTGCCATTTTCCTTGTTTATTTGCTGTATCTTTTTTTGCGCGTACATATTATTTGGGTATTAGGAGACTCGGGATGAGTCACTGACAGACTTACTTACATCCACAACTAGATTACATTTATGTAACATTTGATATTTTCTCCAAATCTGTTTGCCTCACACACTACTGGACTGTCAACATCGACTTCCCTTTGAATCTGCTAACTAGTGCCAATCAAGACTCGGCCCAGTTGAGCGCCCATGCTATACTTTTATTATTATTAGTGAATATTATTTAATTTGTCTTTAGTGCAATTTCCCCTCAAAATAAAGCTCTTTAGTGTTTTAAGCTTTTGCAATCATATTAAAAACATTTTGAAAAGCTTGTTCCTAAGCTAATAAAAAGGCAGTGTAGGCGCTGGCTGAGGGCTTACGTGATGCGTGCCACTTGGCTGACTGATATAAGCAGTTTTTCACATAATGTCACATAAACACATGGCTATGATGTCTTCAGCAGTATATCAACCTACAGTCCATGGTTTCTGGAGACTTGGAGAATACAAGGAGGTTCGTTTTCTTCTTGTTTTAATGGAGACTTAGGAAATTGAATATCAAAGAAAAGTCTCTGTGGGACAGGAAGCGATCTGTGGGTGAATAATCAGAGTTCCAGGTTTTCCTTTGGCACCTTTCCTCGCAACTATGTTCAGGCCACATGTGGCGATGCAGAGGGGGGTCTGATTGGGCACGACTCTCCGGATATCTCCGTTCACATCCGGACATCAGATCATATCCAAGTTCAGAGAAGCAGCACCGCTGTTACATTGTTCTGTTACTTTTTGGATCTGATTTATTTATCTGGAGAGACGTGCGAATGTCCTCACGGCTAAGTGGAACTCCATCTGGCTTCAGCTTCTGCCACGCTAGTGCTGGAACGAATCTAGAGCAGTTACTTTTAAGAACCTAAGGGTTCCACCGAGTTAACCCAACGTCGCAGCAATGCTATGCCATGACATCATGTTCTATATGAGTCTGGGAAATTTTTCACAGGGGAGCAACTGGACATTTAATGCAAAGATTAGTCTGTACAGAAGCCGGGTTCTCCGTGACTTCCATAAGGACGGATAACAAAAGGAATACTCCTTGTTATGAAACAGGATCCTCCTTAGGATATAAATAAATTGGCTTAGGAAGGCGTCCGCCCTCGGAGCATCACAATTTGCATCCGCACAGGGTTCCTGTTTGGATGCCTAATTTTAAAGAGGTATCAATAACCGTGGAGTGGCATGGCCAGCCAGAGGAAGCCATACCGTTGAAAACTCTTAAACAAAAAGTCATTTTTAGAACGTTCCTCCTTAGCTAGCAGACAATGGTGGGAAATAACAGGACGTCACACAGGAGGATAGGGAAGGTCAGCTCATGGCAGAGACACACCCTCGCTTTCTCTCTCTCTCACTCTGTCTTTCTCTCTCTCACTCTCTCTCTCTTCCTCGCTCTCTTGCGCTCTTTCCTTCTCTATCAGCACATAATCTTTCCATATGTCCACCAGCATCAAAGACCTTTCAGAACATTAATTTTTAATAAGCTGCTGCATTTCCTATATGAAACACATTTAGCAAGCCATTGTCCAGTTAGTGCTGCATAGCCCATAAGCGCATGGTGCTGAGGGCATGGGGTGCACGAGGAGCATGCTGTGCTGTGCCATTATTGCTTATCTAAGCAGTGAGGTAATTGAGTGAATGTGTTTATGGCTGAAATGTGTTGCTCTTCAGTGGATATTTATAGATCCACATGCTGCACAGCTGTACGATTAGAACTATTTCTTACTCTTTACACACTCGCAGACGGAGAGTGTTTTGCATGGAAACTGCAGGACCTACAAGTAAAGTGGTGCACCGCTTACATTGAAGGTTAGAGATATTCTGTACACCACTGATACAGTGTGACACAGCATTTTTAAATCTTCCTGTATTGTTGTCTTGTATTGTTGGTTAATGAAACAGAAAAAGTCTAACATCACAATACTTCCATAAGTATTTTTTGATACATGATATGTTTCACGATGTTTTGTTTTTGTGACATTTGTTCAGTAATGAATTTCAAGAAATGAATTTTATGATTATTATTCAAATCACGCAATGCTTCACACAATGCGCTGCACATGCTTAAAAAAAGAGGGCTGGTTAAAGACACCTGGGCTCAGATGAGCATATCGTAATTTAATATATCACAGTAATTCATTCATTCATTTTCTGTAAGCGCTTAATCCTTACTAGGATCATGGGTACCCGGAGCCTATCCTAGGGTCTATGGGCACGAGGCACTCACACATATATCACAGTAATGATAAAATATCTTATTGACTTTCCTTACTATGAAGCACAATTAAATTTAACTGTCTTCTTAAGCACTTATGAAAGTCAACAAACAGAAAAACTGTCTTCATGGATGTCACGCTTTACAGCCCTTGGAAGCAGACAGTCGTAAAATAAATGCACAGTAATCACTCATTCAGTCCTTCACTTATATAGTCTATTATGTTTCTCTAATGTTCATTGATAGTCGCCGTCTCATTCACCACTGTGATCTTTTTAGTGCTATGCAACAGATGTCTCCTATTAAAAGGCACAATAATATAATATTGTAGTTCTCCTGACAGGATCACACCTTCGATTGTGTCTTTGTTTTCTGTCATGAATGGGATTTAAGCCCACCATGAAGCCACCAGGAATGGAAACACTTCTTTTAACGCCCTTTTAAAGCACTTATAAAACTGCAGTCCAAAGAACCTGAATTTTGTAAACTTTCTGTTTGACATAACACACAGCCTTCAACACAATGTAACAGTTCATTACCGTTTCTACAGTGGAAAACATTTCATCTGTTTATAAATGTGTGTTTATGTGTGTCTGGGTGTGTGTGACCCCAGGTCTGCCCTTTCCCAGAAGGGTGTGGTGGCAGGATGTCCAGGCGGTTGCCCTGACGACGCATAACCTTGGCCCTGGTAAGGATAAAGTTTTCTATCCGTTGTTTGTTTAGCACACAGCGTCCAGCGACTGGGACGGGTTTTACTATTAGATTACCTCATCACTCTGTTCTTTGTTCTCCATCTTCCTCAACAAGATTGACATCAGGTCCAAGCACCTGCTATTACAAGGGGAGGGATTTGATTGTATTGCTTATTATTTATTTGGTACTTCCTTTCTGGATGGTAAGTACACATACACACACACTCTCTCTCTTCTCTCTCTTTCTCTCTCTCTCTGTCTCCCCAAAGTCTTCACGTTGCACATAGTCCTCATGAAATAAACAGTTCAGTTTCAAATTTTCTTCATAAGGACGCTGTAAATTTTCTTCATAAGGACGCTCTTTCACATTGTATTCTTTGCTTTATGCCATCTTTTCATTTCATGTCCATTTAAGGTCCAGTCTTCAATATCTTCCCCCCTAGAAAGCTACAGTAGATACAGACTTTCAGTGAGGACTTGCTATGCTGTCACATAATTAGGTGAAGATAAATCATAGAATATCATAGATCATAGATATCATAGAAGTGTAGAAGTCAAAGAGGCCCTCAAAACATTTACCTCACCAAAAAGCAGAATTTCTTCTTTGCCAAAATCACCTTTTCCTCAGATGCAAAACCCGCAGTTTTTAACAACCAAAGCAAAACATCTTTCTAACTGTGTTTTCAAACGTACGTCTGTGTGCTACCAGTGCTTACAGCAAAGCATGTGGCTTGAAGGCATTTTGTTAAAATGCCCTCAGCACCACAGCTCCAAACAAAACCAGCCATGCCTGCTATTCCATCAGCTCCTGATCACACACGTCACATCCAGGCAATTATCCTAATTTGAAACTACATTAGGGTGTGTAGCTAATGTAATGTGTAGCTAATGTAATGCTGTACCCTGCCTGGCAAGTTGAACGAGTTCAATCCATTCACTGATGCTGCAGTGTAGGACAAAATATTTCTATTTATATAAAATTGCATTTTGAGTAACACTCCCAATCAGCCTGCAGAGACCAACTGCATTTACTTGAAATGACCCTGTGCAGAGATGAATCACAATCTACTTTAATAACCCAGTACTTTCCAAATCGCCTGCATTCATGCTGACTGTAATGTGTGTTCTATCAGGAACAGATGAAGTCCTGTGTATTCATTTGGATTTGGGGTGCTGAGGGATACAACATGTCCTAAAGGTCAACTGTGCCATATGTTTAATTAGACTGCACAATTAGAGTAAACTATAGAAGTCTTCATGCTTTTTGTAGTCGCCACAACACTCTTTTTTGTTGGTTATATGGTGTTGCTTATTTAGAACATTTAATCTGTGTATTTACAGCTGAGTGCAGTATTAGAATATCATATGGCCATGCCATTGCAAACAGAGACACATGAATGAGGTACAGTTACAGAAGTCTATCACGTCACTGAGTGTCACGCCCCCAGTCCGCCTGGACCATGGGGACTCTTATTTTGACTGGGGGCGTGGCAGCGGACTCGGCCGAAC
>JBBPCY010000156.1:10805333-10832040 GCA_037974405.1 Brachyalestes nurse | reverse complement strand
ACACACACACACACACACACACACACACACACACACACACACACACAGATACAGACACACACACACACACACATGCACTACGGCAGCAAAAAATACATGACAGCAATTGGTTACTATATTAATAAATGTGACTGATTAAAAAATAAATTTCATTTTCCTTAGTGATTGTTCTATAAAACTCTAAAGCACTAGGTACTGCTGTGCATGGTAACACATTTTCTAGATGATCTTCGAGATCTCTTTTTGCTTTTTTTTCGTCCTGTAGGAATAAAAAGTTACTTTTCCTCTTGTGATTTAGTAAAAGCATGAGGGTTCAGTTTAAATCTTTCAAAAAGGGGACCATGGTGGCACAATTTGTAGCACTGTTGACTCACACCACCAGGGCTGGGGTTTTGAATCTGGGTCCTGCGATTATGTGTGTGTGGAGTTTGCATGTTCTCCCTGTGGTGGCATATATTTCAGGTGAACTGGGGATTCTAAATTGACCATTGGTGTGAGTGTGTGAGTGAATGTTGCGTGTGTGATGTGTGTATGGGGCTGGTGCCCCACCCAGGATGAGTCCCTGCCTTGCACCTGTGTGCTCCAGGTATCCAGAACCCTAGTAAGGATTAAGCAGTTACAGAAAATGAATTGTTAAAACAATTGTTAGTACTATTTTCAGCACATGGTTAAAACCATTCATACTTTTTACACATTAGCTAAAAGATTTAACATCTTTGAAATTTACTCCAATTTACCGCATGCAAAATATTAAAGTGAAATTCATACATTCATAGTAAACTCTAAACTTTCTAATTCCTTTCATCTTTCAGCTGGAGAAAACACAACCTAAACCAAGAGCAGATGGGGAGGCTGAACATACAGGTGAGGCTGAACATACAGATTTACACACACAGTGTTTACATGCACATTGATGGTGAGGCATTAGTCTAATTACGTCTAGGTCTAGCTACAATCATGTAAACCCTACAGTTCTGCTGTCAGTCTGATTGAGATCTAGTTGACCTAAGATCAGTAAAACATGGACAGCTCCACCACCACACAAAATTACATTTTTGCAACATTTTTTGGCTTTTTCTGCAAATGACAGTGAAACACACCCAAACCTAGTCACAAAATTCAAAATGGCTCAGACTTTTGGAGTTGAAAAGATGGCTCTCACTAGTCTTTTATACAGCTCTTGTGAATGTCTTGGTTGAGTTTCCTAGACTAGCTCAGGGAAATCGTGTGCATGTAAACTTAGCTAGTTACTCTGTATCACTCAGATTTGGTTTATCTTGTTGTAAATCATTTTGTTTGTCCCTAATGTGTTTCCCAAAGAAACGGCAGAAGAACACAAACAAACTCAAGAAGAAAATACAATGTTAACTAAGATAAAGAATAAACTGGAGATAATTACCAAGAAACACAAGAGCACAGCCAAACAGGTGAACACCACTGCACAGAATCTGATGAAGACAGGAGAGGAGGTGCAGAATAATAGCACACACACAGATCACACATTATAATACAGAGTAAAGACACAAGTAGAGTGTGAGCTGTAATGAGGACACTATGGCTATCACAAAGACAGTTATAGAAAGGAAAATTCTACAAAATAGCACAGACTTTCCATTTTTTAGACTGCAGATGCAGAGACAAGTATGGTAAATGTGATCTGGAGATGAAAAATGCTGGATTACCTTTAAACTGTTGCTTTGCAGCACTTAGTAATGTTGCGCATGTCAGAATTCAGTGTGATGGTTACATTTCTTATCTGTAAGCGACGATGACTGGCATGTTTAACTGTTCGCATGATACATGACCCAAGGAACATTCCCAGAAACCAAAATATAGTGAAAAAGTGTGTGCCAGCACAGCCAAACAGGAGAACACCACTGCACAGGAAAGGATGAAGACAGGAGAGGAGGTGCAGTATAAGAGCACATACACACACACAACCACACACACACACACTACGGCAGCAAAAAATACATGACTGTAATTGGTTACTAGATTAATAAATGTGACGGATTAAAAAAGAGTTAGTATTGGTACTATTGTACATTGTAACAAATTTTCGTATCTGTTAGCAAAGATGATCTCCGAGATCCCTCTTTTTGCTTTTTTTCGTCCTGTAGGAATAAAAAGTTACTTTTCCTCTTAGTGATTTAGTAAAAGCACAAGCAGTGCTGGACTAGCCATCGGGCATAACGGGCATTTGCCCGGTGGGCCAATGGTAAATTTGGGCCGACGCGGAATCCCATCAGCAACCAATCCCCCCACCCCACCCGAAAGCACAAAATTAAGAGGGATACTGTAAATTTGGGCCAGTGTGGAATCCCGTTAGCACATCCAAAAGTGTAATTTATACATTCAGAGTAAACTTTAAACTTTCTCATTGCTTTTATCTTTCAGCCAGAGAACGCACAACTTAAACCAACAGCAGATGTGAAGGCTGAACATACAGCTGTGACAGAGGGAACAGGTGAGCCTCAACATACAGGTTCACAAACACAATGTACATTGATGGTGGGGCATTAGTCTAAGTCTAACTACGTCTGGGTCTAGCTACGATCCTGTAAACACCACTGTCTGCTGTCAGTCTGATTGTCATCTAGTTGACGTAAGATCAGCTAAGTCAGTGGTTCCCAAACTGGGGGGTATTGAGGTATTGCAGAGGGGCGCACCAATGGGATAGTCTATGCTCCACTCGAGCACTGCTAGCAAAAACATGGACAAGTTTGTGCACCCAGCCAAGCCTTCAGCAGAGGCTGACTCTTCATCAGCTGCAAGTTCAAGTGTGAGACTTGAGATGATCCTCTGTTTTTTCTGAACTGGTTAGTTTTCCCAGCCATTTTTGTGGAGACAGTTGTTTATTCTTGTTTCTAACTTCAGTGTGCTCTTTATTTCTCCCACAGTGGTGAAATTGCAATTGTTATTGCATTTATTTCGCTCAGTTAGAAAAGGGAGCTGTACTGCAGATAGAGTTTGAATCTGAACCCATGTAGTTCGGCGCGGGGGCTCATTAATGTTCCTATCTAGAAAAGGGGGGCCCTGCAGAGAAAGTTTGGGAACCGCTGGCTTAATGTATTATGGATTAAACTTTACTCCACATTATGGAGTCAGTTGGTGTGTCAGCTGGTGAATGGGTTAAATGCTGAGGAAGAATTTTGTGTTGTTCACACTGTGCTGTGGTGTGTTCACATATGACAGAATAGTCACTTTACACTTTACACTTTCACCTGATGCCTCCATGCTTCAATCTCTGCCCTCTGCAGTAAACAACACCTAACTGCCTGCAGGAGATAAGATTCTGCACTAGCTCTGATTGTGTGGTGGAGTGTAACCTTTTTCACATTGATAATAAGTACTCACTCTATTCTACTGTGCATTTGTTTTGTTTCAGGATTAAAATGGTGAGAAAATGTAGATCTGTTTAAATGTTGTCTACTACATTTAGTTCATACCCTGGTGGTTCTCAGTCCTGGGTCTGGAGTAGCTCTGCCCTGCACATTTAGGTGCTTATATATTGCTTTCCAGCCTCAGTGATATCGTTTTACTTTATCCAGGACTGGGTGGACACCAAATGTGTTGTTTGACTTGGCATTGTTGTGGCCTTATATTATGACACTTACTATGCAAACAGCACTACAAATAACATTTTAAATTAGTGTTTACCTAAATAGAATAAATGTAAAAAATAAATCACTAAAAATAAATAACTAACTCAATAAATAATGCAATGGAACCTTGTGGTTCATTCTGAGGTAGTGGTCACAATAATGCAGCTTCCTTCTATACAGCGGTCTGGGGTTTGATTCCCCCTTCTGCTAAACAGTTAGTAAAACAAATTTAATTCATGCACACCATGTTAAATTAATTCATTCTCTTTTTTGAGATATAATGTGCAAAAAGTGATAAAGTGAAAAGGGTACTGAAAATGCTGTTTTCCCAAATGCAGCCTTTTATTATATAATGTTGTTAAATAAGTAAAGTACGTACCATGTGGTTGTATCAACACACATATCCCCACATGTTTATTCATGTACTGCCATATGGATACTATGTGCTCAGCCCTAGGTTTCCTTTCTGGAGCCAAGCTTTCTGTCTGATGAACAATTACAGTGTACTGTAAAAGTTTCCAAAGGAGTTTTTAAGAGAAGAAAACGGAATGAAATGGAAAAAACATTTACAACAAGACGTTCATGAAGCACAGAGAACCAGCAAAAAGATAGCATGGGTTATTTCTTTTGTTGAAGCCATTTTAAATAATCATGCAAGCAGTGCAGCTCCGTGGTAATCAATAAGAAAATGAATCCAAAATATACAGGGCCCTCAGGACCAGTACTGAAAAACAAAGCTGTACAACACAGAAGACTGAAAGGCAGACATAAAAAAGTGCACTATTTCTTTTGAGGCTCATCCATTGCTTGACAGTATTGAGTGTTTATGGCTCCCTTTACTACCTATTAATATTTTAAAGAGTAATTGTGTACTACATTGTAATGAGTTAGGCACAAGAAGCAACCATCTTGGCCAGGAAGGTTTCGAGACGTGCCCTTTAAAAGGCTAACAATATCACTTAGAGCGCTCATCAAAGCTGAACTATTAATATGTCAGATGAGATAATGGCACAAAGTTCTCCACAGAAGCCCACAACCTCTTACAATGTCTGTCTTCCTTGCCAAGCTGAGAAATATCCTTTCACTATAGCGCGAAGATGTAAATAATTGAGTAGGCAGGATGCATATGCTTCTTTGGAAATGTTGGCTCGGACGTTTGTTTGGACGTGGAAGGTCCCTCGCGCATCTGAACGTACCTCGCAAAACAGATTCATTTTATACTGTCAGGACTACTAATGTCTAAATGTTGCAGTAGCTCTGACAATTAACACACTCTGCACTGCAGCTACACACACACACAGCCACATAGAGCAGGGGATTGTGGCAGCTCCTCTGCAGAGCAGAATATTTAATTGATATCGTTCATTCTTTCTCACTTTTCTGCTGGGTCTCTCTTCTCAAGCTCAGTGACAGGACCACCTGGGGGACTCCTCTTAAGTTGGTGAGAACTGAAATTTACATAGTTCTCCTCTTATCCCAGTATTGTCAGTCCCCCTAGATATGTTTGTTGTCTGAAGTCTGCTTCTTTAGTTACACTGGAACTAGCTATCAAGTAATAATTGCCCCCAGTTAGCATTGTGTAAACTGTTTAGCTAAATTATGATACTTTTGTCTTAGTGTTGACCTAATATCAAGTTGACCACCTGGCTGTCACTGTTAATTATTGTAGTAACGAAGTAATCTAGTGATTTTTAATCAAGACATAATATACATGCATTTTATAATGTCCAGCATTTTTTGTGAGTTCTAGTAGCATGTATCTGTAATGACCTGCAGAGACAACATGTATAATTTAAATTTAAACCGCTTTATGGAGGAAAAAGGTGACTGATGTTTTTTTTGGGTCATTTTCATTAGTCTCGTTTTATTAACCTGAAGCTGAATGAAACGTTAAGCACCCGATCTCATTTCTAGTGCAACATAAATCAAATTTGATTCTGGCATTTTAAATGTTTTCATGAACAACCTGTTGCCTTATGGAGTACAATATAGAGGAGTATTTAGTACATTGAGACATTCAGAGCTCTTGTTGTTGCAACACAGGTTAGGTCAGTGGTTCCCAAACTGGGGGGCGCAGAGGTATTGCAGAGGGACGCACGAATGGGATAACCCGTGTAGTTTGAATTGGGGGGGTCATTAATTTTCTTATCTAGAAAAGAGGGGCCCTGCAGAGAAAGTTTGAGAACCACTGGATTAGACCAAAATCAAATAATGAATTTGAGCACAAAAATAATTTATTTTAAACACCCTGAAGGATTCCTTATGCAGGTGTCATGTTTTTCATTTGTTTATAGACATGGTTTTAAAACCCTTTGGCTGTTGTTACATTACTTCCTTTGAGCTTGCGGTGTACTTAAATCAAGTCCTGCACCATCTCTGCTCAGCATCTATGCCTTGCCCTTTACTAAGACTAACTCAATTTCAGAAGTATTCCAACCATGCATTGACGAAAACTAAAAGGAAAGCTGATTTTCTTCCTCAGTAGAACTAGTAGACACCATAGCAGTTGGTGCTGTTTTATGTTTAAAGGGCAATTTCTGGCTCACGCAGTGGTGTGTAGGTGTCTGCAGTTGACAAGGACATTTTTCAACCCATAATTGAAATCCCAGGTCTGCAAATCGCATGTGTGATCATATATGTTCTTTTAAAGGCTACTGCTGTGTGTCAGTGCAGGAAGCTACATTGTGAGCTGTTTTGACCAAGGGTTGCGTTTGTTGTGAACTGCACAGCGTATCCTGTAGTCAGCAAGTTCTGATATGGAGCAACAGCTGTGTGCATGTGAGCCATACGCCTCCATAGCCCTCCACACATATACAGCCACATCTCACATACACAGTCACGCAAGCATGCTCTCAGCATGAAATATCTTTCATAAGACAGCCCCTGTGGGCATTCACTGTATGTCACATCAGGGTAAAATCTCTTTTTTTGTGGTTGTGTGGGTATTTTTCGCTCAATTAAACAGATTCTAGCTTATTCCGGAGATGGTTTGGCAAAATGTACTTGCAAGAACTTGTTTGTTGTACAGTTTCTTTTGTTTTGCTCCGGAAGCATGAAGATAGTGTACCTAAGGTAATACTCCTAATAGTATCTTTGTGAAACCCGCATGCCTAGGTCATCACACCCTTACTGCAAACGACAGCGAGTTTAGTGCTCACGAATACTTGCTTATGTGGTGTATGACATGTTGTATAATCTTTTTTCCTGATTTTCTACTTGCACCCACATGACAGGGGTCTTTTTATTCTACATGTTTGTGGCCTATTGAAAGTGCAGTGAGCTCTGTGTTGAACTTTACAGTTCACTTCTCTTAATTGCGCCTCCCTACCTGTCCCTTCCCCTTCACCATGACACAAAGCCCAAGTTCAGGTTACAGTAAAGTATAAAGCTTAGTGCTTTAAGCTACTTTATGCTTCATTAGAATTTAGTTTTCAGGGTGACTTTCACTCTGTGACTTAGAAAATCAGTGACTGCAGGAGCATAAGAGCTTTGGAAGGGTGAGACCTGCGCTGTGCCCTTAAGGGGGAGGAGGTGAGGGGGTGAGGAGGGCACTGAGGGAAAGGGAGGGAGGGTGGAAGAGAGGGAGAGAGACTTCGTTTGCTCAGGCTCCGTTCTCCCTTTCCTATCTGGCCTTTTAAAGAACCTGATTATACATTCATATACTGCAGTCAGCCAAGGGCAAACATATGTTTTGTATAGCCTACTAATTTCCTCCTACCAGGCTTGTTTCCTCTCTGCAGTGGCTCAGTGATGCTCTGTAATCAGAGACTGCATGCCATAACAGATCTACCTGCAGGTGAAAGCATTACATGCACAGTGTTGTTTACAACATCCTGAAGAAAGCGAGAACAAACAGCACTGCTGTACACTTTCTGTATTTGTTGTGGTATGGCAAACTAATAAAACATAATGGTAATCCTGGAATACACTTATTTATTTTAGAACGGCCATTCTGCCCACTTGATGAGGCAAGTTATGCTCTCCTGGACTCCCGGCTATGGTTACGTCTATAGATAATGGGGCCAATGCTTAGACAGTTGCACCACCGCGTTGGGACTGTTTATTGCAAGAAGAGTATTGCTTAAGGATTGTTATCAGTGTTGTTGATATTTCAGTTTGAATTCCAGTGTTGTAATGGAAATTGAAATGAGACAGCTTTTCCAGTAAGGCAGTCAAATAAATCTACATTTGCCTGCCAGTTATGTACCACGCAGCTTGCTGTAATGTATTTATTATTTAAACTGAAAGCTACAAATAGGATTTGGCACTGTAATAATAAACAGCATATCATGCAAAGTCAGATAATTTGCGGAATTTAAAGCCTACGCTAGTTAGTATTTCATCTGTTACACAGTGCTACCAAATGAGGATGGTGAATGCTGGCACATCCTCTCTCTGAGGTACATAAAGCCAACCATTTTTCTGAATTGCTGCTAACGCCAATGTGTTCTACCATGATAAATTACATAAAAATACTCTTGTCTTAGTGAATCATGGGTAGTCAGTGCTTAAAGAATGCTGACCAATTGTATGTTACAACATATATGTATATAAAATGAGGCATTTTACTGGATTAAATACCTCCTGTTTGGGACATAATTGGGAATTGTAGCTTACTGGGAATTATATTGCATCACTGAAGAACCTGATCAAATAATAAGAGTGCAAAAAGTATGAATGGGTTTCTCTTTGTTGCTGTGTTTGCATGTGTGAGAGAATGATTGAATAGTTCTGAGCGAAAATGAAATACTATTTGATTTTGCTAAATGTTTTGAAGGAGCTCTGATTTCAGTTTTATAAAATACCGTCCCTCTCCATTTGTCTCTTTCTCTCTCTTTCAGAGGAGTAATGATGAGAATGGGAATTGTTCTGGGGGCAGTATGGAGTTCCCCACCACTAACCTGTATGAGCTTGAGAGCAGGGTATTTACTGACCACTGGTCAATCCCTTACAAGAGAGAGGAGTCACTTGGCAAGTGCCTCATCGCCTCCACCTGCCTCGCCAGACTAGGTGAGTGATCTGAAGAATGTATGTCAATGGGGTGTTTGTTTTTATTTCACATTTTCAGACCATATCCGGGTAGTAAAATCAGAGAAAAACAGGGTTAGACTTCCAGATCAAGACCAACAAAATAGATCCATAAAATCCTTTTAAAAAGTCTAACTGACAGGGACCATTTCTTTCTGGTCACTAACATGATTTGAGTTAATATAGTATTTGTGTTATATATAGCGCAACACATATGCTATGTCTCATTTCCCTCTGTCTGCAGGCCTGGCTGATGCAGATGAGAACTGTAAGAGGTTCATAGACAGATGCATGCCCGAGGCCTTCAAAAAGGTATATTTGTGTTCCTAAAAGTGGAAATGGTTTACTAGTTCTGGGATTGGTCTTTTTTTTTAAGTGTAAACAAAAGTGGATTTTAAATATTTGGATTTTTCAGAAACACACCTAAGAAATGCTATTTGCACCAGCCCTATAAACTAACCTGTAGAGAACTGTCATTGTAGCCTACTAATGTTTCCAGGCTGAGCTATATTAAACTGTCTTTGTATTTAACAATGTTGTACTATTTTTTTGTTTAGTAAATGAATGCATCACAAAATAATTGTTAGCAGCAGCCATTGTTTAGACTTCCTTTATTGCTCATTTGTTTTCTCTCTTCGCTCCCTCACCCTCCCTCTTCCCCTCTCCCTTGTAGTTACTGACGTCGAGTGCGGTCCATAAATGGGGGACAGAGATTCATGAGGGCATTTACAACATGCTAATGCTGCTGGTGGAGCTAGTGGCAGAGAGGGTCAAACAGGACCCCATCCCTATTGGCCTCATGGGAGTGTTGACCATGGTGAGAGCGCATGCACTAGGCGGGGTCCTCGGTGTCCAAAGGCATCACCTCTGAACATAAGCTCATAGAGAACGTCTCGTGTAGCTTTTTACTAATGTTGGATCACTTAGCAAGTACCACACAAAAGTGTTTGACATTTAATACTCTTTATGAACCTCAAAAAAGGAAAGACCAATAATTGTTAGTATTGAAATCTGCTGTTCACCAATTTGTAGGATTTTTACCTTTTCAAAAATACATTGTATTTTTTTAAGTTGAGACAAAGCGAGCCTTCTTCCTTATGAAAATAGCAAATGGTTGTGGTTTCAGGTGTCTATAGGTTTGCGGAACATATACTGTGACTTTATGTACAAATAGCCATATGAAACACATGCACACTACACTATACACTATGCATCCAACATTGTAGATGACTTTACATCTAACACTGCAGTGTGTTTATAAACTGTTTAGTTGGAGTTTTAACAATCACTTTCTCCCTTTTTCTTCTTTTGTCTCCTTTCTTTTTGCCAGGCATTTAACCCAGATAATGAGTATCACTTCAAGAATCGTATGAAGGCGAGTCAGAGGAACTGGGCCGAGGTGTTTGGGGACGATAGCATGTTTGCGGTTTCTCCCAGTTCCAGCTACCAGAAGGTGACGTGTAACCTTTACATAGTTGTGTTACTCAGCTTCCTATATGATCAGATGATAAATCTGTCCTGTTTAAGATCAGAAAAAACTGGTTCCCCAGATTCTAGCATGCACAGGTGTATTGTGTGTATAATGGATATAGTATGAATATGCAGATCTGCTGATTGCAGCCGTTTTTCTGTTCTGTGAATGAGCTTCCAGGTTAGCTTAAGTGATAGAGTGAGTTTGGTGATGACATTTATTGAATTATTATTATTATTATTATTGTTGTTGTTGTTGTTGTTATTGTTAGTGGTGGTGTTAGTTTCATATTTTACAGAATACAGTCTTGTTACTTCACACAAATAATGGCTTAAAATGCAATAAAAGCAAAAAATATTAGTAGTTCAAAAAGTATCAGGACCAAAAGCAACCACTCAAGTACAACATTCTTTACCAAAACTTACCAAAGCAGAATGTTTTCCAACTGAAATTAATCAACATAAGACCTCGAGTTTGATTGCATACGTTTGTCTGTTTTTGATATCTTTAGTTCTAATTGAAATTTTAATCCTAAAAGGAAATTATTGTTTACTTTAGTAATCAAGTGATTAGTAATCAATATCATGCATATTTAATTTGTAACTGTAATCAGCATGAAATTTGTAGCTCAAACAGATTTGCAAAATCCTGCTGGTATGGGTTTCTTCTCTTTAAGTGCAATAAATCATTGCATCAGATTTATTTGATCAAATAATTTATTGTAGCTGTGACAATACTGTTAGTCAGAGAGAAGAAGTCAAACTGGTGTCACCACCAAAGCATAACTTCACCCTAAAGAAAGTGGACCTGAATAAAATGTGGATTACTGTCTCCCACTATTTAAATACTGCAAATATAATTTACAATACTTTTACTTAAGTGTATGTAACTGGGTAAATATTTACATATACGTAGTAACTACTTAGTACTTTCACTGCTTTGGACAATTTTATGTTAAAAGTGTTTGCTATTATACACATGTTATTACTCATACATACATTTAGTAGTTGTTTGAACTTAATATAATGTATAATACAGTGAGTTGTATCCATGCAGTGATTTCCAGTTCATTATGCACTCGTGTATTGTCACCTTCCTAATTTGCTTTTGTTGTGTTTGTTTTCAGGAGCCTCATGGGTGGTTGGTAGACCTTGTGAATCGGGTAAGCCTGTTGTTTCATGGCTGATAAATAGTGATTTGAGTTTAATTTCAGTTCATGCATACTTGTGTAAAAATGTCCAAGATTAGTTGCTTGTGTCAAAAAGCACATTTTATTTTTAGATTTTATAAGTTAATTGCACTGTTTCATTAGCATGGTTGTGCTGAGAGAAATTGTTGGGCAGTCTGTCTGTCTGGAGCTTCAGGAAAAGAAGAAAATGAGCCATATTCATTAGCTGTCAGCTGTCATTATTAGGCCTATAACTAACAGTGAAGATCAATAAACATTGTGAAAAATTACTTTGGTTGCTATTGTAACAATGCTAGTAATTCTCTGTTTACTGTGTTAGTAAGTCTCTCTCTTTCTCTTTCTCTCAGTTTGGAGAGATGGGTGGTTTCACAGCCATTCAGAGCAAGTTGAACCAGGAGGAGATGGAGATTGGGGTAAGGTTGGCTCTACTCAAGATGTACTAAGCCTTTTGTAGCAGTTTCAAGCAGGAGACATTCTGCCTGTATGTTATGTAAAAACCTTTGCCATTAGACCAAACAAAATGTATTTCTTGCTGTAATGTATATATGTTTTATGGAGGAAGGCACAAAACAGCATTATCATGTGAAAGATACTGTAAATGCATCTGGTCGAATATTGCATTCTGTGTACTAATAGTGTCTAGTTATGCGTGTTATTTCCGTTGGCATCTGAAAAGTGCCTTATTCCTATATAGGTTACTGTTCACCAGCCTGGAGGAATATTGTTTTTCCAATTTTTTTTTTAAACAGAAGTATACCCCTGTAGAACACATTGGTGGAAAAGAAGTTCACTGTCTCACTGTACATGCTTCTTCATTTATAGTTGGCCTCTCCTGAATTTCACCTTCCATTTTCAACTGTCTGGCATTTCAGTTAGGACTCCTTTGAGCAACAATATGAGATTAACTGCAGGCATAACTAGAATGCATTTCTGCAAGAAAATGGGAAGTGTGATTGCACAGTTGCTATGTTAAGTGTGGTGATTGCTAGGGTGTTGCTAGTTGGTTACTGTGGCATCACAGGTGGTAGCTAAGGTGTAGCTAGCCGATTGCTAGAGTGTTGTTGGGTCAGGTGTGTGTGTGTGTGTGTGTGTGTGTTTGTGTGTGTGTGTGTGTGTGAGAAAGAGCGAGTTAAAAAAATGTACCCAAACATTTGGCCAAACGCAAACTAAAAATTCAACACTGGTATCAGCCACATATTTAAACAACTTCAAGTCATATGTTGTACTACACCTTCTGATGTTCATGCCCCTGGCCTTGAGAGAGTTTGTTGTCTTTTGTGTGACTTTTGCTAATGGAGTTACTACTGTCTTAGACTAGGGGTTTAGTAGTATTTGCTGCTTCATTCGGACAACCATACCGTGATGTAAGGAAGTCTGACTGGCAGAGTTTTCAATGAATGATTCAGTAAGCCTAGTGCTTTAGAGAGAGGAAGGGGGTGGGGGTGGAGGGAGGAGGGTGAGCAGAGTAGAGACAGCAGGAAGAGTTCACTGAGGGCACAGATTCAGTCATGGCGTGTACTAAATATCTTAAAAGGTGTCCGGGAGAGCATCCTCTTCTCAATAGACAGAGAAATGGGGAGAAGGGAGGAAGTGACTAGAAGATAAACAGGCGCATCAGAGCCAGTTGTAAGTGCCTCCGCAATTCCATTCTGCATTACGTGGTCACAAAAAGTAATGAATGTTTCACTTTCCACTGAGGGAGGACAGACAGAGGAAGAGAAACTGACAGGTGTCGGGTGAAGACAAAATGCTTAATGGTTTTATGTATAATAATAAAGAACATCTACAGTACTGGGCAAAAGTCTTGCAAATTGCTTAGCCATTTTTCTCAGCGTGTAATAATGTCTTGCTGCTAGCAAAGTTAATATTAGAATGAATGCAAACAAACATGAAAGCAGTAAAAAAGGATCAAGATTTGTTTTTGTTTTTTTTTTGTTTTTTTTAAGAACACAGATTTGGTTCCAGATTTATGCTCGAAGCCTCCAGCCCTTGCTTGGATTTGTGAAATTCCATCATCAGGTCCTGATTTAATCTAATGAACAACTGATTGAGGCCAACCAAGTTTCTGACGTTAACTAAAAGTACACTGGGCTTCCACAAGGAAGACGTTGCTATACAGATATACTTATTTAATAACATCTAAGTGACAAAAACAGTTTAAACATACTTTTGCACAGTACTGTACAGTATATGTTGGAGATTTTGTGTACAAGGCAAATTAACACGAATTAATTGTAAAAACGTAATTGGCTGACGGATTTAGCAGCCAGTGTTGAACTTAATAGAAAGACTTAAGTGGAGCATCCCTATTCTGTAGCGTCAAATGACTGGTGTGGGTACGGTAGCAGCCCACTTTATGAGTCCTAAAGAAGTTGAGACAGGCTGGGGTCACCCCCCTCTGTGCGCTGGCCTAAATGCGCCCCCTTGTTAGCGGCCTGTAAAGCCGCCTTGTCTTGGGTTCCGCCCGCTCGCCTTTTGAAGGCGCACATTAGCATGTGCTGAGCGCCACGGCAGGGAGATAGCGCTGTGACAGGGAAAAGATGCTTTGATTTAGGATTTGCATGTGAATGACTGTGACACAGGAACAGGATGTAGGAGAACAGCGTTTGGAGGGCGACGTTTTCCAGTGCTACACCTGACCTGCTGTGGCTGCGCTACGAGGCTGCTGGCTCACTGCCAGACCCCCTGAGTGACTCTACGAGTAGGGAGTTTTCTTCCAAAGCGAAGCCCACAGGCAGGAGCTGTAGTGCTGAGGGGGATGAGATGGAGAATAGACAGAGGAAGCTCCCTCTTCTCCTCCCCCTGTGCTCCTTTATTCAATCCTACTCTGCGAACGGAAGAGGAGTAATTTAACCCAGAACAGAGGAGTGATTCATCCTGACTGTGTCTCTGCTTTTGCTGCTGCTGCTGTCGCCCGGCATGTGTGTGTGTTTATGTGAGTGTGTATATGTGTGCATGGAAGCAAAAGTACGCTTACGTGAACATACTTTTTTGACACAGATTCGTGATGTTATATTACACTGCACATCAAAACGGATGTTCAAAGTTAAATTGTCTTGTTGTGTTTAATGCAAGTGCACATTTTATTCTGAAGCAATAAGCCAGAAGAGGCTGTGTGTTACAGTGATATTAAGGGTGTTAGGAAGCATGATGCCAAGTGGAAACTGTGACATTGCGTCCCTTTTCTCACACTGCTGCTGAATCTCAAATGGATCCCTGCACCCTATGTGTTGCACGATTTAGGAATAAAAGCTCTTTCTTTCTTTCACCCAGACCCTAAATATGTCTAACAAACAGCCATCTGGGATTCAGCCTCATGCATAATTAAATATCAAACAGTGCACTACTTGGGTGTGGAGGACAGAATTTCATAGCTTTGCGTAGCCCGCTATATAGAAAGTAAGGAGGCATTTGAAATTCAGTCTTGATTTCGTGAACATTTAGGCCTGCAGTAACTGACAGGGTATATATTTTTGGGGAAATCTTACAACTCTGTCATAATATTTGTGACCTGCAGTGATGTCAGCACTCATTAGCCGTCAAATCTTTCAGGTGTTTAAATCCTCTTTGCCCAGTGTCTATATGTAATTTTACCAATAGTTTGGAAAACTGCCATATTATTCAGGCAAACTTAGTCTTCATACCAGCAAATATCCTTGGAAGAACGTAAAGCTGAGGAAAAACTCACATTTTACAAGATAGTACAGTGCCTCACTTTTGACAGCTGTGTGTGTTTCTATTTGTGATGAGTGGGTTTGTACATTTTCAACACCTGCTGGTTTATTTTCATTCAAGGCTGTTGATGACAACATGCCACAATAAATTATGTCACAAAACCTGCATATTTCATTAAAAAGGGCTTTAACAGGGCCTCCTAAGCAGCTTAAATGTCTGACGTTTCACCCTGTTGGGAAAAGTTGGAATCCAATGTAGTTGTAGTTTAAAACAGCATAATTGGCCCTGCTTGACTGGATGGGCTGTGGAGTTTAATAAGAACAGTAGCTTGGACATCTTAAATAAATTTTATATGATCGGCTGGAGTGCATTTCTGATAAAACTGCATTGCAGAGTTCAGCTTGCAGACGCTCCCTCATTAATCAGTGCAGCTTTTTATATGTCCCTTGCTACATGCTCGAAGCATCCCAGAGACATTCTGATTTGCTAGCTGCACCATCATGTGTTTGCACGGATTATTATGTTGCAGTGGAATCCTTGTTTACTCTCTTGTTGAACTCTGTTGGATGGAACCAGATTTAACCTACGTTTTGAGCAAACTGAGGAAGAACGAACCCATAAAACCCAAATCTATGCAAGCTCGGAATAGCAAGCTGAATTTAGATACAGCAATGAGGTGTTGTTTTAGAAACAAACTACAAAGTGCAAAACAGGATGAACAAGAAGATGAAAACAAATGAGGATATGCAGTAGGAGGAAACAGAGAACAGGTTTATTAAAAGTAACCCAAAGTAGCTTCTCGAAGGGGTTTGTACAATATAGAAAGCTTTTAGCAGCCAGCTGTCTTTTTCTTATTGTTATTACAAATCAGTTAAAAACTGAGGTGTCATATAGTAAAAAATACTGTGATAAATACATTTGAGTTCCTGGTTCTAGACCAACTATGAAGTTCATTCCTCAAAATAACTAGCTTTTGTCATCTTGGTGCTCTGTAATTTGATCACTTCCATGTGCTTGGGAAGCATTATTAATGATCTTTAAGCGTAATTCTTTTCCTGCTCTCTTTTTCCCCCCTCTATATTTAGTGTGTGTCTGCCCTCGTGCAGCCGCTTGGTGTGTGTGCAGAATACCTCAACTCCAGCCTGGTCCAGGTTAGTGCCTGCACTATAAACACACTTCTCTTGGATTCACGTGTCACACTACACTGTGGCAGTACATATGCTATTCATTTTTTTGATTTACTTAAAAAAAAAAAACTTAACAGTAAGCATAAAGAGGCTGAAAATGTTAGCAAAAAAATGTTCTATATTGTACTCCTAAAAGGTTCTATTATTCTTTTTAGTGAATCATTCAATCAGATAGAAAACCATTTAGGCATTCTATAGAGAACCTTTGGATTTACTAAAGAACCATGAAGCGTATTGGTTTACATTGATTAAGCTAAACTTTGTATCTTGCAGCCCATGCTGGACCCAGTCATTCACAAGATGATCACATATGTACAGAATCTTGAAGAGAAAGACCTGAAGGACAAGGTACACTTACTAGACACATATAATACTTCAGACTCTTTCTTTCCTTTAATTTGAAATTGCAATGCAAAAAAACAGCAAAAAAAAAATCCTCCTAAAGAAATAGATGGTATGTTTGAAATGATTTAACATGAGGTCTTTTGTCTCTTACTCTGTAGAGGTTAGTGAGCATTCCAGACCTACTGTCTGCCATTAAACTGCTGTGTATGAGATTCCAGCGTGAGCTGGTCAACGTGGTAGACGACCTCAGGCTGGACATCCTCCTGCGGATGCTCAAGACACCTCACTTCAGCGCCAAGATGAACTCCCTCAAAGAGGTCAGATTATTAATATACAATTCAGATTATTAATATGCAGAATACATCTGATGTATGATCTTAGTTTGACAAGGCCTGGCTAAACACTCTGTTCCATGTTAGGTGACGAAGTTGATAGAAGAGAGCACGGTCTCCAAGACAGTGAAGAACGCCATAGATACTGACAGACTTTTGGACTGGCTGGTAGAAAACTCCGTTCTCTCGATAGCACTGGAAGGTAAGCAGTTCACATCCTTTTCGCATAGCCCGTCATGCTACTGTTTGGAGAAGTAAAAAAAAATATTGATTTAATGCACAATGTATTTTATATACATCAGAATTTAGGTGTAGAGTGTTGCCTCTACCTCTGACCCATTGGTTAAGATATTGCTGATATTTACAGTTAGTGACAGGTCTAGGTCTTCCTGAACACCTAGAGTGACTTTTTTTCTCACCCATTGTGAAGCAAAATGTGATTGGTAGATTTCACTGTCACTTCCTAATAATCATGCTGGTTCTTACCAAAGTCCTAACCAAAGGGAGAAGCAGCTTAGCTATAGATAGTACCAACAGAAAGTATTCACACCCCTTCACTTCTTCCACGTTTTGTTACATTACAGACTTAGCCTAAAATAGATTTGAGTGTAGTTTTATAGTGTGTTTTGGGTCATGGTCGCATTGGAAGATGAGTTGTCACCCTATTCTGAGTTCCGCAGCACTCTGCAGCAGGTTTTCTTGAAGAATCCCCAGGACTGAGGTACCTTTGAGCAAGGTAACACTGCTTGGTGCTGTGTTCCTGGCTGCCCGCTGCTTCACTTGGTGAATGGGTTAAAGGCAGAGAAAGTGTGCTGGTGTGTGTTCATGTATGACAGAATGGTCACTTTCACTTCTTCATATATTTGGCTGCTGTCATCTTACTCTATAGGCAGACTAGGTCCTGCCGCAGAAACACCCCCACAGCATGTTAGCCAGGTGCCTGTTTTTCTCCAGACATGACGCATGGAGTACAGGCCAAAAAGTTCTATTTTGGTTTCATCAGACCACAGCTTCTTACAGTCTGCGAATTCTTAATGTGGTTTTTGACAAACAAGCAGGCTTCCATGTGCCTTTTACTGAAGAGTGACTTCAGACTGGGCACTCTACCATAAAAGCCTGATAGGTGGAGTGCTTTAGCTATGGCTGACCTTCTGGATGGTTCTCCCATTTCTACAAGGGATCGCTGGAGCTTCGCCTTAGTGACCATTGGGTTCTTGGTCATATCTCTGACCAAGACCCTTCTTCCCCGATTACTCAGTTTCATCCATTTTTTGTGTCCTTCTCCAGATTTGTGCAAGGATGATCAGTGGAAATGAGATGCACCTGAGCTCAATTTTGAGTGTCATAGCAAAGGGTGTGAATGCTTATGTACCTATTGTGTTTAAAGGTTTACATTTTTTATAAACATAAGAAAATGTTTTGCCATTATGGACCATTTTGTGTAGATTCTGTTAAAGAAAACTATACTATTTTAGAATAAAATTGTAACATGAAATGTGGAAGAAGTGAAGGGGTGTGAATACTTTCTGGTGGCACTGTATCCTTGGATACCTCAGGAAAAAATATCCTGGTTGGAAAATGTTCTGTTGTGAGTTTCATGATATGAGAAAACAAAATCTTGGATTACTTCAGTACAGAGCACAGGGTGTCTTTCGTGATTCTATTAAATAAGAAACAAAAAAAAAACAGTGATTTTTAGTTCTCGGAAATCATTAATACATCCCTGAAAGCTTCAAAGACTCCGGGGGCACCCATATGACATACACACACAGGTTGCCATGTGATTTTTAACTCCACCTTGTGTGTCCTTTTGCTGTCTTGCATACCTTTCTGGTTTTAATGAGGGATGAATAAAACATTGCTAAATCTTGAATCTTAATATTTAGATTATACAGAGAGCCTGTATCTGTGAATTGTGTGATCTCACACTCCTCTCACATGCTGAGGGGTGCATCTGTGTTTTGTCCTGTTCAGTTGCCAGATGGAGACCCCAGTTTGCTTTCATTGTTATTTCATGGCTGAAATTACCTGCCCTTTAATTTGACTACCACATCTTGCATCTTAATTTTTCATGCTCTCACTCTTGTGTTCTTGCTTGTGCTTTACGCTTGTGCATTCTCTCTTTCATGCTATGGGTACTATCTATACTTTCCCACTTATTTTTATTTCTCTCACCTCTGACACTTTGTTACAAACCTCACATTCTCTTTGTCTTTTTTTCTTTCATTTATACCTACTCATGTTTTGCTTTCTCTTTCTCATTGCCACACTTTCACTTTCTCCTTTTTTACTTTCATTTTGTCCATCTCATTGTATCTGCTTGCCTTTAAATTTTTTCCATATTTGTCTTTATTTAGGATCGCGTGGGTGAACTTTGCGGGTTTCTTATTATATACAGAGATGGTTCTTCTGTATTGAGAGGGCCATTTTTCCCCCACTCCGAGGGCCTCAGGCCAGTTATGCTTTATTGGACTCTCAGTCACAATGACGCCATCGAAGGGGATCAGACTTTCTCTCAATGATGGGGACAATGCTTACACCAATCCAGAGCTCTTCATTTGTAACACATATGTCACAGCACTTAATCATAAGGCATCTACTTTTAGAGTTTTAGTAAAGTTGCAGGGTGTGCAAAATGTCTGGTCCCCCTAATTATTTCCCTCTCTCTCTTCTCTCTTTCATCTCTCTTTCTCTTTCTCTCTTTCTTTTATTTGTATATTATAGGAAATATTGACCAGGCACAGTATTGTGATAGGATAAAGGGAATCATTGAGCTATTGGGCAGTAAACTCTCACTGGATGAGCTTTCCAAAATTTGGAAAATACAGGTGAGTCTCTCCCTTTTTCTCTTTGCATTGAATTCATGTATTTAATACAGTATAAAGTACATTTACATTTTATTTGGGCTATTTATGTACTATAGATGTACTATTGTGTGTAGGTTAGGACCTCTCTGACTGCTCTCTCTTTTCTCTGCTCCCTTTCTAGTCTGGCCAGTCCTCCACAGTCATAGAGAACATCCACACCATCATTGCCGCCGCAGCAGTCAAGTTCAACTTTGAGCAGCTTAGCCACCTCTTTGTCCTCATACAGAAAGTAAGGCAGGAGGCTTGACTTTGTCGCCATTATGTAACACATATGACTAACGGGAATTAGTTAGATCTGATACGAGCTGTGTAATTTTTGGTCGATTTCATTAATATACTTACGATTATTGTATTGTTATGGTGTGTAGAGCTGGGAAGTTGAGAGTGATCGAGTAAGACAGAAGCTGTTGAGTTTGATTGGGAGGATTGGCAGAGAGGCCCGCTCAGAAGCAACAACAGGAAAGGTAAGCATGCATAGTTAATGTTATTCCACCTGGAATACACTCCCTTTGCTATTGGACAAATCGTTCACACTACTCGGTGGTTATATTAAGGAATTCTGTATATTTGTGTTTCTGTGTGATTTTGCCTTTTACTTGACTGGATATCAGGTGTTGGAGGTGCTCTGGGACTTGGCCCATCTGCCCACTCTGCCAACCACTTTGGTCCAGCAGGCTCTGGAAGAGCACCTGACCATCCTCAGCGATGCCTATGCCGTCAAAGAAACCGTCAAGAGGAACTACATCATCAAGTGCATTGAGGATATCAAGAAGGTGAGATATGGCTCCCAAACCAAAATTTGCAGCATAGAGAAATTTACTGGCATAAGTTTCTCAGTAATCATATTCTGCAAGGTCTAGGTTTGTGAGTTTGGATGCCTATTGAGGAATCTGAAAATTTAAACAATGGTAAAACGTTCATCTAATGTTATTCATTGTTTTGAGCCTTATCCTGCTCTGTTATAAGTCTGAACTATGATTTATCATTGTAAGTGATTAGTTGTTTGCTGCTGCTGGCTTGCTGCGGGTGAGCATTACTGATAAAGAGAGATGTCTTTCACTCTGTCAGACATATCCTTCATCTTCTTCCTGCTTTCTCCCTCTTTTATTTTGCAGAAAGCTGCAAAAATAATTTGCAACAGCAGACAGAAAGGCTAATATACAGTCCCTGCGCAACAGCTAGCATACTGCAATGAGCTAAGAGCTATATTAAGAGCTGAGCCGGGTGTTCAAAGGTGTCATTCTATCTCTGATGCCAGACAGATATTTGGCCAGTCGCTTGCCCTCCCACATACACTCGCTGACACACTCACACTTGCACACTTCTTCCCGCTCCCATTCTGTGCTTCAGGCTCTATTCCAAGGTGATTTGGTTGCTGCTAATTGATGGATGGATACTAAAGATTCATCACTTCTTAGCGGAGCTCACTGAATGCAACTGCAGTTTATGTCTTTAGATACAAATACAGGAGGAATCAAAGTCTACCAGCGAGACACAGGTCTCTTTTTTTACTGGCTCCTGGGGAAGGAAGAAACCAAGCTCATGGGCTAAAGTAAGAGAAGTACTCGGGCCTACAAAGACCCTCCCCTTACGTTTAACACTGACCAATCACAACTCACCTTCAATCTCATGGCAGCCTATCACAGCCCAAGCTGATGGGGTTTGGTTACAAGAGGGGATTCAAAAAATTGTGAAATGATGATTCTGAGTTGATTCTTGGTTAAGCTGTGCATCTTTTATGGAATATGTTTGATTTAAAGTTGCACATTCAGAGCCTGCTGAATGTCAGATGTACAGTATTTGCTAGGATTCAACACGTCCTTTGTCAGCACTAGGCTGTGAGTGTGTTCACTTAAAATCAAAAGCCAATTGTGTCTCTGGGGTCTTGTTAGGGTTGGGCGATTTAACACACCAATATAATTATTTTTAGGTTTTTTAAATAGTTTCATGTTGCTGGAACATTCCATAGCCATTAACACTGCACTCCATTATACTTACCCCATTCCATGGCTGTTAGATGTACAATCATTCAGTTTTTTTTCCACATGGGTGTGTTCCACTGTATAAGGCTATATATCATAATGCATATATTTTAATCACCTAAAAATATATTGAGATTTAATTTCTGTGCTGTATCGCCTACCCCTAACACTGGTAGTGTTGGAAAGACACATATAAACATTCAGAAACTCTAATTCTGGTTGATATTCTTTCAAATTGTTTTTATTCCAGTTTTCCATTCTGTTTTTGTCTCTTGTATTAAAAATGTACAGCAGATAAGACTTTTAAGGTATTCTGAATCTGATTCCCAGTCTTCTGTGTGTGCATGTGTATGTTGTAGTCCTCCCAGCTGAGTAATCCTCAAGCAGTATGGGTTGTCCCAGCCCTACGGCAGCTCCATGAGATCACTCGCTCTTTCATCAAACAGACCTACCAGAAACAAGACAAGGTAGTGCATACAAACTCTACACCATTGGCATGGCCTTGAGTCTGATGAATCAGATGCTATTGTTAATTTTGTGTATTGTTTTAGAGTATAATCCAGGACCTGAAGAAGAACTTTGAGATAGTGAAGCTGATCACAGGTTCTCTAGTGTCATGTCATCGTCTGGCCGTGTCAGTGGCTGGCTCCAATGGCCTTTCTGGGTCCACTCTGGTAGATGGTCGATACACTTATCAAGAGGTACAGAAATGCAAGACATTTCATTATTTCTATGGTTAGCCTGTTGTAAATATCATGATGCTTATAAACCTACTATTTAACAAAATTCTATTATGATATTCAGATTAGTTATATGCCCCATTGTTACCTGTCTTCGCAGTACTTGGAAGGGCATCTGAAGTTTTTGGCGTTCTTTCTGCAAGAGGCCAGTCTCTACTTGGTGTGGAACAGAGCTAAAGAAATCTGGGAGTGCCTAGTGTCTGGCATGGACGTCTGTGAGCTAGACAGAGAGGTATGACGCGGAAATCCGTTCTTCACCTTTTTTACTGGTATATCCCTTGTTATTAGTATGATATGCTGTTAAGTGTGGCGTAATCATCCAGTGTCCCTCTCTCTGTAGATGTGTTTTGAGTGGTTCACTAAAGGGCAGCATGACCTGGAGAGTGATGTTCAGCAGCAGCTCTTCAAAGAGAAGATCCTCAAACTTGAGCCTTATGAAATTACTATGAACGGTACGACTGCAATTCCGGCATTTACACAGTACCGCCTCTGATCATCACATATAATCTCAATATTATTCACGCTGCTTGATCTCAGCCGGTCTGTATTATGTGATTTACTCAGCAGATGTGAATGCAATAATAATTTGCACAGCATTATATATGCCAATTTCTTGTTAAAATGATATGTGATATGTTTGTCTTCCAGGGTTTAATCTTTTTAAGACCTTCTTTGAGAATGTGAATCTCTGTGACCATCGTCTCAAGCGGCAGGGAACTCAACTGGTAAGACTGGTGATTTTCCACCCATTACCTTTTTTTTTTTTTTCTTCATGTGACCATATATTTATCCTAAAGAAGGTAATGCTGAAGCGTTTATTTAAAAAGGGATTCACAAAAAATGAAAAAGAAATGCAAATTTAGTTCCTTATTTTTGTCATCTGTATAATAAATGAATTTGGGTGTTCTTTTTTCTTATGTGGCCAGTGTGTGGAGCGCTTGGACCTAATTGGGATGGACTTCATCTGGAGAATCGCCATGGAGTCTCCTGATGAGGATATCGCTAATGAGGCCATTCAGCTCATCATCACATACAGTTACATAAACCTCAACCCCAAAATGAAGAAGGTCAAAATCCATTTTTTTACACTCCTGTAGTTTTTCTCTTTGTCTTTCTTTCTGTCTTGCATCGCAATAGTACCGACTTTAATAATTCAGTGCCTGTTTTTCTTTCACACAGGATTCAGTGTCCTTACACAAGAAGTTCATAGCTGATTGTTATAAGAGGTTGGAGGTAGGTATCAGTGTCTGATACTGTAGATAGATTTGTTTTTCACCTTTATATTTGGTTGCACTGCAGTCACATCTTCCCCCTCTCCATGAAGGCTGCCAGCTCGGCTTTGGGTGGCCCAACCTTGACCCATGCTGTTACCCGAGCAACCAAGATGCTGACAGCCACTGCCATGCCTACAGTTGCCACATCAGTACAATCACCTTCTAGGTATGAAAGCACTTAGTTGATTGTTGGAATAAATGTCAATGATATTTGTGAATTTTGGTAAAACACATTGATGGTGAATATGCATTGAAATTTCTCCCACAGGTCTACAAAGCTGGTGATCATTGAAAGGCTGCTGTTATTGGCTGAGCGATATGTCATTACCATCGAGGTGAGTAAAGAATGTACTTCACCTTTGCATGGCTTTTTATTGATTTTGTAGTGGCGACACATTTATTAAAGGTATTTAGCCAGCACACATTCTGGCCTAGATTGCTGTAGGGTCATTATAATGTGATGTTTGCTACATATGTTCTTGGTATGGCCCACTGAATGTTGATTGAATGCCCAGACAAAGATGATCTTGGAGCGTGGAGTACTCGTTCTTATCATCTAGCTTGACAGTAGGAGCAGTAGGAGTTCTGTTCATTGTTCATTGTTTTTAGCATAAGTATGTTTGCAGAGGAGAATATTAACACTCTGGAAGTGACTCAAGTTCATTGTCATTTTCATTGTTGTGATGTAAGAAAGTCTTGACTCAGGTAGTTATACCATTATAGGATCTGTCTGGATATTCTTTCAGAATGAATGTAATGGTCACGCTGGGCCGCTGTGAAATTAAATCTCATAATCTGTGTTATTCTGAAATAAGAGATTTTGGGCTTTTATCTGTAATACTTTTGTCTTAAATTGTGGTATGACATTTTTGAGGTGATATAGCTTGGACTATAATGTAAATTTTAAAAAGCAGTGATTGCAATTTTAATTGTGATCCAGATAAAGCTACAAAATACCATATGTGTCCATCGCAGAACCTTTCCCTATAGAATATAAATGAAAACTGAATACTTCACTACAAAGTTTGAAGTAGTTTTACTTGTGTTTTTGCTTTAATGTTTATGGTAACACAATTGTATATTTGATTCAAAGAATGTTGTTTTCCAAAGAGAAATTTCAACAAACGTTTTATTAATTTCTTTACTTATTAAACATGAGACAACATTTTGAAGGACATTTGCATTTGCACTTGCATTTTACTAATTACCTGATAAATTAACCACTGGGATAGCTTTTAATATTATTTAATTATAATAAATATATTCTTCACAGACCACATTTTACATTGTTAAAGATTCTCCACATTTATTTGGTTGGAATCTAGAATATTTAATTTGCTGGACTGAAAATCTGCATTAAATCTTAAGAAGTGGCGCTTAAAAATGTATGTGTGTAATTTCTTAATTGATGTTCTTTGTGTATATAAATGGTAGACTTTTCTGTATACATTCTAGTCGAATTGTATAAAGTAAACCCCCAGTTTTAGGGGATCAGAAGTCGTTTTACGTGGTTTTATGTGGAAATCCCCACAATAACGCGGATTTGTGCTTTTTTTGTGGCAATAAATATATTTTTCTGGATGTTTTCACACACGGGGACTCTGTATTCACCCTGGAAGCACTTTTTTCGAACGCCACAGTTCAATTGATCTCCAGGAGATCTTTCCAATGAGCCCTCATTTGTATTTTTAGCCCGAGTAGATCAGGGGTTAATCCCTGAAAACCGTTCACCTCGCCGATACTTGACCAGCGAACTTCTGAGTTGCATATCTTGGCAGGGAATTTAAATTAAGAGGCGAATACGGGTTTACCTTTACATTTTCTTTAATGGTAATGCGAAAAGCGAGAGATTACTATATATCTTTAGACTAATCATAGGGTAGAATGATTGTACAAAAGGAATGGTTCAAATGAAAAGAGGCAATAAAAAAAATCTTGTGGCATGTGAAAGAGAACAAAAGAACCAACATTTGCATACTAGCTGTACTTCTTTAAATGACATTCAGAAATGTTCATCCCAGTACTGTAACCAGTAATTAACCTCTTTCTGCCTGATACTGATATTTTACATTTTTTGTTTTTGTTGGAAGTTGCATGTATAATTCATATAGCACAGTGTGCACAAGACAAATAATCACATATGACAAACAAATATGACAATAGCATCTACCGGCTGCAGGTGGCCACTTACAGTGAAAGTAACATTAAAATTCTTGCATAAGGATTTTAATAGCTAAAGCAATAGTATTTCTGTACAGACAAAGGAACATCCAGTGTTTTTGTGTGGGGCAGTGGTAGAGTAAATTATACCGATAATTATCATCGTATCAAATATAAATACTTTCCTGAGCATATTTTATTTTTTTAGAGACTCTGAAAAATTGTCATTACAAACAGAGCATAATAAGGCCTGTTTACTTTGATGTAGTCCTGTGCAATGTAAAAAAAAAAAAAAACATTATTGGCAATGATAATGTAGTATTAGTATTTTTGTTTGTGACTCTGCTGATTCTGTTTTGTTTCAGCTTAACAGAAAAAAATGTATTCCATCCCTGACATGTTGTGTATCATGAAAATAATCATGAAAAGGACTGTGATGATATATTTTCGTTAGTTTAGAAATACTGTTTAGCTAAATGCAGCCAGCAGGTTCTGGGCAGCAAGTAAACACTGCTTGTTTGTTTCTCAGGATCTGTACTCTGTTCCTCGGACTATTCTACCTCATGGAGCGTCTTTCAATGGCCACCCTGTGACGCTGCACATAACCTACGAATCTACCAAAGACACTTTTACCCTGGAGGTACAGCCACACACTGAGCATTTCAAAGACACAACCACTGACCTGCATGTAATCGCTCTCTTCAACTCCCTCACACATACACATAGCAGATTTTAATGAGTACCTTACATGGGAAGTTCGTTACACACACTTGTATATCCATAAATGGAGAGGTTAACTGCAGTGATAGATTGTGACAAGACATGAGTCACAGACACTCTGATTGATTATGC
>JBBPCY010000156.1:10774686-10785167 GCA_037974405.1 Brachyalestes nurse | reverse complement strand
TGTGTGTGTGTATAGTGTGTGTGTGTGTGTGTGTGTGTGTATATATATGTTTGTGTGTGTGTATGTTTGTGTGTGTGTATGTGTGTATATGTTTGTGTGTGTATATATATGTTTGTGTGTGTGTATAGTGTGTGTGTGTGTGTGTGTGTGTGCGTGTCTATATACACATATAGCATATTTACAGTATTACTATAGCCAGGCCCAAACAGTCTAAAATCCTAAGTGAGTCGGGTCTATTGTTCTTGTTTCGTATCTACAAAGGCGAATGCAGACGTACTCCTGTACTACATAACATTGTTTTTATCCTTCTGTATCCAAGATGCTGCTACGTATCTCCTTAAACTGTTTGGTTAATGTTATTTATTCTTATTTTTTCACGTCTGACCTACCTGTAAAGCGACCATGGGCTCGTCTCTAATTAGGAAACCAACCCTTAACTAAACACTGCCCACTTGTTGATTGCTCCACAAAATAATTGGTAATTCAATGAGAAGGGTGGGACACGGAAGGCAGATTAAAAGGAACACTTTATATTAAACACTAAACAGTAGAGAATATTTGTCTACCTTTGTGGTGCTGAAGAGGTCCATGTGTTCTGCAGAGAAAAGTCCGATTTGTGGGCCAGATGGTTAATTTTGGTGGTGCACGTCAGTAAAAAAAACAAAGGTTTAAAGGACTCAAAAACGAGGAAGTAACATCAACCGTGTCAAACCGAGCTGCAGTCCGGTTCCTACAGCCCAGAACGCATTCCCTGTGGGCTGAAAACGCTCCGGAGACTCTGGAGAACCTCTGCGTCCAGGAACAGGATTCCTGTTTTTGAGGGCGATCCCGTTCACACGCCTCGTTGTTCAGGCTTGAGGATGCTATCTGGTTTCAAATCTCCAGGACCCGCCTTCCGGGCTGGAGTACACAGCCGTCCCTTCCCACTGACGTCCCAGAACCAGGACGGTTCGGATTGGTGAAAGCTCCCGAACCACGAAGCCCTGGAGAACAATCCTACTTTCACTAGAAGAGTCCAGGGCTAGAACGCCTTTTCACCTGAAATCTCTCCCTCACTCTACACCTGGTGGCGGTGGTGGCGAGGTGTTCTCCGAGCCACACTAGGGAGATACACAATATGGACAAAAGTATTGGGACGTGTGACCATTACACTATTGACATTGCATTCAAATACACAGATTTTGTATGGAGTCGGTTCCTCCTTTGCACCTATAACAGCTTTCACTCTTCTAGAAAGAATTTCCACAAGATTTTGGAGTGTTTTTGTGAGAATATGTGTCCATGCATTCAATCTGTATTTTCATTTAAAAGGGATCTGGGATTACTGTTGAACAAGAAGGCCTGGCTCGCAATCTCCGTTCCATTTCATCCCAAAGGTGTTGGATGGGGTTGGTCAGTGCTCGGTGCCGGCCAGTCAAGTTCTTCCACACCGAACTCATCCAACCATGTCTTTATGGAGCTTGCTTTGTGCACTGGGGCACAGTCATGCTGGAAGTAAGGGGCCTGGCCCAAACCCTACAAACAGGTGTGTCCCAATACTTTTGTCCATATAGTGTATATTCTTGTTATAAATGTATGATCCTGCCCTAATTTGGATTTATTATTATTGTTGTTGTTATTATTGTTGTTAATTAATTGTTGCTGTAATGAAAGTTTAATATACAGAATTGATACAGAGGTTATTACTACAAAATGTGTTCAGCAAATATTCTTTGCTTCATCAACACAACATCAACACGTGGCTTGTGTGCCACCTACCAGCTCTTGAGCCGAGGGTGCTCAGGAAATGTACAAATTTTTCTAAACATTGTAGGGACCAAATGTCCCCAGCCAGCTTAAAAGAAGCCTGTGGCTGTAGCAGGTGAAGTAAGAGGTCTGGTGACAGATCCAATGGTAGGTCTCTTGATGTTTAAATCTGGACTGCTTTGGTTATGAGTGAATTAAAATAAAAATGATCAACATGGCAAGTGATTCTGAACATTTAAAATATTTTTGTGAATTTTATTGGAAACATACCAGTTATACTGCATTATGCTGCCATTAAATGTTGCAGTACTATTTACCATTTATTTAGTACATTATGTTTTTATTTAGTACATGGTGTTTTATTTAGAATGTGGTGGTGTCTGCCAGCACACTGACCTACAAAATTTTGACAACTGCAATAAAGGAGGGGCCACCCGCCACTGGACCTGCCCCACCTCCTGCAATGGATACAGCAATGACCAGTAAACCTACAAGCACCTTCTCAGATAACAGTAAAATAGGATTCAATTTGAAAAACATTCTCTAGGAGTACTATTTTTCCTGAAAATGACATGGATTACCACTCTGCCTTGAATTCAAGAAGTGTTTTAGGCCCCAACCTTTTCTCAAAACCACCATATAATTGTCCTAAACAGCAGAGAAAGTAAAAGATGGCATGTGTGGATTGTAAGGTCTCCAAGACTGGAATTGGATTGTAAGTGGTAATGTATAAAATGGAAAAAAAATTACCTATTATGGGGTCCTATCAACGTCTATTGACACCTTTAATATATACAATACAACCGCTTTTATGTTTTACTGAGGTATTAGCTTTCTGGCTGGCAAATGGCAGTATTTAGACCTTGACTGAAATCCAGTGATTCTACATTTAGTAACACAAAAATTACTGCTGACCTAAAGCACATCTGGCACAGTCCTTTACTTCTAGGCATTATTATTGCCAAGAGTTCAGGGGCTTTAAACCAGATGGAGCTCAAAGGAACCTCTATTCTTTGCCATTTCATTTCATTTGTTGCCCTAGAGATGTCTGGTATAATGCAGGGCTAGGATGTGCTCGGCCAAGTTCTCCTAAATTCTGAGCTCAAACCTCACTCTCCATTTTCCCTGTGTGTACACGTTATAACACGTCTATGTTATAATATACCCTCCACAAACCATTCCAAAACCATGGCTGTTAATATGGAGTTTGGCCCCCTTTTCTGCAATGACAGCATTCACTGTTGGAGAAACTTTCCACTAAATTTTAGATCATAGCTGAGTGCATTTGCTTCCCAGAAGTTCTTAATGAGCAGGTGCACCAGCAAGGCCATGCTCGCAGTCATGATTCCATTTCATCCCAAAGGTGTTGGAAGGGGTTCAGGGTTAGGACTTTGCGCAGGACAGCTTATTTCTTTCACATGACACAAAGAAAATGGAACTTGCTTTGAGTGTATTGGCACTCTCATTTGGCAGCTGGTGGCCTCGTGGTTAGGGAGCTGCCCCTGCTATTGAAAGGCTGTGAGTTTGAATCCCAGGACTGCCAGTGGCACCACTGAGGTACCCTTGAGTAAGGTACTGTTCCTGGCTGCCCGCTGCTTCACTTGGGTGAATGGGTTAAATGCAGAGATCAATTCTGTGCTGTTTACACTTGTGTGATGTGCTGTGGTGTGTTCATGTATGACAAATGGACACTTTAGACTCGCCAAACTGCTGTCACAACCTGGAGGCACAGAATCCTCTAATGTCACTCTATACCGCAGTACTAAGATTTCTCTTCACTGTTACTTAACGTGAAAAACAGCCTCCTGTTCCTCCCTCACCAAGTGGACACATGAATTACAGCACTCTTACTAATGCCATTGAAGCCTAATCCATGAATCTCCCAACAATAAGTTTTAATGCTGACATCGCTTTGATTTATACACTTTACATGCTTTAGTACCAGTGTTGTGCACGAACACGTTCAACGAACGGCGTCTCACTCTCGCGAGACTGCACGTAGCTCACGTTTACGTTTGCTGATACAAGCGGATGGTCAGATTCCTCTGCAGAAGGCGGTTTGTTGAAACAGTTTAGACCGTTTTTTGTTTACTTTGTTATGTTATTTTCTGATCACTTTAAAAGATATTGTCTGAATGTTGTATTTTAGGCAGACACGGTTTGTTTACATTTTGTGTTAATATTGTCTGAATAAAATGTCCATATACAGTATACCTGCACCTCGTTTTTTTTTACTTTCAGCATAACATGATGCATGCTTAAGTAGTAAGATCTGTTCTCAACCTCAAAATTGGTTTTTAATGTAACTTATGTCTGTGATTGTTCAGTGGTAGCCATGACAGATAGAAGGAGAAGATTGAATGAGGTTCAGATAGATAGAAGAACATTGAATTGAAAATGTAAAACATCCCTAATGAACAAACGCGAACTAGTTCATTTTTATTTGAATGAACTAAACTGGCAGAACACTACACTGTTCAGTACTCAGTGGTCCCATTTTTTTAGCTTGTGTGGCCTACCACTTCCTACCTGGGCTTTTGTTTCCTGTACACCATCAGAGATTACTAAAGAGTTGAAACCTTTCTAAGCAGCAGGGTTGTGAGCCACAGCTATGGGCTCTATTTCCAGTTATATATACATTTTTACTCAGGCATGCATTCCTTTCACTGTGGTGTATGAGTAAATACTAGTAAATATAATGTCTCAGATTTTTCTGACACAAGTTGTGTATGTATATGTCATAAAATAATAGAACACTTGTTATAGCTTCACCTTTAATTGTTTAAAACGAAAGCAAAAACATCATTTTCCTTCAATGATTGTTGGGTACATGCACCACATACATTCTGTATATTCTCTGCACAGGAAATGCACAGAGTAAATGCAAAGCACTTAGTTTGATAAAGGAGGCACATCAATTCAGTGTTACTTTGGTTGAGTCAGAGGAAGCCATCGCTGAGAACGCCTTGTTTGATGGTGATGTTAAAATCAATGACATCACAAATCAAAATTTACCAGAATGTCCATTTGCTCCATGGGGAAAATGCCGAACCTAAATGCACACTGGTTTCCTTTTTGCCCAGGCATGTTCCATGAAGGATCTGTCAGTTTTCTGCAGAAGCCTGGACTAAGAAACGTGATGAGCCAGTCAACTGGCAAGTACCTTGCCACCATGTCAGCAGCCAGTTCTATACTACTAAAAGCAGTAAACGACAAAGACCAGCAATTGTATGATTTTGATCAAAACTTATTGCTGCTGTTGAGCTTGTGCTTCTGTAACACAAAACAGCAGGAATATTTGATTCGATTTATTAAACACAGAGGGTCCATTTCTCTGACATGGATTGGGTCTGATCTTAGACTAAACCGCAATGTCAATGGTGAATCACTGCTGGAAATTAGTCTAGGCGTTTGGCTATTTAGATTATGCTTAGGCTATTAAATCTGACAGACTGGCTCCAAGTCTAGCTCCTCCCAGAATGCACCATCTTGCACCAGTGTCTATAATCAAAACCTTTTCTTGTACGCTAAATCTGGTGCTTGCTTTGGTAAGTTCACATTGTACATCACTGTTCCTCAGATGTGCATCTTGAACATTTTTTAAGAAAAGCTCATACAGCTACCAAAAACTGTGCTCGTAACCATCTGTTTCACGCAGTGATTTAAACTGCATGTTGTTTTGGACAGAATTGCAGAAGGAGGAATATATGAGATATTTGTAGAATGTCTTCAGTTTTCTTCTTATGTAGATAAGACGCAACCATTGCATGAGGAGGGAATGTTGTTGCTTTGGTAATTAGGCGCCACTGTCTAAACATCAGAAATAGCCAAGATCATTGAAATGAAATTCAGTACGACTAATCTAGTTAAGTAACTATTTCGAGTATACTATGGTATAAGGCGAGTTATAGTAAGTTGGGCTAAAAAAAAAAGTGCTTGAGATCATCGAGATATGTTCCTCAATGCTGGTTGGTGGTGGCAGTGAGGGGTGGAGCCAAGGGGTTGATTGGCAGAAAGAGTCCTGTCACACCTCAAAGCTAATCTCACGGGAGCGGCCGAAGAGCGGTTCAGTGGGCAGCAGTGTGTCCGAATAGCTCCGTCTCAGGTGTGTGGAGCTGCATGTGGTTTTGATGGCTACTTCATAAGGGGGTGGCGGGTCCATCTCCCAGTGAGGGGGTTGCCCTCTGCCAGACGGACTGAAGCAAGTGTTCTCCATGGGAGGATAATCCAAGTCCTCATTGTACATGCCTCGCCTTTCCAAAGTTCTTAGTGAAGAAACACAGAAACAGAGAAAGAGAATTTGCAAAAGAGTTTTGAATTTCTAACTACAATGAGGCATATGCTATTAATCATATTTTAAAACATGTATAGTTTTATAAGAGGGCTCATTTGAAACACGTAACGCACAAAAAATGTAAAACTGGCTCTGTAACTAGAGTAATAAAAACAGTTCCATGTTTACATTTAAAACAGTAAATGCCACCCATTTCATTTAGATTATGAGGCATTTCTCTCGGCACAAATAAAACTGATCTTTTTATGAGAATCTGCATAGTTGGACATAGAATGTTTACCACTAGAGGGCATTGCCAGGCCATTATATTGAGGCAGCACTACTGCATTTATAGAGTACTTAAGATGTAGCATACTCTTCATGTTGTATTTGCCTTACCACTGAGTGAATTATAATCCTTTTAAGGGACGAATAATTGCTTGTAATGACTCCCATGATCCTCTATAGATCTGTCAGCTGCATATGTGTGTGTAGCCTGGGTGACCAGTGTGTGTGTGTGTGTGTTTTTGTGTGTTGTTGGGTGAATTGAATCTAGTATGCATCAAACATGCTCATCCACCTTTTGACTTTTTCAGAACTGGATTATAAATATCATTTACAGATTCTTCACTAAGACACAGTATACATGTGCCGACATGGACAAACATAATGAGAACATTAAAGTGAGAGTTTGGCACAAACATAAAATGCACACAATTGTTCCCTAACCACAAATGTAGTCATCCCAGGGTATGTTTTGTTTTGCGCTGAAGCAGCATGGGTACCATATGCAACACACAATGGAAGCTCATCCATACCACCAATTAGCAAATCATCCCACACTTGATTAAAACTGCATCGAGCTGTTTGGCCGTCTTAGCTAGACTCGCTTAGGTGATTTTTTAAAATGGTATATTTGTTGTATGAACGTGACATTTTGTCAAACTATTGGTCGTTGAAGGAGAAGGCAGCAATACAGCAAACTCCTCACTGCAGAACCAACACACGCAGTGTTGAACTGACACCTAGGCACTAAGTGAACACTGATCTTGAGGTGTTACATTAACACTAAACTGCCGTTAACACGGAATCCTAAACATGCCACTTATTGAGTCCATTTTGTTGATGTTTCAAGGGGGTTTTAATATTCTGTCCAGTTTCTTTTGATCTTCTACTTTAAATCCATGAGCATATTAGGCACTCTGCTGCATGTAGTAAACAAAAGAGTGAAACTGTGAACTTAACCCAAAAGAAATAAAAAACAAATAGAAAGCACCACATTTACTCTGCAGCCAGGCTTACGCAAAGCAGACAAGCAACATTCAAACCAGTGCAGGAGAAAAATTAACAAAAATTAATGCCAAACCAGTGACCTACTGAAGAACCATAAACTAGGGAGAGTGTTATCTACAGACTGAGACACTTTAAAAATGTCCTCTAACTTTATAATTAGTGAAAAGATTTTTTTTTCTAATCTCAGAAACATGGAAAGGTTTCAAAGAATGAAAAATCAAATGTACGACTTCCACCTTAGACCATGAATAGTCACCAATACATGTCTGATTACTTGTTTTGCATACAAATTAGAGGCTAAAATATTCTGGGTGACAAACATAATATATACATAATATAATATATACTATAAGATATAATATAGCATCGTCTTTCCAACCAGAAACTGCAGTGAAAGTAAACTTTGTAAACTGATCTGCTATAAGGGGAACGTATTATTATTATTTTATTTTATTTGATCCAGTTCTTTGAAACCAAGTGTAAAATCATCCAATACATGTTTGATTGCTCAGTTTTGTATACAAATAGGAGGCTAAACTATTCTGGGTGACAAACAGATTTATATTTGCATCGTCTTTCTAGCCAGAGACTGCAGTGAAAATAAACTTTTAAACTGGCAAACTGATCAGGGCTTTTTTTATTGTATTATTTCTTTGAACGAGTCATTTAAAACCAACTGCAAAAACAACGAGTTTAGTAAACAAAAGCAGAATGAAGGGACACAAGAGCAGAATGAAGAAGGGCATGCTTCTGCTGGGGACTGCAGACTCTGGGCCGGTACCACTGTACCTGTGCAGGAAGACGGACTGGGACTCTGGGAAGCGGCTGCCCGGCGGAGGGGTGAAGAGGACGTGGCTGTAGTCGTGCGCGTAGTCGGCTGCATAAGCAGCGACGGGGTTGCTTTTGCCGTTCATGGCCCAGAAGAGCCCCAGGATGAGCATGACAGCTCCGAGCACCACGCAGCACAGGCTGAACGCCTGCAGTCGGCTCTGGCTGGACGTGAGGAAGGCGGTGGACCCGCCGGTGACGATGAGGAAGACCCCGATGAAGATGGCCCCGTGGTGGAGGGACGGCATGGCGAGACCCCTTCGCCCGAGAGATGCCAAACCAACCGAAGGTCCTTAAAAGTTAAAAACTCCATTCACCGGTTAGTTTTTTTCTCCAGTAGTGTTCACTCTTACTGCAGAGTGGGCTTTATCTTTTTATTCTGAAGACCATTCATATGGGATGTTCGTCCAAGTCCACGGCTTCTCTTGGTTTGAACCGAAACATTACAGCGTATGTTTGCCTCCATGTCCACTTTTTTCAGTAAAAAAAGAGCTGAAAGTCAACTCGTGGTGCACAAGGCGCAGCTGAGTGTGCAGTCCCTCTGCTTTCCTCTCAAAAGTGCAGAATGCATCCAGCATGCCCTCGCCCCACCCAGCAACTGTGGACTGAGTCGTGCTTCACCAGACTGACAGGCTGCTCCTAATACTGACTTTGATTAGTCCCGATCAATCACTGTGAAAGGAAAACCCATTCGAATGTATTAGTCTTTGTCTCCGGATCACTATATGGATTTCCTACTTTGAGTGTCGCTTAATATGTGAATTGATGATGAATCACTTTCTAGTAAGCGTGGAAGTCCTAATAAGCTGTCACTTTAAGAGTCGAGGGGACACCTCTGGTTAATTGCCTGTGTTTGTTTACGGGGCGTATGCTAATGAGCTCGCCAGTCTCAGTCAATGGTGTGACGGCCTTCCTCTTTCTGATTGGATGAAAAGTCTCCACGCAACAACAGGAGTCGGGAGAATTGACGCTCAACTGGCCAATCAGCGTCAAGTAGGGGAGGGGCTTAAGGTCTACCTAGACAAATTCGTGAAACTAAAACCCCCTTGCAAAATAAAAATTAAGGTGACTAAATTCGTGCTTGAGCTGTGAGACAGGAGAGAAAGGGAGCTTTTAGAAACTGTGAAAAGAAACAGTCGTCACAGCGAGTAGAAGAAGTCATATGGTTTTGTACGTGGAGGGGGGAAAGGGATGGATCCTCTACTGTATGTTGCAATTTTGGTTATTCTGTTTCTGTTATGGATCAAAGTAAAAGGTCTAGATTACGTTATAATCCACCAGCGTTGGATCTTCGTTTGCCTTTTCCTCCTGCCTCTATCCGTAATTTTTGACGTGTACTACTACGTGCGAGCCTGGATCATCTTCAAGATGTGCTCTGCACCAAAGCTGCACGACCAGAGGGTCCGGGACATCCAGAGACAGGTGAGTAGGAGTGGACTGTGTGAATATTTGCTTAGCACACCTTTAGATTCACCAGCCACGTGCACTGCAGGCCACCATAAGCGTGCAGCCTCTGTCTGTGTATTTAAGTTTCCCAGTGTGGGCTTATTGGAGGGGTCTCTTCGGGGGATGTCCTAATCCACCTCTTTCACAAAGGGATTTCAAGAGAAAAGAGAAAAGAAAACAGGAGCTGGCTGCACAGGCTTTGGATATTCCTGGATTTGGAGGTCCCTGTTGGCTTCTGTATATTTCATATGTAACACTCCATGCTTGCTCTGTGGTGCATTCCTCCATGATGGTCCTGCTTGGAGTGACGTAGTTAGAGCCCCTCCCCCTAGGTATTTCCCAACTCTGATCCTGTAGGCCCCTCTTGCACAGAACTGGGTTTGCTATGCTTCAACACACATTGTCAACCTCTTCCTAAGCTCAGTTAAGCATGTAAAAGAAATTAAAACATGAAACTGTGCAGAACAGGTGAGCCTTCTGCACTGGAGGTGGAGAAAAAGTTATCTAGTGTTTGTTACTTTATGAGGGGAAAGCACTGGGGTGAGTGGGTGGGTACAAACTTGTTGTTCCACCATTCGAGTAATTTTAATATCTTGTCTTATACTGATTAGATTTTATTGCCTTTTTTGCAAGTCTATATGCTATAACCACCATAACCGGTGGATTTAAACCGCTGAATGTAAAAAATCAGTGTTAATGCCTGTTGCTCCACTGTGTACCTGTAGTACCTGTGTATCTCATTGTGTACAGATATATCACTTACTCAGACCCATTGTGTACAGACTTACTTATCACTTAGTCAAATTGTTTACAAATAGCCCAAAATATATTTATGTGAATATTCACTACATTGATATATAGTAAATATTGTATAGTGTACATTTTATTTTACACA
>JBBPCY010000156.1:10725923-10736551 GCA_037974405.1 Brachyalestes nurse | reverse complement strand
GAAACTTAAATACCATAACCCCCCCCAAACGGGGGACGTAACACCTACTAAAGGGGGGGTTTAATATAAAACTATATTAAATGCCACAGCAATCAGAAAAACTTCGAAACGGTGCTGTTTTAAATAATTATTTTTTCCCAGATCATCAAGGCATTGGTGTCAAAGCATTCACAATACAGTAATCTGAAAATTAATATATATCAAAAAAATACTGAAATGTATTAATCATATGCTAACAAATCCTCGGAATATAGATGACAAACAGCGTATGCATTTTAACCCTTTGTCTGATTCTCATGAAAGTAGCATGTACATTTTGGTGAGCAAACTTTTGATTGAAATTGTACTGATGAGAGATGATAACTCAAACCACTTAGCCACTCTCTCTGTCTCTTCCTCCACTTTCATTTTCAATGGCCAATCAAATGAGCAATTTTTGGAAACTGTCCAAGATGTGGCATGAACTCAAACTTTTGCACAGATCGAGAGGCACCCAAACATTCATTTTGTGGCAAAAAAAATACCCACAGCAAGATTTAAACCCATTATCTCTGACTCCTAAGACCAGCATCTTACCTCTAAACCATAGTGTGGAGCTTAGCTTCATATAAGTCATGGATGGCTGAAAACAGGTGGGAAAAAAATAGAAATGTGACAGAAGAGAAACAATGACTCACTTCAAAATGCTAATTCATAAAAACGAATTCCAGTGGGTTGTTTCCTTACTACTAAATAAATTGGCAATTACAAATGTTTTTCATTCATTATGTATATTCATTCCTGAGAACAGAAAATAAGCTAATTGTCCAACACACACATGGGAAAATATGCGTGTGGCCATAGAGAGATGAAGAGATCCAATCATAGAAGAAAACCTTGAGCAAAAAATTGACTGGCTCACATAAACTGTCAAATTAATGCACTTTAGTGTCCTTAAGGCTAAATATAAACACATTTATCACTCATAGATGCCACATTTTGTTTTAAAATTGGCTAACTGGGCTGCCTAGCAGCTTTCTGGGAAACTAGCAACTGCCTCTGGGCTAAAAACAATGGGACTTCAAACAGCTCAAAAAAATATATATTTGATGGCAAGCCCACTTAAACTCTAAAAATAATGCACTTTATTGTCATTAATGTGTAATATAAACACATTTTCACTCAAAAAATGACATGGCTTCAGATCAGCTAATTGAGCTGGCCTGCGGCTAGCTGGTTAAAATCGAGTACTCATAGGCTGAAAGACATCTTTCAGGTCATTCTTTTCCTGTGCTTTAGTATCTTAAAGGCTGTTTATGAAAATATATTCACACATAAAACCAGCACTAGAGCTCTGTTTTGCTCTCTTTGGGACTGTAGCATGTTTCTGTTGGCCTGTCCTGCTGCCTCTAGCTCACAAAGTCACAGTGCATGAACTTTCCTCCATTTAAAGTTTAAGTGACCAATGTTCAGCCCCTGATCATCTGTTTGAAAAATTTTAGACAAGTGCAATACAACAGACCTTAATACATGTCAGAGTTGGAATGGTGCCAATAGCTCAAATGGCTTCAGAGGAGCCAAAATTCAGCTTAAAAAAAGAGGAACGGTAGTGACACAATCACACTACATTTCTGTTTCTTAGCATCCATATCTTATTTTCTTAAAATTGTACATGCTGCTTATTTGAGCTAATCTAATCTTGAACCATAAGATCTTAAGTCAAAGTTTTTGTTGCATGCTATTACTCGCCTCAAATAAAAAATAAACCACTTGATTTTGTTTAAATTTACATAATATTTTTTAAACCACCCTTTTCCCGGTTTTGGTGTATATTTGAATAAGCCTACATATTAATACTCATCATGAATAGGTGGAAGTAACTTATTGAGTAAAACACTTTCCTGTGAACCCCCAAGTTTCAAACCCCCACTTTCTACCATTGTGTCCTTCAGCAAGACACTGAATCCACAGTTGCTCCAGAGTGACTGTCCCTTTAACTAATGATGTAAGTCACTCTGGTTAAGAGCAGCAGTCAAATGTTAAAAATCATTGTTATTAACAGTATGTCCACTACACACAGCTAAATTATTTAGGCTGGGAGCAAAAACATGTGTTGTCCACTTCCTAATGCATTAGGCATAAATAAATATCAAATAAAAAATGACAATGGAGCAGTTACTAACTTGAATAGCTAAAATTATGCCCTGCTGAACAGTGTGAGTCTTCCCATTCTCTTTACAAATTTCTCATCAATTGTTTTTTTTTCTTTTCATGCAGGGTACTGAGACAATTCTGCTATTTTTAAAAACCTTTCTTTTTAGGCAATTATTCAAATTTTGAAATAAGCTCTGTTTGAACTAGACTCTGGATATCCATCCATATTGTCTCAAGGTTGGTGTAGAAAATTTGTGGATTCTGTTTAGAAAATAATAAACAAAAAACATTGATTTTTTTGCACATTATGGCTGCAGCACATGTATCAGTCTATGCAGGCAGGTTTATTAGAACCTAAAAATCTATCAGTAATTATTTGGCTGTGGACTCATGGCTAAGTGGCTAAGTGGCTAAGTGGCAAGGTGCTCATGATTGTCTACCAAGCAGAAGGGTCTTGAAATTCCATGTCTAAAACAGAGGTCCCCAACCACTGGGCCATGGACCGGTATTGGTCCGTGAGTCATTTGGAAATGGGCCGTACAGAAAGACAGAATAAAAAATATTTTATTGATTATCAGAGTCTGAAAGATCTTTTGTTTTGAAAAACATGATACAACACATCAAAAATTTAGCCCACAAGCTAACACAAATGAGTAAAAAACTTCTTTGTATTTTTCCATACGTTGTTTTTAGTTGTATCTGTACCGGTCAGTGAAAATATTGTTTTACATGAAAAAGGTTGGTGAATGAACAACATAAAACATTGTTCTGGTTGTGGTTATGTGGCAGAATGCTCACCTAAAGGAAAACAACGTTCTGGATTTAAATCCAAAATTAATTTTAAAAGTTGGCCTTATAGGCTGTGTTATGCTTGGACCCCTATGATTGCCACATAAGACTATATTTATCTCATGAATTTTTATTGTACTTTATAAGCACTTGGTTAGGAAATTACCATAACCAATCAAAGTTGACTGAAATATACTATTCTTTGACTTTTTGTTGGGGGTTTGAGTCTTCCTGCTACTGATTGATGATTATTATTAATACTATTTGGTCACTGTAGCCATCCTTAAGGCTGTTAAAGCTTAAAGCCCCTTTTGTTGCTAAGCTGCATCTGAGCTGAAAATGATGTTCTGCAATAGAGTAGAGGTGCACAGCTTGTAGACTGATGAAAACAGGCAACTTACCAAAACTGACCCAGATAACACCATGTTATTGATTCAACATTGAATTATGGTTAAATGCACTGATTTATGGTCAGTGTTGAAATATCAACGTTTTTGGTCAGATTTTCAATATTGAACATTCAGTCGTAACAAAACCTGAATTCAACATTGATATATGGTGACTTTTTCAACATTAAAATTAAGACGCTGAATCAACATTGATATTACGGAAAATATCCAACATTGAAAGCACCTTTGCCAAAAGCATTGAAACAATGTTGAATCCTTGTTGAATCCATCCACAAATGGTTGATTTTTGGATTGAATAGATGGCCTTCTCAACGAGCAAGATCAGTGCTGTATCAACAATGAAGCTCCTCTTTGTCTGATATAGAATCAGTGTCATTCAAACGGATGTGTGCTATCTGGGGAACTTGAACTGACATCCAAATTTCACTGGGTGAACCCTTCTTCATATGGAACTTAACCGGCACTGGCATCACCCCATAAAAGTGTCTGATGACAAAGATTAAGTAAATTCTAAGTAACTGTAATATTCCCCTGTGATTCCTGTCCCTATAATACATATACTCTGCCGTATGCCATAATAACATTGTTGGCTGAAGCTATAAATATTTCATTTCTATCTGAGGGAACTGAATAGGGGGAACATCCTCTGACAGATAGGCTGACTAGTCACTTGGCAGTTTTCTAATGTGTGTTGCAGATGCTGTTGGCTGCATGGAGTGGAGGATAGGTCAGAGATAAGCCTGAGGCCTCTTAGCACTGAATGCTAATAGACTCCAACGCTGGTGCAAACACTGGTGCAAACTAATGCTGCTGCTTCCTGCTAAATTTACTGCTTACTTACTGAGGCAAAATAGGGTGCTGTTAAACTCTGTGTAATTAATGTATGCGGAAAGTTTTACTCATCCTCTTCTCTTGCTAACAGCGTGGACGTGTGCTGCCTGTGTTTTGCTGTGTGCTTTGCTCGGATGATGAAAGAAAGCTAATGGCCTGTGTTTAAGAGCTGAAACGTCCAAAGGGAGTGAAGATAAAAAGCTAAAGCTAGTTGCTTCATCTCCTGCTCATCTTAAGCTGCTCCGCAGAGACCCATTTGTGTGTATGTACATGCCTAAAGTGCAGAATTATAGGTCTCTGATGTTTACAGTAGGGATTAGTTGGACTCTCTTGCAGGGCTACAAGTGCGTTATAACGCAAATCAGCGCTCAAAGTGAGAAAGTATACCGGAGGGCTGGAGCACTACACAAGGAACTGACGTTTCTTGTCATGGAAGCAGTAAGCATTAATCACATGGAAAAAATATGTGGATAAAATAGCAGCTCAGGTTGCCTAAGCACATAAATATGCTTATTAATTTAGTTAATCCCAACAGTTGTGTTGAAACTGTGCTGAGCTATAAAATGTAACAAAACTTCATCACTCCAAACAGCCAGGGCTGGTATTCAAGAAACAGTTATAAGGAGGACTTATCTTGGATCAAATGATTTCATGTTTGAGAGGGCCATTGTTACAAAAACTGATCCTATATCAGAACTTCTTCTCTTAAAGTGATTTGTGAAAACAGACCCTGTTGACTAAAAAGGCTACATGTGCTGTTCAGACACACAGTGAATTTTTTTTATAGCTCATGGTAAGTCATGCTGTGTCCTGAACAACAGTTAAACATCTGTGTCACCTTAATGAAGAGCTGGATGCAGGTTAAATGGATGTTTTACAAACGTTTGATGTCTAGTGTTAGCCTTGTAGCTCCAGTATCTAAGAGTCAAAACTTCAGACATGTCTGATTGACTACCCTGTCTAAATTCAGTTTTATGGCTGAATTATTCTTTTAAATTAGAGGCTGTCTTGATTTTATACACATTTTTATGTGGCTGGTGGTGTAATTGCTCATGTGGGCACTGTCTTAAACCATGTGTCTGAAAAAGAAATAGTCTGCATCAGAGCTCTACAAAAGAAAGTAAATAAAATATAATGCTGATTCAGAACACACATGTATGCCTCATTGTTCGTCCTGGTACTGGTCACACATCATTTGAGCAGAAAAATCATTCCATGAGACACTAAAGAAGTTCTGTCAAAGCAGCTTTTGTAAATCGCAGCTATTTCATGCACAAATGAAATGTCATTCTATCTGAACATTGATGCTATGCACTGATTTCCTATTAATATACTCAGCTTTGTGCTCTCCCAAGGGTGTGCTAATAGGGATGTCTACTCCTATTGGAGCAATTACTTTGGGACAACTTATTAAAGACAGACTTATGATTGAATATTCTAGCAAATCACCAATTATCATGCAATATGCTGTTTAGAGATCTACCTGCTGTTTTATAAAAAAGAATTGACTGCACAGTAGTCAACCCAGCATATACATCTAACATCTGCTTCAGGGCAAGTAAGACTTTACGAATCTTTTTACATACAGAATTTTTGCTTATGCGCATAGCATTAGTCCAGCTAAGGTGGGACACCCTATTTAGAATTATTCATAATTATTATGGAGTTATAAAGCAAAAGCCCCCCCTGAGGTAAAAGGATCATGGCAATTCATTTTCGGCCAGAAAACCAGATGGCAAAATCTGCTACTTGACACCTGATTATGATTATGCACTGTGAAATAGTGGTGATCCATATGTTCATGGCACGCGGAGGTGGAAAATCAAATCTGAAGATGTAATATTCAATCACTTTTAAACACTGTCTTGAAATTCTTATTACTTGATGGATTTTCAAATGTGTTTTCTATTGTATTTTAGCATGTTGAGTTACACTGCCACTGACATTCTGCTCTCCATCTGGTCAGGCACACAACTCTACACCTGAATTCTGAATTTTCTTCTTGGACAAGACTCTTAAAGCTGCATTCATCTAAACTTGTAACATAATTCATCTGTACGTCAATGTAAACAAGATCATCTGCCAAATGTATACATTTTCAAGTTGATGAAATCAATCGTTTTTCAATAACAAGATCTGGGTAACAGACACATTTGTTTAAAAGGCCCCCGTTAACTCACACCAGTGACAAATGCTTTAAGCGACTGGTCAAGAGACATATTCTTTCCTCCTTCCCCACCTCATTATCCCATGCAGTTTGCATACTTCCCAACCACTCATCTGACAACACCATCTCCCACACCCTGGTCACACTTGAAAAATTACCATACATACATCAGAATGCTGTTCATTGACTGTAGTTCAGGATTCAACACTATCATCTACAACAGCTGGTGAGAAAACTCTCTCTGCTGGGCCTCAACACCCCAATCTGTAACTGCTTTCTAGTCTTCCTGACAGAGAGACCACAGTCAGTGAACACGGATGCCCCAGAGGCTGCGTGCTCAGCCTACTGTTGCTCACACTGCTCACCCATGACTGCACCACCAGGTCTGAATCCAACCTCATCGTGAAGTACGCTGATGAAAAAACTGGTCCTCATCAGCCACAACAGTGAAACACTATACAAAGAGCACGTGGAAGAACTGGTAAGCTGTCGCAACAACAGTTTGTCCCCTAATAAACCAAGGAGATTGTTGTTGGCTCCCAGAGAAGGCAGGCCAACCCCTCCCCCCTGCTCTTCAATGGCTCTGAAGTGGAGAGAATTAGTAGCACCAAGTCCCTGGTTGTGTACATCTGGTATTGATCTTACCTGGTCGATCTTACCTGGTCGATCAATACCAGCTTTGTCGTGAGGAAGGCACAACATCACCCATCCTCAGCATCGTCTACAGAGGAACTCTGGGAACCGCACAGCATAGGAACACAAGTGCCATCAGTGTATAGTGAGAGTTGCTGAAAATATAATATAATGAAAATATAATTGGGGTCTCTCTCCAGGACATTTTCCAGACTCCCTGGAACCTCTCAACATCTCATCCTCATCATCCCCACTGTACAGTGAACCCTGATATCACACAATAACTGTGCACCATCATTATACCTCATTTGCACTATCTCTGTCTTAGCCGTTTTTTTGAACTGTTGTACAATGAACACTGGTATCACAAAATGACTATGCACTGTGGCTTTATATTAAAATAATTACCTGATTGCATTACCTCTATGCTGCAGTTTACAATCTTGGTGACTAGAACATTATTACTGTCACTTTTGTGAGTGCTGTTGTCTGTTTATTGGCAATGTGTGACGATGGTTGTTGCTGTCATCTGCCTGTATGTGTGAATGCGTGTAGTGGGTTGTTACTGCTGTATGTCTGTTTTACAACTATTTTATGTTAAATGCGTGTGCTTGTTCGATTGCTGTACTGCTTAATGCACCTTGGACCATATGAAACAACTTTTCATTCAGCTGTATATTTGAATGTCAGTAAAGAATAAATAAAGGAAGAAGCTGTGAAAAGACAATGTTGCTTTTTACTCCAGTAGTGGAGAAATGTTTAAATGTATTGTTCTCAGGAGGACAGTAAAGAGAAGAGTCAAACATGTTCTTAACTCTCATGTTATCTTCAAATCACTTACATCTTTTAACCTTGACGTCGGCAATTTAAACATCCAGAAAATGATTTTTATTTTTTATTTTTGAAAATGATTATTCCTAAATTGTTTGTGTAAAGTACTTTATGTTTTTTGTTGAAGACCTGAATAGCCGTTTAAATAAAACAATCCCCCCACACACCTCCAGAACACCTATTGCGTGACAATGGAAAAATATCTTATATTTTACTGATTGACATTGGAAAGAAATGTTGGTCTTTTGGTGGCTCTGTTTTATTTCTGAAAACAGATTTTTGGTTTTATACTATATCTGGAACGAAAAACCATTTCTATTATCAGCTTTCTATTTCCAATTTAGTGAGAGTGTAAAGAGAGAGCACTAAGAGAAATGGGTTAGATGGTTGCTGTACAAGATTTATATGTCTGCTCCTCCCCATGTATTGTCAGCTCTCAACATCCATGCAAGAACCATATTGCTCCAACCCAACTGTATGGGAATTATCAGAGTTCTCCTGAGAACGATTTTTATCCCTCCCCCATGTTGTGCGACCTATCTGTGGTTTTTACGGCCTTTAGCAGATGCTTTTATCTAAAGACACTTCCATTCCCTAACTACAGGGGACAGTCTCCCTGGAGCAACTTGGGGTTAAGGGTCTTGTTCAGAAACCCAGTGATGGTTTGCTGAAGGAAGGATTCAAACCCATGACCTCTTGGTCCAGAGGCAAGTATCCTATTTACTAGACCACTACCCCATGCAGGTATGGTATGGGCCCTAAAGCAGAGCGAATTTTTGGAAGATTATAAAATTGCATGTTTCAGTGACCTCAGTATTATCCGAAACAGCCTAAAACAAATGTGTGTAAAATGTTGATACTTCTTATATGTTTAACTCAGCTTACAGTCTGGGGCCAAATTGTGGACCCTAAATATGTGGACATTAAAAACATGTCATTTCATATTTATCCAGATCCCATTAAATTAGGAAACATTAAATATGAGGCAAAAAAGGCAAGAGGTCAGTTGTTTACTTAGAGGTTGAATGGGGTCAAACTGCAAGGATGAAGAGGAAGGTAGGTACAGTGTACAGTGATTCGGTAAAGTCGCTTAAGTATTTGCCACCCCTGATCACTCCATCATTATACAATAAAAAAAAAAATTCATTAAAATCCTTGTTCTGAATTTTCTGGCTAGCCTTTTTAAATAGACTTGTGCTGGATCAACCCCTGTGGTACTTCAACTCGTCTTTGAAACCTCCACCAGATTACACCACCATCTGAAAATGGGCTTTGAAGTGTGTACACTGGGTATATGAAAATACTCTGCTGCTTAACTCAGCACAAAATATGTGTAGCCTATATATTTATCATATCTGTTAAAATATTGTTCACCAAATACTGAACATTTGGTTGGATATTTTAATAATCTTAATGTTTCCTTCACGGAACATCCCTTAGTATCACAGCTCCAGTGGTCACAAGAACCATGGTGATAGATGATGATTTTTTTTAAGGTACTGACTGGTGTTGTAATTGGGAGTGATCTTAGTTTTACCTTCCCAAGTCAGACCAGGTTGGCCTTGCACAATAATTTACTGGCCTACATTTCTAGTGTAAATTGCGGAGCTCTTCTCTACATTAAAACTACCTGAATAACTCAGAAATCTCTTCCTGAAGTATCCCCTTATATTTGAATGAAGTGTTTTACTTAGAGTGTCCCATTTACCATTTTTATATCCTTGTTGTTATCACAATTCAGACATCAATAATAACCTCCAAAGTCTCCAAAAGTCTCAATTCTATTCAACAAATCACTTACGGATTAACTGATCTCAGCTGTTCTCGGAAAACACTTAAGGGGTGGTCCTAAAAAGAGAAGGGCGGAGTTATTTCTAAATGAATTACAATGAAGATCATGAAACAGCATTAGCTAATCTTTCCTGGAGCATATCCTGAATCAATTTGGTGAGGATAGTCCCTTAATATATAAACACATTAGTAATTATTTTTTATTTTATGAATTGAAATGTTGAAACCAGCTTGTTCGTTCCAAAGGGACATTTGAAAAACTGAAGGGAAGAGCAGCAGGCACAAACTGATGACAACAGATGGCAGTGATTGGTTGAAAACAATGTTGTCCCAGATTGCAAGGAACAATGCAGAAGCGTGTTGGTCCAGGAACATACTTGAAGAAATCATGACTTTGATCTGGTTTTCACAGGAGTGTTTTGAGCAATGTAGAAAAGGAAATGTCCATGCAAAGCTGACAGTCTCACACTGATCACACTACAGCCATTTAAAAGTCTTCCTCCTCTCCCTTCAGCAATGTTGGCATCCCCAAAACAGCCTTACTCTGTTTATATTATTGCCAAGCCTGTAGAATATTGGCTTTATATGGTTCCATATATGTTGGTTGCAAGGCGCTCTCAGTTACAATGCTTTAATTATACAGATAATCATTTAATCATGAATTACAATGAAGATCCGTAAACAGTATTAGCTAATCTTTCTTGGAGCATATTGTGAATCAGTATGGTGAGGATAGTTCCGCAGGGTGGTGGTAGCTCAGTGGGTAGGATACTTGCCTCTGGACCAAGTGGTCATGGGTTTGAATCCTGCCTTCAGCATACCACCACTGGGTCCCTGAGCAAGACCCTTAACCCCAATTTGCTCCACCTCCCCTTTAGTGAGGGAATGGAAGTCGCTTTGGATAAAAGCATCTGCTAAATGCTGTAAATTAAAAATGTAAACATTAATAATTTTTTTGATTTTTATGAGTTGAAATGTTAAAAACAGCTTGTTAGTTCCAAAGGGGAAATTTGAAAAGCTGAAGGGAAGAGCAGCAGACACAA
>JBBPCY010000156.1:10720923-10723423 GCA_037974405.1 Brachyalestes nurse | reverse complement strand
TAACAGGAAATACCCATGATATTCAGAGTTAGGCTTTAAATTTAAATATTAATATTAGACTAGAAGCAGTTAATCAAAAACTTGTTATACACTTTCTGTGCAAGTAATTTTATTCACTTCTGTGAATAAAGTGCACAACATATATCATGCTACAAAAAGTATGCAAGCAATCACTGACTTGCTGCTTAGTATTTTGGGTAAGAAGGAAAAATACAGTGCTGGGCTCACCTGTCCTCTCTCTATGATGCTTTATTTTTTTGGCTGCATAGTTATAAAACTCTTGGTCAGATCTGGTAGCCATGTAGATCCATGTGGCTTGTCAATTCTGCTGTTGTATTGGGCCACAAATCAAGCTGTATGTAGGAAAAGACGATTCATTCTGAGCTATTTTGAAGCAGCTGAGACTGATATGGGGCAATCACCAATAAAAACCTGCATAACATCATGACATAAAGTTTCTAAGCCCTAAATAGTCTGCAGCCTAGGGCCTTATGAGTGCAGGACAGCTTGCGTTTACAAAACCCCCCCTAATTTTTTAGCTGTTACTTTACCCGTATTTATGACAGTTTTATGACAGATGGGTGTGCTACTTACAGTTTAGTATTAGGATGATTTTTTTCATAGCTAACTCTCACGCTTTTAGGTCTCATTCTCATGCTGAAAGAGCTGGTTTGAGAAACATGGGTTGACATGCGAATGACTTTGATCTGGTATTCAAAGGAGTGTTTTGAGCAGTGTAGAAATGGAAATGCACAAGTCCACGCAAAGCTGACAGTCTCATACTGATCACACTATAGCCATTTATAAGTCTGCCTCCTGTCCCTTCAGCAACGTTGGCATCCCCAAGCTGTTGTCACTTTTCTATTCTTTCAATATACAGAATCTGACCCTGTTCATACTCACTGACCTCTATGTAGAATGTAGTACTTTTCAAGCCCAATCCAAAAAGGCGAAGCAGCGTCTTTACCCCTTGAGACAGCTGAGGAATTTTCAGATCTCTCCAGTGTTCCTAAAGACTTTTTACTCTGGTGTTGTAGTGTCCTGACTCAGAACATCACCTCCTGGTCAGGACATTACAGAGAGAGAGAGAGACTACAGAGAGAGATCCAGCTAGCAGAACACTGTACCAGATTGGCTCCACAAGACATTTATTCTAGGAAATGCAGACCTGAGCAACCAGGATCATCAGAAACTTGTCACTCCAGTAACTGTCTGTTTAAGCTGCTGAAATCATGGACAAAACAGAGAGGCTCGGGAGGAGCTTCTGTCCTCATAAGACATCTTAACCAGGACATGCCATTACAACTTTCAATTGTTTGTTACAACACAAACTGTACTCTCTACCTCACTGCATTTCACCTGCCTCTCTATCTCACTGTATCTTACCTGCCTCTTTACCTCACTACCTCACTGCATCTCACCTGCCTCTCAACCTCACTGTACCTCACCTGCCTCTTTACCTCACTGCATCTTATCTGCCTCTCTACCTCACTGTATTTCACCCACCTCTCTACCTCACTGTATCTCACCCACCTCTCTACCTCACTGCATCTTATCTGCCTCTCTACCTCACTGTATCTCACCCACCTCTCTACCTCACTGTATCTCACCCACCTCTCTACCTCACTGCATCTCACCTGCCTTTGTACCTCATTGCATCTCACCTGCCTCTTCATCTCACTGCATCTCACCTGCCTCTTTATCTTACTACCTCACTACCTCATTGTATCTCACCCGCCTCTCTACCTCACTACTTCACTGTATCTCGCCCACCTCTCTACCTCACTGCATCTCACCCGCCTCTTTACCTCACTACCTCACTGTATCTCACCCGCCTCTCTACCTCACTGTATCTCACCTGCCTCTTTACCTCACTACCTCACTGTATCTCACCTGCCTCTCTACCTCACTGTATCTCACCCGCCTCTCTACCTCATTGCATCTCACCCGCCTCTTTACCTCACTGTATCTCACCCGCCTCTCTACCTCACTGTATCTCAACCGCCTCTTTACCTCACTACCTCCCTGCCTCTCCCCCGCCTCCATACCTCACTGTATCTCACCCGCCTCTTTACCTCACTACCTCACTGCATCTCACCCGCCTCTCTACCTCACTGTATCTCACCCGCCTCTCTACCTCACTGCATCTCACCCGCCTCTTTACCACACTGTATCTCACCTGCCTCTTTACCTCACTACTTCACTGTATCTCGCCCGCCTCTCTACCTCACTGCATCTCACCCGCCTCTTTACCTCACTGTATCTCACTCACATCTCTACCTAACTGCATCTCACACGCCTCTCTACCTCACTGTATCTCACCCGCCTCTTTACCTCTCTACCTCACTGTATCTCACCCGCCTCTTTACCTCACTACCTCACTGTAGCTCACTCGCCTCTCTACCTCACTGTATCTCATCCGTCTCTCTACCTCACTGCATCTCACCCGCCTCTTTACCACACTGTATCTCACCTGCCTCTTTACCTCACTACTTCACTG
>JBBPCY010000156.1:10695277-10711464 GCA_037974405.1 Brachyalestes nurse | reverse complement strand
ACACGTAAATATGCATAAAATTCTTAGATATGTGGATTTCTCATTTTCCATTTTCAGAATTACAATCATCAAAAGTTTTAACTTTTGCTTCATTAAGAATCATACATTCTTTGATACATACAAAAATTGCAACTTAAGCTTTAGTCCTTATACATATATTGTATTCTTAAATACATATGATAACATTTATATAAAGAGCATGACAATCTATTTAGAGCATTTATTAAAATGTATTAAGAAACTGAAATATCAGCAATGTTAGCTAGCTATGTATGCAGGGGTCCATACACTCTTCTTGGGTAGACGCTTGTCAAAATAACCATGATTGCAAATGGAAGTAGTGAATTACATCTTTCCTGATGTGATCTGGACTGTCAAGAACATCCAGTTTCATTTACCTTAGACAATTTTAAATTTAGATACCTAACTAACTCGTGGCTGACGTGTGTAGACTGTCGAACATGACACTTTGATTTATGCACACACTTTAGAAAGTAATATATTGTATATCATGTAAAACATTGTTTCTCATAAAAATGTAAAATCTGAACCAAACCTCTTTACAAAGCTCTAGTGTGTTCCAGTCCATTTCTACCCTTGATTGTCAGTAAACATGTAAACAATTAATCTCTTTGTCTATGATATCCTTAGACTGTTACCAAATCACTTTAAATGTTTTGGGACATCGGAACTCAGAACTCATAGCAGAACACAGCATGTCTTTTAAAGATGTATTGTAATTTACTGTAATATTACAGTATGCTTACAGTGTATTGTTCCACTTTTCTTTCCATATAACTCACTTATAATCCCTTACATATAATTCAGGTTTTGAAAACTGATGTTTTTTTTCCCTCAAACAAGCTTAGCATTTCTGAAAATATAATAACCTCCTCACACTTGACGTCTTAATAATATCAGTGAAGTTGTCACCCATTGTTCACTGTTTTACCAGTGAACAAATGAAATGACAATAGTAAAGAAATTAAGACTGAGACAAGCTTCAGAGGCATCTGTACTTCACAACATTGCCAAGATACTGATTACCGAGTCGCTAGCTGCTAGCATTTTCTGCCAAGGAAGACAAATGCCAGGATAAAGACTAGAAAACTACACTTGTTAAGCAAATAAGGCATTTTAAAAAGGAAACTTTATAACTTTAGATGTCAGTATGGAAAGTAATACTGAAGACGAGCACTTTATGTACAACAACAAAATGTTAGCCTTAAATAAATCTATTGCTGTTGTACTGATTATTCCTTTGAATGTAAGCACTAACAAATGCTGGGTTAAATAATATAGTCCAAAGTAAATAAGTGATTTAAGCTAGTCCAAATAGAAAATTAAAGGAAAAAAGACAATACTGATCGAATGCAGTTATTAATTAGCCAACAAGCTGAGGTTGGATTTCTGAAAAACTGGGATTTTTTGGAAGTAAATAAGCAGTGTTTTGAAATCAAATTTAAACAACTATTCTTTTTATTAAAAAATACACAGATACTTTAACAAGAGTATATATTTATCATTTCAGCTTCCATCATCTTGTCCAGCCTTTTGAAATTCTGCGATTTAATTAGAATTTAGAATAATCAGTAATACGTGCACACACAGACATACACAGACACACACAGACACACACACACACAAAACAGAGGTATAGTATTTAAAACTATATTATTCCCAGCAGGATTAATGCCGTGCTGTTTATTTCTCATCAGAAATTATTGTTTATCAAAACAATCTCAAATATATGTGTGCACTCATCCACTGTGCCTGTACTGGTCTCTTTAGCTTTTTTCCTGACTGCCAAACAGGATTATAAGAAATGTAAGTCACTGAAGGATGCGTTTGCACTGTCTTCAAAAGTCGGTCAGATGGAGGTTTGTCTGTAGGCAGAATTTTAAAGATTGGATGTGGGCACAACTGGGTCCCTTCCTGCCTCTGAATACAGCCTGAGTGGGCAGCATTTGTTACGTTTGAGACACAGCCACTCTTTCAGTACAGGATGTTTTTGAATTATGGCACAAAAAAGTTCAGGTACGGGAAGTTTTTGAATTATGGCACAAACATGTTCAGGTGCAGGAATAGTTTTGGATAGCAGTTGAAAGTAAAACTGAAACGAGTAGAAGTATTTGACAATTAACAGTGGAGGACTTCGCAGAGAGAGCAGAACTGTTTCTGTTATTTTACAGTAATAATATACATAGTTTATAATAACATACAGAGCTACATTATGAAGCAGATGTATATAGATGTTTAATCAGTAGTTTGAAAACAGGTAAAAAATTAAATGTTCCAGTTAACTATTTACAATATCTTTGCCTAAAGATTTGATTTTGTAATACTATTTTAAACATTCATTTTATTTCATTTTCATTTAATTTCATTTCTCCTTAATGTTATAACAGGTATTAACATTACTATATTTGTCATTTACAAGTTATCCAGTTATATTTTCATATTAGAAATACTTATTAACATGGATTACATTGAGTCCTGAATGGTGATTCCAGGCTTTAGAATGCTTTCATATTTTTAAGTTTCCAGAGAAAAAAAATATTTAGCCCAGTGATAAAGAAAGAATGCATATCCTGAAAGTATGGAGCACAGGATGACATTCTGGTTAGTTTACAATAAAAATGGTAAATTCCTTCACATCTTGTGCTATTTTAGTTTTTCAAGCAGGCGTTTTGTGTGACATTTTCTTTTCTTTCTTTTCTTTTGCGGTTTGTGCGTCAGAAACACAATTACATGTCTAATCAAAACCTAATGTAAGTACAGTCTGCTCCTCAGGTTAGTTTCAATCAGTCCTCAACGTCCCTTAGAGCAGGTGTCCTGACTCACTGGTAGCAGCATGCTTAATCAAGACGACATTTATCACCTGCTTTTAGTAACGCGTGGTTGATGATGAACTGCGTTTCCACGGAAACTTACCTCTGCCATGCCAACCAACTTCAGTGCCGAGCTGTGATCTCCCACTGATATCGCCCACTTAGCAGCAATCAGAAAGTTAACAAGCCAGCCCTCATCAGCCTACAAACACATGTACCCCAGATCAGTCCAACACATTTCATATAGATTTTTACAACAGATGAGTGGATGGATAGTAGATGGACAGATGGATGGATGGGTGGGTGGATGGATGGATGGATGGATGAATGGTTGGTTGGATGAATGGATGAATGGATGGATGGACCATTTATAGGGTCAGCATGCTGTCAGTCCAACAGATTTCATATAGATTTGTACAACAGATGAGTAGACGGGCGGATGGATGGATGGCTGGATGGATGGTTTGTTGGTTGGATCAATGGATCAATGGATGGATGCATGGATGGACCATTTGTTGGTTTACTGCGCTGTCAGTCCAACAGATTTCATATAGATTTATACAACAGATGAGTGGATAGATAGTAGATGGATGGATGGATGGATGGATGAATGGATCAATGGATTTATAGGGTCAGCATGCTGTCAGTCCAACAGATTTCATGTAGATGTATACAGTAGATGAGTAAACAGATGGATGGATGGATGGACGGACGGATGGATCAATGGATAGATGCATGGATGGACCATTTGTTGGTTTAGTGTACTGTCAGTCCAACAGATTTCATATAGATTTGTACAACAGATGAGTAGACGGATGGATGGATGGATGGTTGGTTGGATGAATGGATCAATGGATGGATGCATGGATGGACCATTTATAGGATCAGCATGCTGTCAGTCCAGCAGATTTCATGTAGATGTATACAACAGATGAGTGGATAGATAGTAGACAGATGGATGGATGATGGATGGATGGATGGATGGATGGATTTTTGGTTGCATGGATGGATGGTTGGTTGGCTGAATGGTTGGATGGATGGATGGACCATTTGTAGGGTCAGCGTGCTGCAATATGAAATTTCTAGGTTTTTGGTTCCTTTTCCTCTAACAGGGTGACATGAGCAAGTGTGAGCTCCACATGTAAGACAGTAATGTAAAATAATGAGTGTCTGTATATAGCCTGTGGTGTCCACATCATGTCAATGGCATGTCAATGATATAATGGTCTGTTTATTTTTTGTTTTTTTACCTAACAAAAACACATTCTGTGGCTTTAAATGTTTCATTGCAGTAGTTAGATTTGATAAATGAGCCTCTAGACTCCTATAGCTTGAAGGAGCTCACATTCATTACATTTCTGCTGCCACCAGCATTAACACAAGCTGTAGTAGAAAGTAGATGTAGTATATATTATTATTTAGTAATAGTATACTATTATCTAACTTATTTCCCTGCATGATATTCCACAGATCAATGTGGAATAACAATCTTTAAAAGATGTCATTTTTTACAAATATACTAAGGGTAATTCCAATAGATAAAAAGTAAAATTACTCACAAGACTTAAAACATAAATTGGTGGAACAGGAGGAGGATTGTTCATGGAAATCTATGTTTATCATTCCTTTTACAGGAACGCCTTCTAATGAGTCTGCTGCCCAGAAACGTTGCCATGGAGATGAAGGAGGACTTCCTTAAGCCACCAGAAAGAATCTTCCACAAGATCTACATCCAGCGGCATGACAATGTCAGGTAAGAGGACGAAGGCTGGGGGAAAGATAGATAAGAGCGATAGAGAGGAAGACAGAGCGAGAGAGAGAGAGAGAGAAACTGGGAGCCTACTTACAATACCTCAGTACAGCACTCACCTCCTGAATGGGAGCTAATTGACAGTTCATTGAGTTTTTGTAGACTGGGCTATACGCGTCACTTTTGTTGCGCATAAATGGGAATTTGAATGCTGAGTGAGTCAGCAGGAGTCAACAGCTCTTCACGCACGCACACACACACACACACACACACACACACACACATACACACACACACACACACACACATACACACAAGCATGCACACACACACACTCCTGAGCCTGGCATCCAGCCATTGCCTGCACAGCACCCAAAGCTATCGCTATCAACTGAAGAGCTGCTCAATTAACTCTCACTGCCCACACAAATACGCTGAGAGTGAGAGAGAGAGAGGGCTGAAGGGCTGAGAGTGTCATAGCGTAGACCCCGCATAGGCATGACACCACACATACACACACACACACACACACACACACACATACACACACACGTCTGGGTCTGCCATTTCAGTTGCAAATGAAAGATGATGTATGCAGACATCTGCCAGTGCCCTAAAGAGCAGCACATTGACAGCAATGATGTAGTTTCTTAGAGCTCCACACCAAGAACCTATAGCATCTGGAGTGTTTTCTGGTTTGGTCTCAGGGCTGGCATAAGGAACGCTGACCTTTTACCCTGGGGCGTAATGTGAAGTGTCCTTCCACTGACCACTACTGCTGTACCCTTGATCATGGCACTTAAGCTCAAGTTAATTTGCAGTACAGCATAGAAAAAAAGCAAGGAGCTCACAGCTTGTTTTCTACTGACTAGATTAGTTAGAGTAGTTGAACCCTTTTGATCTCATCCCAGATCGCAGCTGTTTAGTCTCTTTTTTAACATTCATATAATTTTAACAGCATTTTTAAGAGATTGTTATTTCTTCATTGTATTAGCTGAAGAGTAGAGAAAGCATGCAATAAAAGTTTAAGGTCTGGATATCAGAATGATCATGTTTTTTTTTTTAATATGATCACATTATTGTTAAAAAGTATTGAATCTGTTTAAAACCCTCAGGGGTGACTGGGGAAGGATGTAAGACCGGATAAGCTTAAACCCCCCTTGTGTTTTTCCAAATGTAAAACCACTAGGTGGATTATACACAAATACAATATCTATACTCTCTTAGATCACACTCATCGCTAACAGGTGTATAAAATCAAGCACATAGCCATGCAGTCTCCATTGACAAACACCAAAAGTAGAGTGGGTCTTACTGAAGAGCTCAATGAACATGAATGTGACTTTAAATTTGTACCTTTACGAAGTCAGACCATAAACATTCTGCTCTGTTGGACCTGCTCTGGCCAACTCTACGTGCTTCTATTGTGAAGGGGAAGTATCCAGGAGCAATGACAGCTCAGTCACGAAGCTGTAGAGCCCACAAACTCACAGAGCAGGGCTGCTGACTGTAGTGGGTATCCTCTGTTGCATCACTCACTACAGAGTTCCAAACCACCTGTGGAAGAAACACCAGCACAAGCGCTGTGCGTGGGAAGCTCCATGAAATGGGTTTCCATGGCTGAGCAGCAGCACACAAGCCTAAGATCACAATGGACAATGCCATGCCTCAGTTGGAGTGGTGTAAAGCATGCCACCACTGGACTCTGGAGCAGTGGACATATATTTTCAGAAGGTGAATCAAGTTCACTGTCTGGCAGTTTGATGGATGAATCTGAATTTGGCACCTATCAGATGGACACTACTTACTGGAACGCACAGTGGCTTCTATAAAATATAGTGGAAGAGGGATAATGGGCTGGGCTGTTTTTTATTGTTTAGGGTTGGGCCCATAGCTCCAGTGAAGGGTAATTTTAATTAACATTCAAAGACATTTTACACAGTTATATGTATCCAACTTTGTGGCAATAGTTTGGTGAAGGCCTGTTCCAGCATGACTGTGCCCCTGTGCACAAAAAGAGGTACATATAGGGCCCTGACCTCAGCTCAGCTGGACACCTTTGAGATGTTTTGGAACACTGATTATGAACCAAGTCCTCTTGTCCAACATCAGTTACTGACTTCACAAATGCACTTTTGACTAAATGGGCTCAAATTCCCAGACAAAATATTATGGAAAGCCTTTCCAGAAGATATGGAGGTGGCAACTCCATATTAATCCCTGCTGTTTTGAAATGGAATGTTCAATATGCACATATAGGTGTGAGGTGTCCACATACTTTTGGTCATATAGTGAGAGTTAAGTGAGAGTTAGAGAGAAAATAGTTTAAATGATCAGTTTCTCCTCTGTGAACAATGTATGGTAGTTCAAAGACAAACTAGCTATGTCATAACTGACCAGGACAGGGTGGGTTGCAACACTCTCTTTCTGTTCACGGTGTCACACGCATACATACGCACATACATTCCCTCACACTCTCTTTCACTCGCACATGCACTGCCCTCTGGTTTAAATGGTTCAGGATGGACTACTAGAAGGTGCATGAGGGTAATGGAAAATAAAGAAATGATACTGGAATCATGAACATTAGAAATTATTGATTTATTCATAAATTATTCGTTTATTTATTTATTTATTGGGTGTATGTGTAATATTGTTACAACTGACCTCACCTACACACCTCTTCATATTTGACTCTAATTTATTCAATTTGTAAGTAGCATGTCTACTGCTTTTTACTGCTATTTGTGGATATTGAAGTTAGAAATCTAAAGTGTTGTCATGGTGTGTGGAGTGTTTCCAGGAGACACACTTGCAGGAAATACTTGTGAAGCTTTATTGGCAGTAGTAGATGCAAAACAAGAGAAGTCAATGAACGCTGATAGCAGCATGAACCACTGAAGTAGAACACTGGCACAGATGAACAAAGTTAACGAATCAGATTCAGAGCAACATGTGAACTAAATGAAAGCAGTCTAGTGCTGCAGCACTGATAGTGACACAACTACAGTAGCTCAGTGGCTAGAGAATGGAAGAGTTCATCAATGGAGCACCAGATACAATGCTGGTCCAGCTTCACAGCTGTGATGAAATAATGCTAAATCACTTTAGCAGATCCCCCCATGATGTTGTGAAGAATGGCCCGACCGTGAGTGGTCTGTCCAGTTAGTGTAGAGAAGCAACTGCCAAACCTACTGTTTTAGCAAACACCTAGGAGACGGTGGTCAGCGTCTTTTGTGTCGAAGAGAAGCTGCCAGGAGTACACTATTCACTGATCTGTGAGAGGGATACACAGACAAATGAACTAAGCACAAACACGCCACGCCAGCCGGAGGCACAGTGTTGAACGGATACTAGATTGTAGTTCAGGCTGAGTATAAGTAGAGAGGTAAGAAATGCAGAACAAAAGTTACTGAACAGGCAAGTGGGAGAAACCTAAGTGCCAGGGAAAGCAGGAAGAACGGAAGGTGCCAGGCTCAGATCCCTGGTGACTCACATGGCTGGGGCCGTGACAAGCACAACTAAACACTGAGTAATAGAGGCTGGTACAAAACGTCTTACAGGCCACCCATGTTTTCTCTACATTTAAATAATTTCACCACAAGTGTTGTATTGATAGACAATCAGTCTGTTGTATTGACTGTCTATCAATAAAATCTGTGATATTAATAAATCTGTGGTGTTTCTTCATAAACAAAAACAACTCTTTCAGTTAATAATATGTATTTATAATCAGCCCTATTACTGCTTGCTGTTGCAATTTCACGACACCGACATAAACCATATATAAACTTTAACAAAAGCTTTTGTCAGTTGTCGAAAAGGCTGTCATCACACCTCTGATGAGACCCACTGATGCTTGATGAAATATACCTTTATAAATGGCTAGTCAGGTTTATGTAATGAAAGGTTTTCAAAGAAGTGATGAATGCTGCAGTTAAGTGTTACCACTATGAATTTATTGCATGACTTTTTAAAAAGATCACACATTGTTATTGAACTGTTATAACTGTTAATATTATGATTATCAATGGATTTTATAGTATATCATTAAAAATAAAATGAACCAATAGCTTTCGTTTTTTCTTTCCTTTCAGTATCCTGTTTGCGGACATCGTTGGATTTACCAGCTTGGCTTCTCAGTGTACAGCACAGGAGTTGGTCAAACTGCTGAACGAGCTCTTTGGGAAGTTTGATGAGCTTGCCACAGTAAGTGTTGATAGTCTGTGTGCATGCATGTGAAAAAGAAAATGCAGAAAGTACACCTACCTGCAAACACATGCAGTGTTTTAATGTGATTGTGACACGTTCTGGCAACAAAATCAGCATCGCTGTCTTAATTCTCAGCACTTCACACATTAACTCCATCACCCAGGTAGATGAGTTTACACTTCTTTATCTGTATTACATACTGTTACGGGTTGCATAGTGAGTGCTGGTTCTTTAAGGGCAATGTAATTCTGCTCCAAGCAATGTCAAGGTTTTTTTCACAGTGAAATATAGGTATCTCGTAACTCTCTTATGTTTTATACAATTCATTTTTTGTGTCATAATTTTGTGGTAAATACATCATAAAACTGTATAAAAAAAATGGTTGTCTTTCATAGCGTCATGTGATCTCTGTATACAAAATTTGTTGTCTTTCATAGTGTCATGTGATCTCCACTTGTTATTGTACGATGGTGTTATATATGGCAGGGGGGAGGGTCGATGATGTGTTAAATTGTTTACATTGCCTTGTTTCCAAAACGTTCTGCACTATTTCGACAATTAAAGAAGTTTCGTCACTTACACAGTCCCTAAACAAGTCAACGCAGTTCATGATTTTTTAGTCCAGGCTGCAGAGCCCAAAAGTCAATATTGAACCTGTTTTGTGTTGTGGGGAACATGTTGGCTAAGCTAACAAGAGCTTAGTGTCATGGTTGTCACTGGAGGTAGGGAAAGAGGCACACACACATGCAGGAGTTAGAATGAATGGCTTTGATCCAAATGTGGGATAGGGAACAAAGGAAAACACAAACGAAAAGCTCAGTACAGGGAAGGCCCTTTTCAGAATACTGTATGTGGAACGAACGATGTTCTTTTGTCAGGTTAGGCCAGAGTGAAGCCAGAGATCTGGTGAGTAGCGATCATCTGCTGTGTAGGGGTTAGTATGAGCCAGGTGTAAAAGGAAGGAAGGGCTGAGAGGAGAACATAAAATAGACACACTTGTAAAAACAAGTGCATGGACAATACAAGCGGGGTTGAGCTGGCTTAAAATAGGGGAATGTAAACGAGGAGCAGGTACAAAGTTCCAAATGGGCAAATAATGATGGGGAGCTCAGGGTCAGTTCTGTAGTGACTGGGTCAGCCGGAGACATGGGAGGCGAGGCTGGCATCAGAAGGGGGGGTGGGAATGCTCTGGTGGCCGGGCGGGGCAGAGGCAAGGCATACCTGTCAAATAGGGATTAGGCCCAGTATATAGGGATTTCAGTTTATGAAATGCTTCCCTGGTGTTGGGGCTACATTTTTTGGGTTTGCCCTTAGAGATGTCAGACGGGGTGCAGTGTAGCCATAAGACTGAAGCCCTGGATGACCCTGCAATAGAATAAACTGCTGCATTTTTTTTTACTGTACTGGGTTCAGGCCACTCAGAAACAGCAAACACCTTGGCTATATCCATAGCCAAAGAAAGCGATCTGGATATTGTCCATGTAGATGATGACAAAACTGTTGAGCATGTTGTAGAACACGTCAGTCATGAATGCTTGAGATTGGTGAATATGGATGCCCCGCAGAGTTGTTCGATGGCTGACGGGATCAGAGAAAGCAGGTACGGTTACCTCACCGTGATCGAGTTGAACCCCTGGGAACTGATACAGGGTCAGAGTCCACCATCTTTCTTCTCCCCAAAGAAGAAGCCAGTGGAGGCAGGGGTTTTGGAGCACCTATGAATCCTTTCCTGAACACCTTGACCACGTATTCCTCCACTCCAGGGTTTTGGGTTCTGACAGTGGATAAACACGCGAACAAGGCGGTGTAGTTTCAGACAGGAGCTCAATGGCTCAGTTCTTTGGCCTGTGGGAGGGAGACGGGTTGCCCTGGAGGGGCTAAAGTCCTTGGCCAGCAATGCATTTTGAAGAGGGATGTTAGCAGGGAGATGAGAATGGGGGAATAGGGAACCTGAGGCAGGACTGAGTGCAGTGAGGGGACCAAGACAATACCAGGCTAGCCTGAAGCCAGTGCTGGGTATCTGGTGGGTAGCGATCATCTGCTTTATAGTGGGTAGCCTAAACCAGGTGTAATAAAGAGGGTTGGGGAGAGAACACAAAGCAGACACACTTGCAACAACAACATGGGGAAATGCAATGTTGAGTAGACAGTATCAGCCAAATTGAGCTGGGTTAAAATAGGGGAAAGTAAATGGGAGGCAGGTGCAACCAGTTGGGGTTGTGAGAGAAACCAAATGGGGATATAATGACAGGGGAGCCCAGGTTCAGTACTCCAGCAACCAGGACAGCTGGAGTCAGGCTGTGGGAGGCAAGGCAGCAGACAGACAGCAGGCCAAATGTGTTGCACACCTCAGTAGGTTTGATCAGATGGCACAACTGAGCTGCTGGTGGTGAAGAGGCTGAAAATAGAGATGGGTCATTCATTTTATTTTTCATCTAAAGGCTAGTATCTTCATAACAGTACCAGTACTAATAATCCTGTCTTATTATGCACATAAAAACTCAAGGTCTTCGAACCTGAAAGTAAATTCAGGACAGTTTCCACCCCAAAGTGATTACGGAAATCCTGCAGAGGGAGAGGGGCCTGGAGAGTGGCCATACAGCGGCAAGCAAATGTGCAGCAAACAGACAGAATCGTTTTAGACTGTTTTACACCATTGAAATCAGGCTTTACTAATATCCGTTCTAAGCAGGGTCGGACTGACCATCTAGCGTATCGGGCATTTTCCCGGTGGGCCGACGTGCTATTTGGGCCGACACGGTTTATTCAATTATTTATTTATTTATTGGTCTGACCGGCCCACAAAACTCGTCGATCGGCGGCCCAAGTGACAGTGGGCTGGCCTAATCAACTTTTTAAACACAACCTTGTGCCTGTGTAATTCATTCATCAAAAAAAGTCAGCACAGGAGTTTATTTCCTGACCACCAGCCCATGAAACACGCCCATGAAACACTGACACGGGGCTGGCCCAATCCAATCTTTAAACACCTCCCCTTTTGAATGGAGAGAAAACGCAAAGGGGCGCAAAGAAACTGTGAGAGAAAAAAAAAATTGGCACTTCAGGCAGACGCAACCAAAATGACTTGGGGTGTTGAATTAACGTGTTAATTTTGATCAATTAATCACAGAAAAAATAACGTGTTAAAATCGTTAACGCTGATTAATTGCACCACGTGACATGCCCATAAATCTGTGCTAGCTTGGGACACCTGCAGCTAAATAAACTGTAGAAAAGGGAGCATTTTTCCACAGGGTATCATCGGAACACCCTGCTTCACGGTAGCCTCTCTCAGTGTTAGAACCTGACTGTATAAATATGAATGTATATGTTCATCATGTGTGTACATTGTCTTAAACTGCACCTTATAGATGGTCTTAGTCCTATAATTGTTCTTGCTGAAGCATTTTTCCCCTCAGCATATTAGATCATATTTTTGATTGCGGTGTCTATTACTGCACATGAACAGTGCAAAAACAGTTATTAAATAAAAGAGATGCTGAAAGTCTGCAATGTTGATTATTCATTCACTCATATGCCAAAATTCATTTACTTTTTTAAAGACTTTTACAGCAAAAATGTGAATGTGTCAGAGAGCTTGTAATTAATTCGATTTTTTTTTTGGCGTGACACCTCTAAAAGTTACAGACATTTTTGCTGCATGGCCTTCATCAGCTGATGATGGTGGCGCTGGCGGCAGTGAACCTGCAGTAAGCTGGACTGCTTTTAGAACACTTAGGCTATGAGTACAGGAACCCATAAACCACCCTTGGTAAATCCTTGCCATACTAGACAGTTAGTGGTGGTTTATAAACTAGCTGTTTGCAAAGTTATGGTGATAACACACCAATGAAACAATGTACGGCTGCGCTAGTTTGTCTTGTTACATTTATTAACGTGTGTGAAATAAGCTAATAACATCGTCGGTGTTACCGATAGGAGAACGGCTATGTGTTACACATTGTGTACACGGCCTAAAACAATAGATATTTAAGTTTGTTCTTTTATGTCTTCCATGCTGAACTAAATCATCTTGAAAGTGAGAACTTTAACAGTTAGAGACAGCAGTTAATTATCTTTTATTGGTTGTGGGTGAGTAGATGGCAACTTTTGGTACATTGTGTTCGAAGGCAGCTTTCCTGTTGGTATTTGTGAACAATATACAGACATGAAAGTCTCTCTGTCAACACACGCACACATACAGAATGCTCTTTTTTTCCCAAATATTCATTAAAAGATCGGCTACATCATTTTTGACTGGGTAAGTTCACAGTTTATTGAATACTACTTTGTTGAATACTAGTTTTATTGAATACTACTTTGTTGGTTTGTTGGTATACACATTCATGGGAGCTGAAAGATGGGTGGTGTGCGTAATTGTATGTGGTGGGCCGTTCTACCCCAAAATGCCAGGGCTGTGTTTTTGTCCCAGTCCGCCCTGGTTCTAAGGGTTAATGTCCTTGCATGGGGAATGGTAAACCCGTCCTTTTTAAATTTTTTTAGGAACTTCTCTTCCTATGTTGCTCGTGACTCCCTCTTCTTCTCTAGTTTCTTTCTATCGGATGTTATTCCTTTGCTCTTAGCCCTGCTTTACTTAGTTAGCACTACACCCTTTGCTAAATTCAGTTGTTTCATACATGGGTTTTCTGAGGCTCTCTGAGCGTTAATATTGTCACTCACAACAGAAATGATTCCAAGTTTGAAACCCTGGCAACAGCTGGAGAGTATCTCTGGCACAGATGGGTTTGTGTTTGTGTATGTCGTGTGTGTTTGTGTGTGTGTGTGTGTGTGTGTGTGTATGTGTGTGTGTGTGTGTGTTTGTGTGTGTGTGTGTGTGTGTGTGTGTGTACTTTTAAAAGGAAATGAACGATGAAGAATGTTTCCTTTTCAGTCTGAAACTTTAATACAGAACTGGTTCCGTTTTAGCTTCATGTCCTGCTTAGTTTCATAGAATAAAAAAAAGAGTTTAAAATAAACTCGGCGGAAGGAAATCGGCTCTGCCTCCAGGCAGCGCTGCAAATGAAACAATCCAGAATAATAATAATAATAATATTAATGATAATATATAATAATAGTATAATAGTAATATAATATAATAGTAATGATAATAATAATCATTATATTGACATAGCAATCATTTACAGTAGAATTAAAAATGGAGTGAACGGTCACTTGCTGCAGTAGTTGCCGTAACAGATGCTCTCATTACCAGCTACAGCTTACAACTGTTCTAAATATACTTTAATGTTTGATACTTATTTAAAGTCATTCAAATGAATGGACTTCAAGTGTTTTAAAATACATGTTATGAGATGTTTAAGACCCACCTGTCAGTGTAATGTATCTGGGTGCTAAACTATGTGACATAAAGAAGCGAGGGGGCTCAAGACTATTGCACAGCACTGTGTGTATGTGTTTGTTAATCTCATGCACCACTGAACTGAAGGGGAGAGAAAGAGAGATTGACTAAAACATTTTTCTGTCCTCAGATGTTTTCCACAGAATCTCAGGACACGTCCAGGGTTCAGAACCTGAGCGCCCCCACTGCACGCGTGTTCCTGGACTCGGAGTTCCGCTACACACTCTTCCCGGCCTTCTACGGCGTGGTGTTTGTTCTGGGGCTGGCGGCAAACAGCTATGCCCTCTTCGTCCTGCACCACATGCGGGACGCCAAGGCCATGAACGAGATGAGGATCTACATGACCAACCTGACGGTGGCGGACCTGCTGTTCGTGGCCGTGCTGCCCCTCTGGATCCACTACTACTCGCACCGCGGCGACTGGGCCACCTCGGAGCCGATGTGCCGCGTCGCGGGTGCCATGTTCTTCATCAACACCTACTGCTCCGTCCTCTTCCTCACCGTGATCAGCGTCAACCGCTACTGGGCTGTGACCCGGCCGCTGGTCGCCGCCTCCTCGGACTGCTGGAGGCGAGGCGTCGCCGTTTCCTTCCTCGTGTGGATCGTCACCCTGGCAACTGCGATCAAGCACCTCACGGATAGCAGCATCCAGCCGGACGGCAACGTTTCTCGCTGCTTTGAGGGATATTACACCCTGCCTCACCAGGCTAAGACCGGCATCGCGGCCATCCACTTCATTATCATCAGCCTCTTCTTCGCCGTCTTCACGCTGGTCATCGCCTGCAACGTCCTGATCGCCAGAGCCCTGCTGAGGCAGCCCATCAGCCAGCCGAGGCCCAGCACGGGCCGCCGGCCGCAGGGCACCAAGCGCCGCGCCCTGCGCATGCTCTGCGCCGTGGTGGGGGTGTTTGTCATCTGCTTCGTCCCGCACCACGTGGTCCAGGGGCCCTGGGTGCTGGCCGTCCTGGAGCTGACCGACTGGAGCCAGGACACCCGGCAGAGCCTGAACGACGCCCACCAGGTCACCCTGCTGCTCATGGGCCTCAACTGCCTGCTGGACCCCATCGTCTACTGCTTCGCCACCAGGAAGTTCCGCAAGTACATCCAGCATCACCTGCACAGGGTCAGGAATGGGAAGGCCTGCTCCACTAACACCACCACCACCACCGCCGGACTCTCCCTGAAGTTCAAGAACCACCACGAGATGGTCAGTGTTTTTGAGGAGCCAAAGGAGTAGGCAGTTGTCCAGACTGCGGAACTTTCAGCTCCCAAAAAAAGAGCTGCAGACTGCAAACCAATAGAGAACTGGGATTACATCCATTCATACTGGGCATAAAAGACAGAATACAGAGTTTATATAAACACTGGAGAGAAAGTGGGGTGTGTTTACATGCTTGATATTTGAATAATGAAGACATTTCAGGTTCTCTCCAGCTGTACTGGCTGTTTCATTATCGTGTCTTTTGCCCGTTCTCAGTGTTTCAGGGGTGAAAAGACCTGGAGTTCTCCTTTTCAGCCTGATTTCTTCACACATGATGCTTCGCCTTCTTTTGCAACTCTTCCTTCTGCAAACTGGTTTGTGGCTCAGAGTTTCTCCACCAAGGTCAGAGGAAATGATGTTCCCCAAAAAATCCACAGGACCTCGGCCTGGACGTAGTTTTATGGTGCTTTCCCACTGGCCCTGTCAGGGCTGGAGGCCACTAGATTTTCTGTTAGTCTTGTTTGGGGTTTGTTTTGGGGAGACTCTTATTATGAAGGGAAGTGTTGGTTGTGTTATTGGTTTCAGCTGATTTGTGATCAGAAGGTTTTGGGTTCAAATCCCAGTACTGCTAGTGGCACCACTGAGGTACCGTCTCCACACACTGCTCCCCCACACACTGCTCCCCCACACACTGCTCCCTCCACACACTGCTCCCTCACACACACTGCTCCCTCCACACACTGCTCCCCCACACACACTGCTCCCCCACACACTGCTCCCTCACACACAATGCTCCCCTACACAAACTGCTCCCCTACACACACTACCCCCCCA
>JBBPCY010000156.1:10676366-10686621 GCA_037974405.1 Brachyalestes nurse | reverse complement strand
CACGCACACACACACACACACACACACACACACACACACACACACACACACACACATACACACACACACATATAAACACATGCACACACACACCCACACCCACACACACAAACACACACAAAACGAGAACCCTTTTTTCACAGACTCCTATTTAGGAATCTCAGGCTCTCATAGTGTTTCTGTTTCTCTCTCTCTCTCACACACACACGTATAGTGTCTCTTTGTCTCCCTCGCTCTCTCTCTCTTTCTGTTTCTGTCTCCCTGTCTTCTGGTTGATGTCAAGTAAGTAGTAAGGTGAAATATAATCCTCTTGCTCTTTCTCACTCTTTTCAGAGTCGATATGGCAGTCTACTCGCTTAAAAATAAGGACCACATGATGCCATAGATACGCTGCACCACTTAAGCCACTGTATGAGTACATCTGTGTGTAACATTTGTGTTTTCCTGTTCATCTGTGGGTATCTTTGCAGGTCAGTTGCGGAAGCAACGGAGGTAGATCTGAACATGCGTGTGGGGTTACACACCGGTCGTGTGCTGTGTGGGGTTTTGGGGTTGAGGAAGTGGCAGTACGACGTGTGGTCGAATGATGTCACACTGGCCAACATGATGGAGGCCGGAGGACTTCCTGGGTTAGTCTCAGCTTCTACACAAACACTTTAGTATGGACACAAAGTTAGTACTGACAAAAAGGGTTTTATGTACAATTCCACTTATTAAGAACTAGAGCATCTGTATTGTCCATCAGGAATTTGAGAGTAAAGTTAAGTTTCTACACAATCTGCACTCAGTTAAGTGGAACAGTGAAAGCATCTGCCTCATCTGGGATTTTACAGACATTCCTAATGACGCTTAAACAGTACGCCTCATTTGATTCTAAAGGGATAGTCACTGCGACACAACTGTCAGTCAGAAGTTTGGGGAAATCTTGCTTTTGACCATAATTTGAACAATATTTTCATTGTTGTTTCGCAAAATTTTCAAATGAAGGTAAGGTGTACTCAAACATTTGTCGGGGCATCTCATCTACCATCATACACCGTCATACGTCAGCACCTGCCGAGTACCTTGTAGATCCCCTTCATACTGCCAAAACAACACTGACCCGCTGAGGCATGAACTCCACAAGACCTCTGGAGAGTTTAGGGGTAGATCTCATAAACTGGGTGGGGCAATGATAGGTCAGACTAGCTTGTCCTGCAATCCCAGAGATTTTTTAACAGCTTGAGATCTGTGACATTTGGAGGCCAAGACAACACCATGAATTTTGAATGGTTTCAGATCTGGGGAATTTGGAGGCCAAGTCAACACCTTAATCACTGTCATGTTTCTCAAACCATTACTGAACAATTTTTGCAGTGTTCGGGGTGCATTACCCTGAAAGAAGGGGTCTGGAACACTGTTTAGGTAGGTGGTACACATCAAAGTTTTTCAATGAGAACTTTCCCATCGGACCAGGGCACGTTCTTCCATTCCACCATGGTCCAGTTCTTGTGCTCATGGGGCCTTTGTCGCTTTCGGCAGTGTATGCAAAGGACATCTACCTATAAGGTAGACATCTCTATCGTTCTGTTCACTGTCTACATGAGCAGCTACATAGTATATAAAGAACAGTCAGCACAGGCGCTTAAAAGATGTAACGTTGCATAAATGACAGTCCTATCTTAGTCCTTCCTGTACGCCTGAGCGACTTTCTCTCTATGTTCTCCGCAGTAAAGTTCACATCACCAGGGCAACACTAGAGTGCCTGAATGGTGATTACGAAGTGGAGCCAGGCTACGGCCACGAGAGACATGCCTTCCTCAGCAAGCACGCCATCGAGACCTTCTTCATCGTGCCCTCACACAGACGCAAGGTAACACAGTTACACACTCACACATGAGCCTTTTACATGCTGAGAAAAATTATACATAAATGCGTGTAAAGAGTACCCATATTGACCTTAACAGCAGGAACAGGAACAATTTTTATATTTGGTGTTTCGATACTGTGCTGTTAGACCCTTGACTGCTATGTACTACTGATATGCCTTGCAGTACATTATAAACCCATAGATGAACATTTGATATAGACATGAGTAATGCAGGCCAGTCATTTGTCAGTATGTTTGTATTATACTGCAAGGCATATCAGAGTTATTACCCATTGTAGTATAATCACAATATAGAATTTTGACGATATGATGCAGCCCTATTAACCATATGAAGTAATGTCATATGAAGCATAAGAAAAGCATTGCCCCTTCTTGCATGGTCATTCTGCTGTGTCATAGCTGTCTTTGCCGGCAGACTATTTGACGTACAGATTAACGGAGTAAATTGATCAAAGCCATTTTTTCCACGTGTGCTCCGACAACCACTTTTACACACTCTAACGTTCACGTGAGCACACTCACACTCACACACACACACACACATACAAATACACGCACTCATACCCATGTGCTGCCAGTCTGTTTGACCTCAATCTGCAGTTCCTGGAAATGGAGTCATTCAGATAAGCCCCTCTTTATACCCTGGTTTATTTTTATACACTTCAATCCTTTTTTTTCACTTCCGCAGCTCATGGCTCTTTTTTTAGACATTTTTAATTTGAAAAAGTGCAAATACTGTCTATTCTCCTCCTTTTTTACATCGTTCATAAAACCTGAAAAAGCACTCCTCTCTTTCTCTCTCCCCTTTTAGATATTCCCGGGATTGATCCTGTCTGATATTAAGCCAGCCAAGAAAATGAAGTTTAAGACGGTCTGCTATCTGCTGGTGCAGCTCATGCACTGTAGAAAGATGTTTAAAGCTGAGATTCCCTTCTCCAACGTCATGACCTGCGAGGACGACGATAAGGTGTGTGTGTGTGTGTGTGTGTGTGTGTGTGTGTGTGTGTGTTTCTTTTTTTTGTGGTGATTGTGTATAATTACACTCTTCTGTATACAGATTTCTGTCTCAGTGTGAGCTGGGCATTGGTTATGTGGATTGATTTAAAGATTTAAAGCTTGGGAGGATTTTGTCTCATCGTAGCAGCAGGCACATACATAAGTACATACACATGCATAAGTACGCATGCACTCTCACACACACATACACACACACACACGGCTCTAATCTGGCCTGCTCACTGACATTCCTCTTGAAGCTGAGTGGATGATTGCAGACACTTAGCTGAGAAAGTGCTACGGATATCAAGGTCCAATCTGATTTAGTGTGTGAGTGGGTTTGCTTGTTTTCATACATTTTCAGGACAGGAATGTAGGAAAATCAGAGAAAACAGTCTACATTCTCAGCACCAACAAAATGTCTTTTTTTACTGTAAAGGTAAAACCATGTCCAGTTATTAAAGCTGAAGTTAGGGCCGGTTTGAAGCTGCTTTTCATATTTTGCAAACCAATAAAAATGCTCCAGATTTACTTATTTAAAAACTCATTTACACTGACTTGCATTATAAGTAAAGAATGTTTTTGCCTTCTTTTGTAAAGTTACAATGTTGGAGATACTTCTTTTTACTTTTGACCGATTTAATAGATAAGATACAAATGGCATTAAAGATAAAAAACAAAAATGTAGTGCATATTTGTGGTTTTTAACATATTAGTTTGCTTTACTGTATACAGTGTGCACTGGAAATCAGCTCTCATACATTTACACTAATGCTTCTCTCTGTATTTCAGCATCTTGAGGTTGTTTTCCAAGCGTAATTACTCTTAGGTCATGACATTGAGGCCATCTGTCTAAGTAGTAGTGTGAGCACGGGCCAGCATTGATTATCTTGTCAATAAAAGAGCTTAGGTTAGGCAGCAGTTGAACCATTCTGGATGAGGCTTTAGTGTTGAACGACTCCCCATTGTGATACATGCACATTGTGATACACTGAACTCAAAGTGGTATTTCATCCATACTGATTTTGATTGATAATAAATGACCACTTAAGTATGCATTTATTTTTTGACCAAAGCTCTCAGGCTATTTCCAAAGGTAACCCCCCCACCCAAAAGCTCAGTGTATTTTATTCCTCTATTGTGTTAATAACTTCACCCTTAGAACTCTAAAATCTAATTTCATTAAACAAAAACACAGGTGTTCGCTCTCCTACACTCTCACTGTTTACTGCCCTTTCGCTCGGCGCACCACCACTCGGCCGCTCTCCGGACACCCTCCCTCTGCGGGTTTTACCCACCCACTTCTGGGCAGAAACTATCCTGAAAACGCTCCTGGGTTCAAAGATGTTGTGGGGTTTTTTTTTAATTTTTTTTTTATTTAAGACCTAAAATAAAAGAAGTTTGAGCATTTTTGTTCTTCATGGGCATTTGTGAGTGATGCCTTTTTATAAATCCAGTAGTGGTTATAATTATTATGACATGTTTTTAAAAATTATAATAACTTTAGTTCTACGCGACATAGAAACATAAAAAAAAGCTTAGCATTACGTCTGACACCTCAAGCATCAACACAAACTGGGAGAACTTTCATATAAGGACTTGTTTTGCCATATGATGATGATTTACCATTTCTTGCACTTCCAGCATAGCTCTGTGCTGCTTGTGTTCTAAAGGTTATTATGCCACATTAGTGTATTCCATGGACTTCTAAAAGTAATTCTGAACAGTACTCAATTCAAATTGTGATGATATGTAAGATTTCATGGTGCATTGAATATTTAGCTAAATAGTTTGAATCAAATTGCCAACAATCACACCCCTACTGACCATAACATATCATTGGTGTTCCAGAGAAGAGCTTTGCGCACAGCTTCGGAAAAGTTACGCAGCCGTACGTCCTTCTCAGCTGGAGCTCTGCATAACTCACCCGGGACACGGGTGAACCGCTATATTGGGCGACTGATCGAAGCTCGGCAAACTGAGTCGGAGACGGCAGATGTCAATTACATCACTCTGACCTACCGGAGCAGAGAGAGAGAGAAGAGGGTGAGTCCACACACATTTGCTTTGATTTGCACACATATATTATCAACATAAACCTCTGTAACTTTTCCTAAGTACAAGTTCTAGTGTAGTATAAGCTACACCAAAACTCTCTCTATAAACCTGTTATTAAGATATTAATTATAAGCATTCTATTGTCATCCCTGTTATTTTCTGCTTGCTATTTGGTAACTTTGATGAAACTAATATGTAGTGAAGAGCATGGAGAGATGTGAGACTGGGTAAAATGTAACACAACAGTTTTGACCAATGATAAATAAACTGGAGTAAACAATCTAAGCTGACAGGAAAAGTTGAAACAGAAGAAGTTATGAGAAAATTTGTAGTATTTATGTAACAAAAACTGGTTCTGAGGTAAGAAAGTACAATTGAAGAGCAAACTTCCGAAACTCACTCACTCCAAAAGCGTTTGTTTTTTCAGAAAATCGCATTTTACTTGTTTTACCTATTGGAAAGCAATTCTTACAGGAAATCATTTTTTTTATTTAAATTTTACAGCTACTTGTCATTTTTCAATGCCTGTTTATAAAGTGCACCTCCTGCATATTTTAGTATGGGCACATTTGTTTTATAAAGTATAATGAAAACAGTTTTTAAGTAAATCGATATTCAGTGTCACATAATTATGTACAAGTTTAATATTTATATCCTACCACATGACATTTATATTCTACTACATCTGCTGCCTGGGAGACCTGGGTAAGTAAGTACCACTTGCGACTGAGGTTTGGAAATTCACCTAACCTTGTACAGTGGACTGAGTGAGTTTTGGTTGGTTATACTATTGCATATAAAGAGGTCATTTAAAAATATGCCAACAGTAGTGTTACCTAAAAAATCACAAGTGAATTTTGGAAAATTTCGCATCTAGATTATAATGTCGATAGAACTCATATTGACACAGGTTAAATGTTGTATCTGAAATGTTCTAGATGAACAGTTTCTGTAATTTGGTTTAAATTTAAAATGTATCCTGGTTTAGATTGTTTAAAATGTCAAAATCATGCCAGGTTAGGGCTGGTTGTGAAACTCCCTTTCTGTTCACTAAGACGGGGGTTCACAGGAACACCACATTTTTTTATTAGTTAGGATGTCCCTAACATGTTGATGCCATAACAGTGTCACTCCGGTGCTGAGAATGATGTATTACCCAAATTATACCTTCTCTCTGGTGGTCCTGTGGGGTCCTGACCATTGATACATTTATCTATCAAATGATGTAGAGAAACAGATGAAATACAGTCTGTAATTTTAAACAACGGGGTGCACCTCAATGGTAATTTTTGCTATTAAAATGCTAAATTTGCACTGGGGGAGGAATAGTTTAATAAAAAATCAAGAATACTTCAGTTTTCCGCCATATAGGCTTTTATGAAATTATGAAATTAAATTGACATTAGGAGAGGGGGAGGTTACAGTTTTGTTAAAATATGGGAGTCTTGCCTCAAAGTTTGAAAGGCATTGTTTAAATAACCACTAGTGTTGAAAAACTCACCCTGCTCTCTCCATGTTTATGTAGTTAATAGAGAGAGGAAATGAAGAACAGACTTGCTGAGTTAAAGTGGTGCTAGTGTAGCATGAAAAAATATTGAAGCATAAAATATACTCACAATAAAAAGGCCTTTTTCAAATGGTGAACAAAAACACTGAGTTTTCTTATTACAGTGATGATATGCACAAACTCATTCTCTCAAATATATTCCCTATGCAGAGTGAAACTTCTGCATCACACTGAGGGGCTTCAAATAAAAGAGTGGGAATAGGGACAAAAAGAATTTCAGCAGACTCGAAAACCCCCACACTAAACTAGCAGAAGCACACACACACACACACACACACACACTGCATCCCCCACATTGTTCTCTTGTGCTTCGTGACTCCCTGTCTCTTCTCACTTTCATCCACCTCTCACCCCCACATTTATTCCCCTCCCTCACCCCCTCCCCCCATCCTTCACACCTCCATGCTGGCATAAGGGATCCACCCACCTTAACAGAACAGGGGTGACAGTAACGATTCAGGGATGTCTGAAGAATATGCCCACACACACACACACACACACACACACACACACACACACACACACTTTCCCTCTCCTTCAACAGGAAACTATGGTTTTCCCCAGTGTCAGTGGCAGTGTAATGCCATTTGATGTGTGATACGGACTCTAGCCTTCAGCGCTAACAATGAGAATGCGTCAGTCAGTGGGCTGCTGGTAGGCTGCAAGCTGACTTGGGAGGGATTTCGCTAACACTATCATATACCCACCAGTCACAGCAGTGAAGCATGTATGTACACACAAACACACACACACACACACACACACAAATGATTGTAAAGTGCCTGTTACAAATGACAAGTTACTGAAGTCCCCTTTTTTGGTCCAGCCCAAAGAAGAATCTTCATTTCCTCTAAAAGTTTTTGCCATTCTTCTAGAGGAACATTTTCCAAACCACTCAGAACTGCTCACCCAGACATTAATCTGAACAGGTTATGGATATAATTGCCATGCCAATTTTAAGTCTTTATCAGAAGTCTTTATTTTAGCATAGGACTGGACTCGATCCCTAGTGTTTAAATACTAGGGCTTTTACGAATGTTAAGAATACCTTTAGCTAGCTAAGTGTAGTGTACTTTATCCTTTTTAGATAAAGCAGTGACACGTATTAAGTACTACTTACAAAATGTAATGATTTAATACACAATATAATACACAATTCTGCCGAAGTGTAATCTGACTATTGTAAATGCAGGCTGTTATCCTAGCAGGGTACAAAATACACTGACAAGAACATGCAACCATCAACAAAAGTGTTTTTAAACCTGTGGATGAGGACCCCCTGTAAACTACAGGTGACTGTGACGTCCACAACATCTCCTCGTCCTCGTGCTGTAAATAGGAGATCATTTTATTGGATTATTTGCAAAAAAAACAGCATATTTCTATTTAGCTAATTGATTGATCTGGAAACATAATAGCTAGCTATATTTCCATTGCAAGTCAATGTAGACATTTCTATTTTTGACTGAATGAAATGTATTCATTGTGGATATACGTTTGAAACAGAGTCTCATAAAAGCAAAGATCCCAAGACTGTATCTCATATTGAGAAAACTAAGAAAACCAAGTCTAAACCAAAACAAAATAAGTACAGCAGGGATCACTCGTGCCAGGCTTCAGATGGGTAGGAACTGAAAAGGAGCATCACATGCAGACTAAACATAGTAAGTATGCATCTATCGAACTGGGCCAGACTTTTCTCTCTTCATCTGCCAAACAATATCAGGAAGGTGGGACAGAAAAAAAAGATCGCATTGAATAAATCCTCTTGTGGGCCGTAGAGGCTTTTGTAGTCGGTTGTGTGGGCTGCAAGTTTTAAAAGGTTGGGTATCCCTGATCTACATTGTTGGAATGCCTGTATACATAGTGGCACACTCATACATGGTTTGTGGAGCTGCTAGCCATAGTACAGGTTAAATTCTGTCTAGCTACTGCCCCACTGATACATGTTTAGAGACTGAAAGAAGTGAACCTGATCTGTGGCATGTGGAGCTGTTAGCCTGGTAGCTATGCTAGTAATGATGTTATCCGTGTGTGGCGAGAGCATTTTTAAAGTTGGGGGGGGGTGCATGGCTCTACGTCTTGGCTGTAGTGTGTGAGGGGAAAAGAGGGGGGCAAAACGAACGATTTTGAAAAGTGGGGGGACCCCCCACTATCCTTGGTTCTGAAGCACTGGGGGATGTGTCAAAATCAACATACTTTACTTTGAAGAATTGTATCAATGCTTGACTCAAAAGAAATGCAAACCCTGGTGTGGAGTGCTGTATGTCTTTAGATTATATATGGGGCCCACACCTGGCATATGAATGTATGGACAAAGGCCACTAATAGTTAGCTTAGTTCTTATCACTACTACCTACAAACAAACGCAACTGTTTTAACAAGAGTCATTGGGCAAGACACCTGATGTCTTGTAAATGGCTCTGGATGAGAGTATCTATTTAATAATGTAAAGGCTTACAGTAATGATAATTTCTAGTGAAATTAACGATCCATCTTCAGGGTGTTTAACCTCACTAGATCTTTATTCAATTGAATTCAATTATATTGATCGCATGCACAACGCATAATGCATAATGAGCTTACATGGAAACATAAAGTATGAATATATAACATACAAGATACACAGCAAAAGTTGTATGTGGAATGTTGAAAGGAAGTACAGATTCTAATACAGTTTATAGTGTGAACTTGGTTATTGATATTTCTTTTTCTCTCTCAGTATCAGCAGGTGTATGATGATGGCTTTATCAGCGCCGTGTCAATCTCTTTGATCCTCACTTCACTTTTTGCTCTGGTCTACTTTCTCATCTTCCCCCAGTATGTAACCCCCCACAGAAACACAAATATCACTTCATTTGCTATCAGCTTTTTTAAAAAGCACATTCAGTGAATTTCTCTTTTTCTGTGTGTCTCTACAGAGGTCTGGTGATTGTGATTCTCCTAGTTCTTTGTATTTGCTTTCATATGGCGAGTGTCATGTACCTTCACATCACTCATGTGCAGGTAGCACACACAAATACATATTGTCATTCAAGACAAAACTGAGACAGAGGAAAAGGTTTAATTTAAAGAAAACATTTAATGCTTTTTACCTCCCTCTTTCTCTCTGTTCCTGTCTCTCTCCAGTGTTCTCCTGACTGTCTTACTCTGCAGATCAGAACCGTCCTGTGTGGCTTTCTGGTGCTTCTGTCATATTCTGTGACCCAGGGGTGTGTGGTGAGTGTACGTGTGTGTATTTGTGTGTGCACATCTTTGAGTCTTACACTTTGTGACAGGAAAACATGAAACATGAAAACATTGCAAGGACATTTTGCTGGTCACCTTTAAAAACGCGCGCATGTATTTACCGTTTCAGTAGTGACTCTGTGTGTGTGTGAGTGTAAATAAATAAAAACAAAGTATATAATACATGTAGTATATATATATGTATATAAATAAATAAATAAATAGATTGTCTATAAACCGTGACGGTTCGGTACATGATGTTGTACGGAGAATTCACGGTACAACAGAGAAGATGTGATTGAAGTAATACGGAATCACACAGGGACCAAAAAGCGCCAGTAAATCGTGAACCTGTGCCGTAGTGTGGTGCAATAGTGCCACCTACTGGCGTAACACTTCTGCATACATGAAAAATATAAGCAACTATAAGTGTTCACTGGTTAATACACTGCTGTTTATTTAAAATAAACGAACCGTGAACCGTACCTAACCGTGACCTTTTTGTACCTTTTTGTACCGTTACACCCCTAATATGT
>JBBPCY010000156.1:10651505-10676266 GCA_037974405.1 Brachyalestes nurse | reverse complement strand
CTCTGAGGTCCGAGGCCTTTCTGGCACTTTCAGGCAATTTGCTACCCCTTTACATTTTTAAGTATTGCATCTAACTAACAACGTCTATACCAAAGTGACAAATATCGTTATATTCTGGAAAGCCTCAGCAACAGTAATATGTGAGTAAAGTGAATGTAATGAAAATATATATTTTTTAAATATTGTAGAAACATGACATGACGACAAACTATTTTCTGTGGCAGTGTCAGCCTGCCGATATCTCTTTGGTCGTAGTGTCTCATCTCCTACAACCCTCACTGGGTACGAAAATCAGGTCCTGCGCTATTGTCTAGTAATGTACAGTTGTGGTCTGAGACCACTAGTGAAAATCCTTTTTATTTTGAATTCTTTTCTAGTTTGATCCAAAGTTTAAAATGTAATTGTCAGACAATTTATCAAACAATTTAAGTGAAAAGTTGAACATGGTCAGAGTCACAAATTTGCCTAAATGTAAATAGTGACCTCCAAATATTTCAGAATCTTTAATATCCTAACTTTTCTTTCCTTGTAATTTTTCAAACCTTCCGGGTTTAAATGAAATAATCCCAGACTTTTAATGTAGTCTGAGACTTTTCACCGCTACTGTATGTATGCTTTCATGTTTTCATCTTAGCAGACGTGTACTGATGCTAATTTCCACTGGGCTTGTCTGTGTGGCAATAAAGACTTTCAGGTCTTTTAATGTTTCATAAGCCTTCCTCAGTTTCATATACCACACTGTTATTGCAGCCAAGAATATACTTTATGTTCTATTATCACAGTAGTGGGGTATTATAACTGTTAGGAAGCCGAAAGAAGTGAAGGTTTAGAATAAATGAGGGTAATGAGACTGGCTTTTGAAAAACAGCAGGTCTGAAAAACAGCACAGTGTTTCAGATGAGCGTTTTCCTCGCCAAAACTATACAATAGAGATTATTCATAGGCTGCTTTCCAAATTTCCTCTAGTGCATTATTGGCTACCTATTTATCTTCATTGGCCTGAACCCCCTAAATCAGGAATTGATCCATGCAAAAGCACACTGAGTACATATTTTGCAAAAAGGCATTGAGTATTTGTATTAGGGATTAATCCTTGGCTTGTTAGAATACATCAGAACCAACGCTCTCTTTCTGCCGAATTTGTCTTGTGTTGTACTGTTTGGCCTAAATCCTAAATAAAGAAATGTCAGAAGTACACAACAGCTCAAGAAGTCATAACTGGAGGCATGTGGCATGTTTTTTTTTAATCTTTCTTCAAAAGATTAGATTTAAGACTTGATCTCCATATTTGACGCGCTTTGAGGACTGCTGTTTGTGCTTTTTCTAATTAGACCGCTTGGGCACTGACACGGGCATTTTTAAAGGTTGTGGGGTTGTTGTTTTTTTTTTAATGTTGCCCCATGACATTAAAAAAAAACATGCATATTGCTTGAATATTAACTATTGTAGATGCTTCCCATGTGGTCTCTTTCAGTTTTTGATGCTGGCTTCAACAACTGGTCTGCCACTATGATGGACAGAACAGTACACAAACTGTGCACAAACACTTGAAACGATTCTGCTGTTTGTCTGTTCTGAGTGTTTGTTGCTTTTCATTGTGCAAAATTATTTGAAACGTGAAGCTGACCTGATTTCACAGAAATCTTAACTGGTTTTTGTATTGGTGTGAAGGACATCTTGTGTCGAAAATTTTAATTTTGCCCAAATCATGAAAGGTTATTTTGCTTAGAACATAAAAGTGTGTGCAGTATCACAAATAACTTATGTCTGGGATTTGGTCACAGACATAAGCTGAATAGACTCCGTCAGACTTTTATCTAAACCAATTTTTTATATAAACCAATATTTTCCAACTATATAATATCGTGGTTTCAGGTTTTCTGGGAGTAGTTTTAGAGCTTAGATTTGTCGTTATTAGAGGGGAGCAGTGAGTAATGTTTGTTTATTCAACAGCTACTCTAGGCTGTACTTTAACAGTTGCAAACATTGAACCAGAGAAGACAATTAAATATTTAATCACAATCACAGTTTTTTTTTCACAAAATTTTCATCATTGTTAATTGTCATCAGTGTAACAGGCTGAAAAACAGCATTAGTGTGTCATCAGTATCAGCATGCTGGTTTAAACGTCTTTAAAATCTTATCAAAGGCCGGACTGGAAGTCAGATGGATGTTCTTTTTTTTTTAATACTTCACTTTAAAATGTGCTGTTATGAATTAATCCCACTCTAATTAAAATGAATCTGTCATGATTAAACTACTCACAGTCTACACCTAAGCCAGTTCTCTTGCAGCTAAATCAAAATGCTGCTGCTACTTTATCTTTGTACGAACAAAGGTATTTACACATCACAGAGTACTTACAACTAGGGCTGTAACGGTACATGTATTCGTACCGAACCATCAGGGTACGTGGGTCACGGTTCGGTACATGATGTCGTACAGAGAATACACGGTACGACGGTGAATACGTGATTGAAGTAATACGGAATCACAGAGGGACCAAAAAGCGCCAGTAAATCATAAACCTGGGGCGTAACACTTCTGCTGCCTTAAACATGCATGAAACTATAAGCAAGAATGTGTGTTTACTGGTTAATACACTGCTGTTTATTTAAAATAAACGAAAACAAACCAAGCCTCATTCTTTAGAACCTTTTGTTACTTAACTTCGCTGTATCATGAACCGTACCGAACCTTGATGTCAGAACTATAGTGTGAACGGAACTGTGAGCTTTCTGTACCGTTACACCCCTATGATCTAGTGTTACGAAGTTGGCCCGGAAGGCCGTGGGTTCTAATCCCAGAACTACTAGCGGCACCTCTGAGGTACTCTTGAGCAAGATACCGTCCCTTTAAACTTAAACTTTACACTTTACAGAACTGCTCGTATAGGCTACTGGTCAGAAAGCCAAAGCAAAACCCCTATTTTACAGTAATGGTTTAGCTGACACAGGAGCGGTGGTGCCCCGCTGTACTGAGCAGCCCTGCTTGCTCAAACATGACCTGCATGGAAGAGTCATCAGAAATATACTTTCCCTGTAATCTCATAATGCATGTCAATGTCTGAAATGCAAAACAACTTCGGGATGAGTCAGAACCATTTTGGAATTAAGTGCTGTGGACTGATAATGGATTAAAATAGAAATATGTGGCCACAATCACCAAGGTATGCTTGGAGAAATAAAGGAGGAGCATTTGATGAAAAGAAAACTTTGACAACTGTTAAGCACGAGGGTACATCAGTAATGCTTTGGGGTTGTGTAGCGGCCAGTGGCGCAGAAAACATTGCACAGGCAAGAAGAAGGATTCCACTAAATAGCAGCCAATTCTATATGCAAACTTAACACAGTCAGTCAAGAAACTGAAGCTGAAATGAGTCGCGCCCCTACAACAGGACAGTGATCCAAAACCATAGCTCTAAAGAGCCCTTACAATTTCCTGACTTGAACAGCATTCAGTTAATGTAGTTATATTGTAAACATTCTTTGAATGCAAGAACAATGCAGAACCAGAAAGAAAGAAACTGTGTGCATTTCTAAAACGATAGAAGACTGACCCCTAGAGGGCTACAAATGCCATTTGCAGATATCACAAGCAGTTATATCTGCCATAGGTGGTGTTAGTGATTACTGACTTAATATATCAAACTTGTGCACATGCCACAATTTTTTATACAGTGATTTTTGTTATTAATATAATAATTACTCATTGCACATTTTTTAAAATAACCATTATTATAGTTTGATGCAGAGGCTGCATTAATGTCATTTCACTTCAAAAATCAACAAATTATGTAACTCAGCCAAGGGTTCCCAAACTTTAGCAGGTGTAAATGGCTACCTAGTCATTGAAAAATATACCTAGTCATATTTTCTTAAAATATATTTTGTGTTCATAACATCACAAGATATAGCTTTTACTGACTGTCAACTGTGGACAAATATAGACAATACATTACTGCAGCATTGTGGATTTTAAACATAACAAATGAGATTTTCTATGTGTTGAATGTTAACATGCATGGATCTGTCTGCGTGTATGTGTGTGTGTGTGTGATTTGCAGGCTGAAGAGGAAAGAGACGACATGGAGAGAGTAAAACTGGACAACAAGAGGATTCTCTTTAATTTGCTTCCTGCTCATGTAGCCCAGCACTTTCTTCTGTCCAACCCACGTAACATGGTACGAGTGCATTTACTGAAGTATCATCCATCATCAAACTCCTGCTCCATTTATTGTAATTGACAGAGGCCATTCTGACTGCAGCGCTGCACACTGCAAACAGCTAGTACATATAGTGATTTTTCATTTGTGATTACATTTCATAGTATATTAATAACTAACATTTTGTTTGATTTTATGACAGACATTGAGTTAATTCCCTTTCCAGCCTGAATGAAACGATTCATATTTTTAAACTAATGTGCACTGACACAGAAAAACCCTTGTGGGATTATGATACATAGCAAATATGACAAACACCATTTTAAAAAGTAGATCACGTTTTAAAAATGATGGGAAAAACTTTTTATTGTTATTTAAGCCCAATATTAACAAGTGTTAAAAATGTAACTTAAAAGTCCAGTTCAGATAAGCAAATATCAGTCCTTTATAAGCTGATCAGCAACAACTCTAAATAAATGTATCACATATCACCCAAAGGCTACAGTACATTTGGGGATGAGTGTGATTTATTGCTATTATGCATTTTATGCATTAAATTCCTGGTCCTTAACATACAAATCTGAGAGAAATATTTAATAAATCAGTGTAAAATGTAATCTACTGTAGGCAAGCTAAAAAGACTCAACATTTTCTTTTGCTAAAGTCTAACACATACTTACATATTCAACTAAGCTGTTTGAGCACGGCCTTAAAATGTTATCTGATGAAATGTAATTTTTCCCATTTCTATAAGAGGTGTGTTGAGTCAGGGTAAAGACTGAACTGTACAATGCTGTGACTCACCAACTCTAGGCTTTTACCTGCATGAAAGTTGTTGCAGTTCTTCATGTCTCCACTCAGCTTCGCTGTTGCAGTGTTCCCCTTATTATTAGGTGAAAGGTTAACATGGATCCTTTGATGATGTTATGTTGTGGTTGCATAAATGGCTTGAATTTTTGGGTTAGCCCAGTTGAGCTGCTTTGCCATTTTACACTGTTATTTTACTTGCATTCCATAGGCCTAAATGTTGAGGATGCATGGTTGTAGTCTTTTTTAATGAGGTTTTGTTGATCAGGAGCTAAAGGGTTAACAAAAGTGCTACCAGCTCCTGCTCCTTGTTAAGCTTGTTCCCAGGAAGTGATGTAGCCAAACATCCTGGAACCTCCTAACCAGGAAGCAAGGTCCTAATTGTGGAATTATTTTGTAAACAGAAACAAGGAGAAAATTATTTTCCGGCGACACACACACTTCCAAACACAACACTCACGTGATTGTTGAGTAGGTTATGCTTTCTACACAATCAGACTGACCCAGACACTTAATCTTATTCATGCCCCATATAGTTTCCAGGTAATAGTGTTTCATGAAAACTCTTTAACAGTGCAAGCATACTCATTTCTGAAAGGACTGTGCATGGGCATTATTATATTTTCAGCTTTTTTCAGGCTTTAGTATTTGTGCTTTGATACTGCACTTAAGTCTTTAAATATTTAAGAAGATGTGTGTACATGTGTGTTATGTCAATGTAACACCACACTCATACTTTTATTTAATATTGATTTTTGGATAGTTGCAAACAAATCATCTTGAGTATGAAATGGTTCATTGTAGAGAAATGTACAGACTCTGACATCTTCATAATTGTGGTGATAGTTGTGGCATCTACAGCTTTTTGAGATTTTCATAAATAATGATGAAACTAGTAAAGTAGTGCTAAATCTGAAAAGTCTGCCTGGGCATACCTCTATGCGTGAAAGCGTTTTTAAAAGATTTGGTTGGGGTCAACACCTTTCACAATTATCATTAAACAATGTCTCAAGCAACAATGTCTCAGGCAACAGGTGGTGTATTTGTTGCAAATTAAATGTACTATTTAATGTGAGGGCTTTCTTTGAGGTAGCTTAAAGTTCCCGACTTCGGCTGAGCACCTTAACTGAGCAACCTGAACACTTTAGACATTTGGCTCCTATCACCACCATTGTGAGCAATTCAAACACAGCAGGTTTCTCTGAATCACTCCGAATAACTTTGTTTTCACCTGTTTAATTATCTGATTTTCTTGTATAAGCACAGCACACTCCACCATGCCACGTGTCATCAGTTGGAAATTGTCCACTGCCTAAATAATGTCTGCTTAGTGGTGGTCGTATGTTTATCACTTTTCATGGTTGGGCAGGATGTAGGGCAACTGATAAGATGATAAGATTCCATCTTTATGTGTCTGTGTAACCTCAAATATGCTGACTAGGAATTGCTGTAAAAGGCTATCTGAATTGCCTATATGGGTCAACATCCACAGCTCAGGTTCTTAAATTTTACTTGCTCTGAAAAAGGGTGGTGAATATACCACTGGGTGGGTTTGATGCTCTATTTACCTATTAAATTTAATTGAAAAAATCAAAAAGATAAAAACGAGAGAAAGGGGAGAAGGAAAAAAAAACAAAAAGGAGGAAAACAGTAGTGACATAGGCAGCCAACAAAGAGAGAGAACAAGAATGAACAATGAATGAACAGTGGGAGAAAGAGCAAAGGGAAGAGTGAGAAAGAGAGAGAGAGGACCAGGAGCTACAGGGAACTATGACATAGCCATAAGTGGTGGGGAATCAGTGGGTAAAATGAAGAAAACAACCTAGGGATAGGAACTAAAACCAAGGCGCTAACTAGGTGAAGGGAACAAAAAGGGAAAAAATCAAAAAAGAAAACTAGAGAGTAACGAGAGCTCAGTTAATAGAGAGAGGAACAAAAGCAACTAAACCAACTAAACAGGGAGAATGGGGATGTGCAAGAACTTACTAAGGGAGAAACGCAGGTTCAAGGTGAGTGAGGATATGGATGCAGAGAGCTACAAGAAATGCCAAGAAAAGCAAAGGAAAATAAAGAGATGTGGGAAACTTGGCTAGGAAGCCAAGCCAATTGGCTGGGAAGATAACTAATGCTGAATCTAGTGAACTGACAACAAGTGGTATAAATAGTGTGGGGGGAAACAACAGTGATGGTCCAGGTGTGCAATCAGAGGAGTGAACAGAAGTGAAAGGGAGGAAATATCATTCCCACTTGGTTACCCGGAGTACCGCCAACAGGGACATCACAGCACCCCCCCCACACAAGCTGCTCAGGGGGCAAATGAAGGCGCAAGAGGGCATCTGGCTTGATGTTCTTAGTTCCTCCTCTAAATGACAGCATAAGGTCGAACCTCCCCAAAAAAGCACCCAGCGAGCCTGCCGGGGCTCACATAGTGGATAAGATACACTCTTCTTTTTATTAGTTAATATGACGAAGGCGTGCTTGGTTCCCTTGAGCCAATGTTGTCACCCCTCTAGAGCCAATTGCTAAGAGTGCTCTGTTGCCTTTGTGGCACTGGAGACAAGTGAACGGCATCGGAAGACTGACTTCATGTGCAGGGAGGAGTGCAAAGGCGGGTGTTCAGACAAAAGGTCACCTTGACCTGGTCAGGGCGAATGACTCTGTCCTTCCAATCAACATGAGGATTATGCTGATAAGTGGCACAGTCTGACATGAAGCCCAACTGACTTGATGAAATACAACCAGATGGCCTCTGAGTGATCTTCAATGTACACGCAAGTCATTTTGGGGCTGGATGAACAAATGCCAGATCTCTGCCCTGAAATTAGCAAGCACACCAATGAGCCACCAGCCAGGCTCGAGAAAGATAGCCTGAAGGCTCTGTTTATCTATTAAAGTAAACATAAAATAATAATACATTTTAAAAAATAGAGAAAGGAGAGAAGGAAAAAAAATAAAAGGAGGAAAAGAATAGTGAGGCAGCCAACAGGGAATGGATGAGAGAGAGCAAAAGAGAGAGGGAGAAAGAGTGAGCGAGAAAATGAGAGAGATGAGGAGAGAGAGTGTGGTGACAGGGAACAGCTGGGAACCTGGATTGTAGCTTATTGAATAAAACAACCTAGTGATAGTGACTAAAACCAAAGAGCTAACTTTGTGAAGAAAACAAACAGAGAAGAAGAAGCACCAAAAAGGAAAACCACATGAAAAGACATAGGGAGGAAAGAAAGCAGCTAGATTAACCAAACCAAGGGAGAAAGGGGAGTTTTTATTAAGGGAAAAACATTAATTCTAGGTGAGTGAGGAAATGAATCCAGAGATCTGCAAGGTATATAGAGAAAAATAAAGAGACGCAGGAAACACGAGAGGATGGAATGGTTAGGAAGCCAAGGTTATAAACTGGGATGATAACTAAAGCTGAGGCTATTGAATTCATGACTGTGCAAGGAGGGAAATTATAGGGAATGAAAATGGTCCAGGAATGCAATCAGCGCGGCGAACCGATGAAAGGAAGATAATACCTCCCCCAGGTGGTTACCTGGGGTACTGCCACCAGGGATTTCACAGTGATTGTCAATCAATTAGAAGGAATCTCAAGTCAACAGCATCTGAGCTGATGGATATTGTCTGTTCTTCTCTCCATCTGTTTCAGGACCTGTATTATCAGTCCTACTCTCAGGTGGGGGTCCTCTTTGCATCCATCCCCAATTTTAACGACTTTTATATCGAATTAGATGGAAACAACATGGGTGTAGAGTGTCTACGGCTGCTCAACGAGATCATTGCAGACTTTGACGCGGTGAGAAATTCCCTTTAGTGTTGTCTCTCTCTCTCTATCTCTTGTTTGAATTGGCAGGACTCTTTTAGATCTGAGTTCGCGTTCCCCAGGTTCAACAAGTTCATGTATTAAAAATTGGGCTCTCGCTGTTTGAGCTGGTATAATCCCACACAGCAGGGCTTTGATTTATTTTGGCCATTTCAGCAGCTGCTCAGTTCTTTTTCTTTGTCTCCCCCACTCTCTCTCACTGTCTCTCCAGCTGCTGGATAAGGAGTGCTATAGGGACATTGAGAAGATCAAAACCATTGGCAGCACTTACATGGCAGCAGTGGGCCTTGTTCCCACTACTGGATCCAAGGTACACTGAGTCTGTGTTTGCAGAAGTAGAGCTTAAGAATACAAAGAAAACGACTTAGTGTATTGCATGTGAGAGCAAGCCCCAGTAAGGGAGAATATTGATGTGTCATGCTGAAAACTTTTTAACAACTTCAAGCTGTTTCTGCTTAAAAAGCAAAAAATGCTGTAACGCATATAAACCCCCAACCTGCAGAGTAAGGCTTTAGTGAATGATATCAAATATAACACACAGTCTCTATTAAGATAATGCTTGTCTTACAGCTTCGAATGATTTGAAGTTGTTCTGCATTGAAACAAATTGACCAGTGCTTTTTATGCTTTGATATCTAAATGCCACTGTAGCATCTAATGTGATTTTTATAAGCGAGAGAGAGACGTGTAATGCATTTGCCTTCTTCTTGTACTCTATTTCAAAAGCCCAAGAAGTCTATCTCAGCACATTTATGCACAGTGGCTGACTTCGCTATAGAGATGTTCGATGTTCTGGATGCGATTAACTACCAGTCATACAATGACTTTGTGCTTCGAGTGGGTGAGTCAGCTGACACTTTTGAATAAGCAATGAATGAATTATCGAGTGTGCGTGTATGCATGTGTGTGTGTGAAGCTAAAGGATCATAAATATTTAGATGTGTTTCTGAGCGGCTTTGGAAGGTTTGACTAGAGGAAAATCGTCAGAGAGTGAGTGTGTGTGTATTGTGCTGCGTATCCTGAAAGTATTATTAGAATGTCCTTAGCGTCTCCCACATTGTGCAAGTCCAGTTTGGCACATCAGTACACACATACACATACACATACACATACACAAGTGTTGACAAGTCGAAATGTTTATGTTAAAAGGAGGAATGTGAATGGATTGATTGTTCTTTTTTGACTGACTGATCAGGTATAAATGTGGGTCCAGTAGTTGCTGGAGTGATTGGTGCTCGTAGGCCTCAATATGACATATGGGGGAACACCGTCAATGTAGCCAGCAGAATGGACAGCACTGGAGTACAGGGCAAGATCCAGGTAAAACACAAAAACACAGTGGAACAATAATTATACAGACAATAATTATGATACAGCTTGTATAATCTCCATAGAAATCACTGCCAATAGAATGTGGTGTTCTGAAGTAGCTTAGGGTCACCATGCCGAATGCTAAACATGGTCTACAGATATAAAATTCCCCTCGGAATCGGGCTGTGAAGCCATGGAAGCACATTCTCTGGAGTGATGGAGCTACATCCAGTACCTTTTTAATGGGTTGGTAGTACAGTTCCTGACCTCACCAATACTCTGGCTATATTGCAATCAGATCCTCACAGCAATGTTTCAACATCTAGTGTAAACATCTAACATTTCCAAAAGAATAGAGGCATAATCCCTGCTAATACCCATTACTGGATGGTCTGGTGTCTACAAACTTTCAAACATACGCTATATGGACAAAAGTATTGGGACAAGCTTCTTTATTATTGAGTTCAGGTGGACCCTTTTTTCCAGTTATCTTAATGCTTCAGCATACCATGACATTTTGGACAATGCCATGCTTCAAACTTTGTAGACACAGTTTGTGCAAGGCCCTTTTCTACTCCAGCATGACTGTGCCCCAGGGGAACCAACTCCATATTAAAGTGCATTTGAAGGCAATGTCATTAAAGTCCCTGTTGGTTTAATGGTCAAGTGTCCCAGTACTTTGGTCCATATAGTGTATAATAAAAATGTAATAAAAATGTTTTTTCCGAAGCCTAACCTCAGTCACTTGCCCTTGTAGCTTCTGTAAAATGCCCTTTACCTTGCGAGGACCATTGTGTTGAGGACAATGTGGTGTCCTCATACAGAACAAACTGTAACGAACTCGTCCTCGCACTAATGTTTGGCAAACTCTGTCCTCTCGGCTTGTTTTCTGGCAGGTGACTGAAGACGTCTTCCGCCTCCTCTCCGGTCATTACCGCTTCCTGTGCCGTGGCCAGGTCAGTGTGAAAGGCAAAGGTCAAATGCTCACCTACTTCCTGGAGGGCTGGTCGAACGAGGGCAACCTCCAGACGCGCTCCAAGAGCCTGGAGCGCCGGGCGAGCCCTTGCATCCGGACCAAGCTCAGCCCCGCCCCCACCGTGAGCAGTTATGGAGTCAAAGCCCCGAACGTGGGCCCTGGCCCCGCCCCCCCCAACAACAGCATCCTTTACCTGCCCTCTGTGTCCGTCGACATGGAAAAGGAGGTGTGACTGACATGGAGACATGGAGTTTATGTGGCGACTAACCTGATCTGCTAATCGAAAAAAGAGAAGGAGTGAGGGGAGAATGAGGAGGGGAGCGGAGGAATGGAGTAAGAGAGAGAGAAGGAAAGAGAAAATAGATAATGCTGGAAGCGCTTGGCTAGGGAGCTTGCTGTCCACAGGGTGCCCATGATGTTTACAAGAAAGCAGAGAGACTTTCTTATCTCTGATACAGAGAGTAACCCCTTCCCCCAACACACACGCAAACACAACGAGCAGTTTTGTCCAGTCGTATGTGCTTGTATGTGCACATGTGCGCATTTGTGTGTGTATGGTTGTGCGTTTCAATGAGTCTTCCTCAGTCCAGCTAGATATCAGGGGCTCCTAATCCGGAGCATGTGTTCTACAGTAATGGCAGCTTCACACCAACAGAGGAGACACGCACTCCTCTCACTTTGTGTGTGTGTATGTGTGTGTGTGTGTGTGTGTGTATGTGTGTTCATTTGTGTGTGATAACATTCGGTAATGCTAGAGAATTAATGCCACGGCATCTGCCATTCGAAGCATGTGTATGTAGTGTGAACTGAACATTTAGATTCGAAACAGCGCTGTATTTTACATTTTTTTATGTGTGTTTGCGTGTGTATGTATGTGTATGTGTGTGTGCGAGAGAGAGAGAGAGAGAGAGTGTGTGTTGCTTTATGCAAAAGACAGTGAGAATAACTGGCAGGGAGAGAATTTGTGAGAATTTAGTACCTGAAATCAGTCAGTGCAGGAAAAGGCATCGTTTTTGTGGTTCTGTACACTTTGTGGGAAATGTTTGAAAACCTGAGGGAAATCTTTTGCCTGTGCTGATGTACAGTAAATGGGATCTCTGACTTGTACCTTCAAAGTATTTGTCCACAAGTTGTTGCCTTTTTAAGTGACTTGCCAAAACCGGACCAATGCAGTACATTCTGAGACCAAACCTTTTTTTCTTTCATTCTTTTTTTTTATCTGCTGTTAAATCCAACCGGGTCTGTTTTACAGTTGTATCATTTACAGTCTTTCTTTGGCTTAGATAAGGCTTGGGTCCCAGTGCGGCTAAGATTGTGTTTATATGGCTTCTAGCACTTACGCATGGACACTTTGAGAGGGAACATTCTCGACGTCAGCACTTGCATCCTGCTGCCCTTCGACCTCTCAGTGCGATAGAGGTTTCCTCTCCAACATTAACACAACAAAACAGTGAACTTCTGCCTTGGAAACACTTCTCCACCTGTTGATGGTGTGCTCCACAAATTCAAACCCTCAACAAACCTGATGCATCAGCTCGATTAGCCTGTTGACATGGTGGCTTGGCTGTTCATGAACCATACCATGAACCAACGTGGCTGGAAGGAACTTTAGCATCTGCTGGGGGTGGAAAAGCCTGAACAGGACTTTTGACAAGTATAAAAATAGCTCCTGTGGCGCGTTCTTATTCACATAACCGGTTTTGATATTTGTTCTTCGTTTTAAGAGTTCCTAAGTAGGCTAACCCTCAACCTGATCCCGCTAGCGCTGCTGGCAAAGGGGATTTAGCCTTGTGCTCGCACGAGAAGTGCTAGCACAGGATCAAACTCGCATGAGATTTAAATGGCGCAATAAGCTGGCGGTTGCTGTCAAACGTTCACTGAGCCTACCGTTCTCTTTTTCAATACATCTGGATCTTTTCAGAGCATGCAAAGGCCACAGATTTGAGGCTCATTTACAGGTCCTTCTTAAAATAGACAGGAAATCACACATTTTCGGTCTGATCAGTTGGTCTCTCATGGTTTTTTTTTCTTGGTTTTTTTTGGTGAAATGTGACTATAGCTTTGATATTTCTTCAAGTATGACTAGGGAATGAAGTTGGCTTCAAGCATGCCGTTCTGCATGTCCCTCTTCGCATGCCATAGTTCTACCTTGTCTCCTCTTTTTGCTAAGTGCAATGTGTCTCTAATGCATGATTTAATGCAAAAAAACGAACAAAAAAAGGGTGAAACGTGTCAAAGAAACTGAAAAAAAAAGGCTTTAGCTGCACTGCATGAGCCCAAACGAGTGGCCTTTTTTATTTTTACTGTGTTTTTCTTTTGGACTCAAACTTTTATCGACCGCTCGTTCGCTTTCCCTCTCCATGCATGGTGCTGTCAAGTGTTGGAGAAAGCTTGGGAGTATTGTAGCATTGCCGCCTTTTTCGGCTCTTGAGGTGACTGCCTTCTATCCAGGGTTTGTTGGGGTGGGTGTATTCCTTTGTGCCAACACATATCGTTACCAACATATCAACTCCAGTGTTTTATTGTAGCACAATTTTGTGATATTGTGTTTGATTCCACTTACAATGTTGTTTTTTCAAAAGGTAGTTTCATATGCACTGGATCTACCAAGGGCACAGTTTTGACTTCCTGTGAAACTCTCGGGGTGGGATGTTTAGATGTTGGGTTTCGCAAAACTATATTTTCTTTCATATCTATCAGTGCCGAGTACAGCGTTCTTAGATAAAGTATTCCTATTTCGTGTCACAAAGAAAAGCTGCCTAAGCTTTAAATTAGATACAAAAGATGCGCACTGTAATTCAGGTGACACATTCTGAACCTTTGAGCTTTGTTGCACTTCTCATGGCCCCAAGAACCTCCATTGAACCCACAAATGAAGGATATTTAAGGGGCTACAGCAACTTGAGAGGCAAAACACAGCATCACCTTTCTGCACAAGAGGTTCAATCATTATTCCTAAGCCAAAATCTTCATTTTATCTCTTAAATAGGCCTAGTTCAGATTTTATGATCAAACAAATGTAGCCACATGACAAAAGAAGGTTCTATTTTCTATCTGCAAACTCCCAGTGGCCTAATTTACTGCCGTGCGAAATATTACGAACAGATTGACTTTATTAATGCATAAGAAGTGCACAGTATAGAAAATATAGACTAGATTTTCATGTGAATTAGATATTTTCATATTTGATACGGGTTGAAATTATTGTATGTATGAAACCTTCTGTAGAGTAAACAGAAAGTATTTTACTGATGATCTTAAATATATGTGCTATTTTTGGGGTTGCAATGTATTGATTGCAATGGTGATATATGTGAATGTAAATTTCATATCGAGATCTTTTATACTTGTGTTTGCACTGTTCTGGAATAAAATAACAACAAGAGACGGAACCAGGATGGTGTTTTGGAGTTTCTGTGCTGTTGCCCCTGTGTTTTTGTGCCCCAGTGGCCTTGAGTCAGACGTATGTGATTGTGAAGGTGATTGACCTGAGAGCCTGTGGATTACATAACTGACGAAAAACAAGTGGAGCAAAACAAGTTACATTTACATTCTGTGACGGAATCAGAACCATTTCCAGCAACAGCCATGAACTCTTGATTTCCAGATCAGCTTTTTTGTAAATGATCTGGCATGCCGTGTGTGTGTCTGCGTTTGTGTGTGTGTGTGTGTCTGTATCAGAGAGAGAGAGAACGAGTGTTTGTGTGAAATGTACAGTGGAATTCAGGAACATGGAAGGCTGCTGGAACACTGTAGTTCAGGATTGCTGTCCCAGTTCTCTTTTCCTGTACGTTCATGCAACTTTCCGGCCGGAACCACCTTTTCCCAAATCCTGGAATGTGCCTGCTCCAAAGTGTTTTGCAGAGGAGGGAAAAAGAACTAAACAAAAGCAGATTCTTATCAGGCTGGTGTAAACACAACGCATGTGGCACATTCTGCCACAGGAAACAAGCGCTCACCAAATATCCGACTCCGGGCTGTGTATTGTGAGAAATGAAGTGTGAGAGGAAAAAAGGGCACATGCACACCCACACACACACTCACAGGGCAGGCAGGACATGCTGACAAGTTACCTGAACATGACAGGGTGACAAATAATTCCGCTGGACTGGTTTACATGATCACAGTTGAGATCAACTCGCCGTGCTCTGACCGCATAGTCGGTCACTGTCACACCTCATCACACAGTGTTTAGGCCAGATTCACAATAAACAAACCATGCTGTGTGGAAAAGCCATGTTGGCTGCTTTGTTGAAATGAGCAAGAGCAAATAAAGGTAGCAAAAAGGTTCTTTGGATCAATGACACTGACTAATCATTAATGGCCCCCCCAAAATAACCGTGGATATTTCTGAAAAAAAAAAAAATCAACTGAAACCAATTGTTTGTAAGGTTCTAAGGTCCTTAAACATCAAGGATCCCCAGATTTTTTCTCTGTTCCTATGTGTTGGGCTGGAGCAAAGATCTGGACTGGCTGGGGGTCCCTGAGAACCAGTTTAAGAACCTTTGCTTTAGGCCATCAAAGACGTTTTGTAGCATCACCCCTACGAGCACCTTTTGGTGTCCTTATTTTTCAAAGTGCTTCAAAACAGGTTCCCCAGTTATCGCTCTTAAAGAACCCATTTTGTAATAAAACTCAGCAATGCCTTAGATGAGACATTTTTGTTTCAGTTAATCAGTTAAGATAACTCATATAAAAGGTTCCTTGGGGAGCCAAAGGTGGCATCGCTCTAACAGAAAACAGTATTTAGTTTTTCATTAAAATTACGGTGCAATAGAGGAACCACTTTTGTGGAACATTTAAGTGGATGGTTATTTAAAAACCTTTACAAGATATTTGAGAGTGAAGAGCCTTTAAAAAAAAGTAAAGTAAAGTAAAAGTAAAGTGGCCCCTTATAGTCACGCAGGAACACAGCACAGCACACAGTGTGAACAGTGTGAAATTCTTTATGTGAAGGTTCTATAACATAGTAAGGATGTTTTCTTTCAAGACCATTTAGGAAACCTTATTTTTAAAAGTGAGTGGGAGGAAAATGAAATTGTCCTCAGTGGAACAGTGCTGGCGTGTTTGTATCTCATCAGCCTGTTTTATCAGCTTTCTCCTATGGTGTGTAAGACTGACAGGTTTGGGCTTGTATGGCTAATCCTAAAACAAGCCCCTGCGGGCTCATCACATAACTCTGACTGTACACTGTAATTCCACCATTGGGCATATTTGAACTTGTTACAAACAGGCAAATCTCTTTGCCCTTGTCACTTTTTTCCCCTCTCTCTCTGTAATTCTCTGCATCCATTTATCTGTCTTACTGGAAGCTATAAGACGTTTCCTGATGTTTTGGCCTCTGTGTGTGTGTGTGTGTGTGTAGAGAGAGCACGTGTTGATGAGCAAAGCGTAGGAGTGTTTATTACCTGTAGGGTGGAAATGACTCATGGCTTTTTATGGTCACCATGCCAAGATAAACGGCAGCTTTTGCAGGTCGTTACTGCGTGCCGCCCCACTCCAAATCACGCCGCCTCACACTGCTGTTTACAAGGCATCGCCCTCTCAGGTGTTAGGTCACTAAGTGGCTAACGATTTCCACTTACACACAAGACTGACAGTGACAAAGCACAAATACCTCCTCGCTACGGCAGGAGCCGCTTCCCTTTGAACCACATATCAGTCTTGTTGCCCAAGAATGGACTTTCAGAGATGTTTGTCCTTGTGTGTGTGACGTGTATGTGATCTGTCATTGTTTTATGTTAGGGATTGTTATTTCGAGGTCAGATTGTTTCCAACAGGCACACTGGAATTGCGCACCAGTCCACAACATGGTCTTGTGCAAACCGGTTGGAAGTAAATGACCCCTTTACCATGCACAAATATGTACACTTGTTGTCTCTACGTTTCACCTACCTACATTCCTCTCCAAAGCACAGGAGTGTAGCTCAGGATTACTGACATTTAATCCCACGCATCTGGTGGCACTTACGTAATTATAAGAGCCAAATCGGCAAACATGACAAGAACACTCCAAATCACACTTGATCCTCATCTAGAGCGCTGAAAGTTATCTTCTGTTAAAATGCCACCATAGAATAAAGACTCAGTTTGACAGTATGGGAAGCACTTAACCCACGTTTTTTTAAGAATGCCTTTACTTCCTCATTGTTCGAGGCCTTAGTCACCCAGAAGCCGTTATGATAATATTACTAGTAATAACATCCGCAATACCACTGCTACTACTGCTTCTACTACCACTACTGCTACTACTACTACAACAACTACTACTACTAATAATAATAAACTGACATGATTCATATGTTATATTGGTCATAAATATATTATAATTAGCCCAAAACACCCGTTATCCAGGACTATGATACTATTTAAAGGACATGCCATGTATTAAAAGGCACTAATATAAAATGGATTAGATGTAAGAATATATGTTGCCATCCTCTTTCTTCATATTGTTAATGCAGGGTAGGTCATCGAGGGTCAGAAGCTGGTGGACGCTAAGCCGAATGGAATGTTCAGTTAGAGTTGCTCAACAGTGAATGTTAGGGAGTGACGTAGAGCAGCGTCAGTGTATGCGCAGTTCACCACATGGAAGACAAAGGGACACAGTGTGGGAGGGAAGATGAGCTTTCTGACGGTTGCATTACTAACACAAATCTTCAGAATCTCTGCTGCCAAGGTGCTCTGGAGTGACCACTAAAAAGAGACTGCAGATAGATTTCCTGCTGTCTCCACTTAAGTGGTTGCCCTGGAAAGTCCCTGAACACAAGCTGATTCAGAAGTGGCTGATCTCGGTGCACCCATTTAAACTCCTTAACTGCAGGATTATTATTTGTTTATGAATCTTAAATAAACGATTTAGTAAAGAACTAACGTTTTTAACAATGCATCAAAGTGAATAGCCATTCGTTAGAATTATGTGCACACAGCCATGTTAATAGATGGCCATTTGTTTATAGCTATGTCAGCATGGTTAAGCTACTTCTTTAAAACATTATTCAGAATGTTTTATTTACTCTAAATTATTTGGTGACTACTATGGGACTAATGTGTAAACCATAGAAATAAGACTGTGCACCCACATCTGGCCCTTGCACTTTTCCAATCTCTCCTTAGTTAGTATTTACCGGAGTTAAAGTTATCATTAAGTACCGAATTCAGCTGGAACTGCTGATGGAGTTGAATAATTCCAGATGGAGTGCAGCAAGAGGTCAAGAACCAAGCCTATATTCCTCTCACTGTTCTTCGAACTTAATAGTATTTGTACTGTACACATATATTTGCTGCCATAATAAATAGTTACTACAGGTTTCATGGCACATTCCATGTCTTTCCAGACATGTTTAAATGAGCAAATCAGGGGCGTGCTTAACTGTGAATGTGTTACATAGTGTTCTTTTGATGGTGCCTTTACCATAAGGTTAAGTAAGGTAAAGCCTAAAGAGTATATGACCCTAGCGGGTGCAGAAGCTTAACACATCCAACATTTTTCCCATTCCCATCTGTCCAAAGAATGACTCCTGACTGGAGATGGTCTTTAGAGTTAGGCATGGCTGAGGATGGGACTCTAATGTGATTAGTCCATCTTAAACACCAGCCCCCTACCTTCACACGCACATTCTTACTGTAACACATGAAGAGCTTAATTGGGGAAGCCAAAAATAACATACACATACACATACACACACATGCACATGCACACATGTTGAGGAAGCAACTGTACTTTGTGGCTGATTCCTCATCTCAGCGTGCGTTTCCATCTATTCTTACCTGCCCCTTTAATCCTGAGCTATACAGGCTCGCTGCGCATATATAATAAGCATCACCTTATCTGACACCTGTCACTTGCTCTGATTGATTACAGGAACAGCACTGTCATCATTCGTGCATTAGCATGTCAGCACCCAGCGACCGCTGTTGATCGGCCTCGCGCTCATCAAAATCTTTACAGCAACGGCGTCGTAAGGAATAGAAATCAGTCGTGTTTTGTGTATGTGTATGTGTGTGTGTGTGTGTGTGGGAAACGCTTCTCATGCGCACTCCCATGCACAGGCATCCATTGTGTATGGCTTCCTCTGGCTCCTTTCTCCAGCTAGCATGGAAGTAGCCAGACGAGATGTGTTTATTTGACTGATGTTAAAATCCCGGCATAGCCAACACTCATTTATATACATAAACAGCCAAACACACACAGACACACACACAAACACACACAAGACACAGATACACACAAACACATACATAAACACATACTCAAACACACACAGACACACACAAACACATACACAAACACACACAAGACACAGATACACACAAACACATACATAAACACATACTCAAACACACACATACACAAACAAACACATACACACACCAACACACACACACACACATCACTTTCAAAGTAAACATTAATGTGTGGCGGCCATTCATTCAATCTCAGTGCATCTGTTGGTATCACATATGTTATAATAACTTGCCTTTTGCTGAATGTGAGCGCGTCTTGTCCAACAGAAGAAATGATTGACACACATGCATGGTTTTAACCTGCTTCTGCATGGGCATTATTATAATTCTGCACTATCATCTTCAATAACATGCTTCTAGCATATCATTGCTGTCAAAACAATTCCTTGTTTTGTTGTTGTTATCTTTTGTAACCATAATTTGAAAACAGCAATTACCCTTTATAATGTGTGCACACTTGATGATGTGTAGAAATAAAAATAAGATTTACATTGTTGTCATATTGTGCAGACATGCATATTATTAGCTAACTCATTCGGAATGAGATGAATGAATGACACTGCTGCATTCATTCTAAAACACTTTTAGCATTTTTAGTTTCCTAACGAAAAAAAGTTTACAAAATATGTTCTCCAAACACCACATTAGATCAAATCTGTACATCTTTATTTACTGCGACCCCTACAGACATGCAAAAAAACATACAGCTTCATCAACAAAACAGGCCATGTTTTCATAGGCAAGATATCATGCAAAAAATCGTTTAGGAAGAGTTAGTATAGTGGAAGAGAAATTTACAATTAAATGTAAATCGTGGAATTTCATGAAACCAATTTTTGGACCATAGGAGATCAGTGGAATGATCAGTAGTCTCTGATGACAATGTATCATATCTCATTTGCAGCAGTTACAATATTAATGAGTTGTTCTAAAAAAGCCAGAATGAAATCTGTATTGTAAGGACATAAGGTGGCATGGTGGTGGAGGAGTATACAGTAAAAGGGGTGCTCGTGGCCTAGTGGGTAGGATACTTGCCTCTGGACCAAGAGGCCATGGGTTCGAATCCTACCTTCAGCATACCATCACTGGGTTCCTGAGCAAGACCCTTAACCCCGAGTTGCTCCAGGGAGACTGCCTCCTGTAGTTAGGGAATGGAAGTCGCTTTGGATAAAAATGTCTGATAAATGCCGTAAATGTAAAATATTGCATGGAGACTAGAAGGTTCAGATGCAGTAACGAATGTAAGCTAACATTTTACTGTAAAAAGAGATGAAAAGTTACATTACAGATGCCACTGTATGTCTGCTGAAACTTGGCTGGATTCTAAGTCCAGCCTCCATCAAAATCATGATTTACAAAAGTCGACAAGGGTTGCACGAAATTCACTGGAAAAATTTGGTCTTCCTCTTCGTCCTCTCCCTCCAGCAGGTCTACCTCTACCTCAACCTCTTCCTAAAGCTCTGGATTCTCATTCTCACTCTTCTCCTTCCTTCCTATCCTCCCTGACTGTTGATGACAGGTTAACTCACCTGTTCCTTTTTATAGTGCCTAAACCTGATTGGTGTGTCTATTATTAAGTGCCTAAGAGTTTGTAAACCTTGTGGTGGTGTGTAACTAATTGGTTCATGGGTGTGGTCATTTGAAAGTGTGTTTAGTGATTTGCAAATCACTGTGTTGAGTTTTTCAAGAAGCGTGAAGCTGACATTGTGCTTAGTGTTGTGCAAATCTGGGCTGATGTTTCGCTAACTGGGTGCAATGTTGTGCCAAATGTGGGAAACTTATTCTTTTAGTCAGAATCAAAAAACTGTAAATTAAAAATTAAAGGAAATTTCTACCTTTTTCATTATTCAAATATTCAGGGTGCACACAACCTCATTCAGAGTGGTTTGATGTAAAGCCCCATGCAAGAGAAACGTACCAGCTCAGACTGTCTTTACAGTAGTGGTTAAGGAAACCAGGGGTTTATGTTTGCAGCATTTAGCATTTAGGGGTCACAGTGTGTGCAAAACAAATATAGGCCTTTTTCATTTTTTCCTGCATGCATGCCTCGGCCCTGCACGTGCTGACAAAAATACAATCTCAAACCTATCGATATCAGACTTCTGGCAGCTTTTTCCCAAATATTTCATTTAATAACTTTCTGAGAGGTCGCATTTAAAGGCATTAAAAGCTTCTTCAGACATCTGGTCCCTATCACCTCTGACTCCATAAGCTTCTCTTGAATGGCACATTCCACATGAAAAGCTGAAAAGCTTTGTTCACACCTCAGGATTTGATTAAGAAAGTTGGTGTAATTTCACATTTTGAAAGCTTTTTAATATCCTGTAAAGTGAAAGTTACAGTATGAAGCTTAGTAGGCTCACACACAGACACACACACACACACACACATCCAGTCATAATGTACTGGTTATTTATTTATATATACAAGACATGACAACATAACCAAAAGTTGGTTACTGAGAGCAAGTACTGCAAAATAAGAACTGGTGTGAAGGTATACTGACATTTGAAAGTAAAAACAGAGCAAATAAATTTGTAGAGAAAACCCCTGTAAACAGAGTGTCCTAACAACATTTCATGAACTGCCCTTTTTTGTGTGTGTGGGGGTGTGTATGTGGGTGTTGATGTGTTTCAGTCCTCAGATGTCTCTTTGAGTTAAACAAGGACATCTTTTTCAGTTTACCTTACCTTATATGGCAACAGCCTCCTGTCCTCATGAGAGGGTGGTAACTGGGGTGAAGAAAAGCAAATGCATGATTTGATGGTATAATATCTTTTTGTTTTTCTGATAAATGTTGCTCTAGCCAGGCCTTTGTGAGAACCACATGTCCTCTTGGCAGAAAAATATATTTAAAGTTTTTTTTACACTTTCAAAAACACTCTCATTGTGTGGAGCTATTTTTATTAAAAAGGTTCTTCACAAACATCTCATTAACCAAAAAATGATTCTTTAACAAACTATCCACTGAAAGGTTCTTTAGAAAAACAAAAGTGGTTCTGCATCATTGCTTCTAAGAACCCTTTTAATGGATGCAGTCTGATAGTCCTCCGAAAGATATTAATACCTCCAGTGTGTATGAATGTGTCTGTCTGTCTCTATGATTGTGGGCTTTGGCCGTGACCCTACATGACTTAGCTTTGATTAATTTGTTTTCTCTGGCTGGGCCGGCTTCCATCAGTCTAACAGGCCTTTAGAATAAAAAAGCTCTGCCATGTTTTGGTTCTGAAGTCACTCTCAGTCCTCTACTCTCATCACGCAGAAGTTTCCCTAACAAGGGATTTACCTCATTAAGCTCATTCAGAAGTGGCCAGGCACACTGTTTGGAGATGTTTAGGTTGGTGATGTGAACAGAAGCCTACACACACTCCCACAAAGCTTAACTCACTGTCCACATTCCTTTAGAAGGAACACAAGGTCACCTGAGGTGTGTTATATAGGGTTTGTGTGTGTGTCTATGTTGGGGGATGAAGAAGCCATATTTTTGTTAAATGTGCAGTGGTCCTCATATGTGCAAATGTATGTCTTGGTCCTCACAAAGAGATTAATACAAGATACACATCTACAGCAATGTGAGCAGAAAAACCAAATCTATGATACTAATAAATACTTTTGCATTTCTTTTACAGAATAGCAGACTGTGGACATACATTGTCCATCAAAAAAAGGGGGCCCCTTTGTCTTCTTTAGGAACTTCATTTTTTTGCTTTTTTACAGAAAGTAAATCCTGTAGCAAATCCTGAGGACCTTCTAGACCTGTAATGATTTCTGTGAAATAAAAAATACATCTCATGAATTTTTTGTTTATTTAGTAAAATTATTGATTGTTGGATTTCATCTTTGCTGTAGTAATATTTCAATTTTGAAGCAATGCTTCATTTGGTTGTTATTTTTGGTTGAAACCAAAAGGGTAAACTCTCAAAATAGAAAATGGTCCAAGCAGGATTTTTCCCCCCACAGAAAATAGGTAGATGCAATACAGTCAAAAGAGCCACATAATTAGAAAGCTACAGTGGAGTAGACCATCTGCTTTGATTTATGATGGGTGGGTCAAATTTAATGAGAAAATTGATCACTCTAAGCCTCTAAGTGTTAGCCTAACTATCTGGCGGCACCTTTATGTCAAACCTCTTTACTGAAAGAGTCACTGTAAATCTATTACATACAATGTAAAATATATAACTATCTGTTACAATGTTTAAAAAAACCCTGTCATCTACAAGCTTCAAATGTCTGTTTTTTAATCTAGAACAACCCTAATACTTATGTGAATTGCTGTTAGCTCAGTTTCGATTTACTCTTAGAATCCCATATGAAGACATAGATCAAATCATGTCATGGTTCATCACTGCATAAATGAACTCTCTATATCTTCCCATATTCAACTTCATGTTATTTAAACGTCATGCCAAATGATTCTATTGTTCTGTTTTCCAACCACTCATTAAAGGCACATTTAGAAAATCTTTTGGTAGAATGGTTTGAACATCTGACTAGTTTGAGTGCTGGTGTGTGCTGACATCAAAACAAAGGCATCAAATATGTAGGAGTTAAGGAGGATACTATCACAAAACTTATACGAGTGATACTGTAAACCTTATTTGTCTCTTCTATGTTACCTCATTGCAAAAACATGCTTATTTGTATTGGAAACGATTTGAAAAACAAAGTGACCTCAAACCTTTGACAGGGCAATGTAAATGTAATAGTTGCATGCTCTGTCCTTGACCCACTTTAAAAGATTAGACTCAAAGCTGGACGCGTCCATCCCTAGGTTTATAACACAACAGCTCTGCAACCGAGTAGGGCAAAATGCAAGTCAGCGTAAAATTAATACGTGTATAAAACAATCTTTAGGTTACTTAAGTTATTTAACTGATTTCAGACTTCGTTTCTTGAATTCTTCTTCTCAAAATGGTAAAACAAGAAGTTGACTTATTTTGCAGTAATGGATGCATAATGGATTGAACCAAAGTATAGTGACTCAATGAAAGCAAATAAAGAAAACATTATATATTAGTGATTAGGGGTGTAACCATATGCCCAGGTCACGATACTGGGTTCACAATACAATATTTATCACAATATTTTGAACAAAATTTAAAAATGAAACTGAAATTCAAATAACAGATTTGTTTCAAAAACATTAATACATTTCAATAACTTTCTTTGTTGTACATACAATACACATTTCAAGGTTTAATAAAAAAAACCTTCTGTATTCAAAATAACAACTGAATGTATTCCTCTCACTGAAAAAATTGTTAAATTTAACATGAACTTTAAATTAAAGATACCTCAGACAGAACTTCTTAAAGCAGTAAAAAAAATTAAAATAAATTAAATATCATGTAATATATAGCATTTGTATTCCCTACCACTAGTTGGCAGACATGTAGTACTTCGATTCAAGACCAAAAATACATCATGTTCCT
>JBBPCY010000156.1:10628522-10651405 GCA_037974405.1 Brachyalestes nurse | reverse complement strand
TATCTATCTATCTATCTATCTATCTATCTATCTATCTATCTATCTATCTATCTATCTACCCATCTATCTATCTATCTCTCGATCTATCTTATATATTTTATACATGTGGAAATAAAGTACATGTTATATACAGGCCAGTTGCTTCAGGCTGATGTCACTTTTTGATGTTATTACATAACATGATGCAACATACATAATGATTAGACCCATCTATACTGTGACGTGTGTTTAGCATGTGTGTGTGTATGTGTGTGTGTGTGTGTGGAAGGCCTTCATAACCCAATTTTCTTTGTTTCCTTGCAGTGTGAATCGACACTGGATGGTCAGAGGGGGAAGTGCTGGTGTGTGGCATCATGGAATGGAAAAAAGATTCTAGGATCAAGTGAACTGCCTGTAGATGCCGACTGCCCCCAGGAATTCAATCACTGATCATGCACTCACATCCACACACACATGAGGGCCTTAAGGAACTCTTCCTCTGATGGACTACATTTCCTCACACACACCACATACACACACACACACACACACACACACACACACATAAACACACACACATGCAGGACATACACAAAAGCCACTAATTTCTTTTATATTTTCTATTTATTTATTGTAGCCTACATGGTGTTCTTTGATTCAGGTACACTGTTCTTAATTGGTGAGCACTAGTTCACTATATCCACCAAAAAAAAAAGAAAATCTATTTTTTTTTCTGAAAGAATTATGAATATGTTTATATTGACATAAAGCATCCATGTGTATTTATTTAAACTGAATGTATTCATATAATTTTTTTTTGGATAAGAATATTTATTCCTTATGCCTTATTATTTTTAATATTATTATTTGTATTATTGTTCTTTTTTTTTGAATGGTGTAAAAATGTTTATGTTCAGTGTGTTTTATTATACAGTGTCAGTTGTCTTAATTTTCCGACAGTCTGTTGGGAGAAATTTAAAAGGAAAAAAAAGCACTGCATGACCAAACCACTTTGTCACTGCCGACGTCTTTCCACACATACTGCCTTCATTGTCTCATTACTTGATGAAATATGTCACGCTGTTGCAGAATTGGTAGACCATGAAAACAAGACTAGCTTTCATAACTCTGTCCTTTATTCAGCAGTGCATGATGGTTATTGGTCTTCACAGCTTCTGAAACGGGTAACTGCCTGTCCCTACCTCTGTTTTTGAAGGGTTGTTGTATGCATTGATATTTTGGATAGTTTTTGTTTAATGCTGTCTTATGTTGCTGTTTTATTCATGAACTTAGGACCACTTGAGGCTGGGTGACTGTGCGAATCACTTTTTGAAATGCTCTGTGTGAACGTGATCAAAGTGAGATGCTTGTTCATTGAGTAAATGCTGTGGTTAGTCTCTTGTTTTATTGGTGCAGTTTCTACACTTATCCACTCTGCTGAGGTGGGATTCTGCTACTCCAAAGCAATTGATCAGTGTATATATAAATATATTATATGCCTTTTTAATAAATTGTAATTGCAATAAATTGTTGGGAAAAAAAAAATAATGAATACAAATTTCAGTCTCTGTTCTTGGTGTCCACAAAGCAAACTCTGAAATAAGTGTGTATGGTTCGGCTGCGGTGGAATATGAAACAAAGCATGAAACTTAATTTGCAAAACACAGGGCCAATAAAGTGCTTAATGTGGAACCTCAGACAATATAAACCACAAATATGCCCACTTTCTTTCTCTCGCTGTCTCTCTCTCTCTCTCTCTTGCTGTCTCTCTTTCATAATGTACCTTCCCAATTCATGATTATGTTCTGTCTTGTCTATTTTTAAAATTGCCTGAGGGCAGTTCCATTTGAGTGTGTGTATGTGTGTGTGCCCTTATCATGGTAATCGCAAATGGAGCTGGACACTAACTTTAGCTCGGTATTTGGGGGAACCAGGCTCCGTTTTCTGCAGTGCCTTTGACCTGATCTGTGTTTGTACTGGTCGGGCACAGGAATGCCCCCCTCCTCCCCTTGCCCGAGTGAGCCGCCTCTCCGGCACCACCCCCTGCACTTTTTTCAGCTTTTGCACTTTTACACACATATAAACGATTGTTTCTGAACATTCATGCCTGCATGTACCATCTTTTGCATCTGTCTGTCTCTCAGTGATACAGCCTATGCATAATATAATCCTTAAACACAGATAAGTGTGTTATTACAAGAACTGAAGTGTCATGTATTACATAATCTGACCAGATTGTTTCCAATTTTTTCTTGGTGATCCACATTGGCCTGTAAACTGTCCCAAAGATTCCTGTGGGCAGAATGCCTCCTCTTGATCATTAAATCAAAGTTATTTACATCATCTTGACATCCATTCAAAGAGAGACCCGAAGGCATAGGTAAATTAAAATAGTGTTTATTTTTATTTTTTAAAAAAGACATTAAATACAAATTATATTTGAACAAAAAAAAATCCTTTCTTAAAGAAAGGCACAGCTGTGTAATATCTAGTTTAGTAAAATGAAAAGCTTTTTAAAGAATCATAAAATTCTTTTAAATGATAGAAAAAAATAAAATAAAATTACCCGTGAACGGAGAGATCCTTAAAAGTGACTTGCGGCGAGAAGTGGCCCTGGCATTGCACAACAGATTGTGGGTAGCAAGTTTTTTTTTGTTTTTTTTTTTTTCTCAGCTTTTCCCTAGCTTTGATATTAGTCTAGCTGTAGCTTTAAATGTTAGCTTAGCATCAGCTTAACTTCGACATTCACTTTGCTTTAGCTTTATCTTAACAAACGATGTAAATATTTAGCTTAGACCTAAATTTAGCTATGCCAAAGATTAACTCCAGATCAGCTTAGCTAAAACTGAGTTTAGATGTAGTAGTGTAAGCTAAGAGGAAGACCTAAGGAACCTGAAGATGTTTCAGGTTTCGACCGAGGTTCCGACCAAGGGCAGAACCATTTCTTAACTAATCGCTGAGACTTTGCACACTGCACTGTAAGATCGAAACACTTTAGTGATTATATTCCCAAAAACATGTGGACTTCTATCTATTCACCATTGTGCAATCAACGAGTCACTTAATTCTCAAAAGAATGAAAATGTTTGGATCAGCTTATATCTCTTTCTTAGATAAATAACTTTGATCTTTTAAAGTAATGTTCACATGCCTCTTCAGACACATAGCTGGCCAGAAATAAAATATATATTCATATAATAAAAAACAAAAATGACACACAAGTTAAAAGGAAGGAGGGCCAATAGCTAAGCATAGGTTTATGCTCTTCCCCCAAAATCAAGTCATGAAAAACAGAAAGGATGTAGCACCAACATTTCTAAAGTCTTTTTGTATGTCTTGTGAGTTTTAGATGGTGTTTTTCTTTTGGATGAGGGGGTTAAGGTGGGTAGGGGGGGATGAAGGGGGTCAAGCTTTTGGCCAATTCTGTGCTACTGAGCTACTGGGTGGGTAACCTCTCCGGCACCCTCCACTTTTCAAGTCTTTTTTCAGGAGGTTAGACAGAGACAGAATGAGACGGGATTTCCTTCCGGTAACATAATAACACAAGCTATCCAACAGGGTCACCGTGCTGAGTTGTAGCTTGGTTTGGGTTAAATAAGCTGGACAATATTTAAATAGACATGGTACTACCCCTAATCATTATTCGTCACATTTCGGCACCGGAGCGGTTAAGGCCTTGATTTGAAGAAATAAAGAAGAAGAAGAAGAAAAACACATGCCAGTGATTACTGTCAAACTTCGGAGCCGTACACATGGAGGGTATTGTTGCATTTCCGTGACTTTTGAATTCGCAAAAAATATGTTGCAAATATACGTCAAAAATACATGTGTCTGTTAAAATAAGATGGTATATTCAGCATTGGGAGCAATACCATTAAGTGCTCTGTGAGATATATTAGTGCCATGAAGATGTGTATTATATCCATCTGGACTCCATTCGAATGCACGCTGCAGGCTACAGCTTTGATATCTTACATACTCTTCTCCTTCCAGGAAAACAGGCATCAGAAAGACATGTAGTAAATTTCCCAATTGCTTAGCATGGACGTCAGTCAGCAAGTGAACACAGATGGAGGTACGGTAAACGAGAGGAAAAAAAAATCCTGCATTGAAATGTCTTTTGAAAATAAAAGAAGTCCATTCAATGTGACTTATATGGCATGAATTGTAAGAATTCTGTAATGTACTGAAATGAAAGTGTTATCTCCTTCTGAGACATGGCCACTGTAATAGATTGGGGTAGTTGTTTGGTGAAGGGCCAAAGTGCATCAAGTGCTTGTGCTTCAGATGGAGCCAATGGCAGGAGTGGCCCAGCACTACTGAGGGTGCCCGTTTCAAACGCTCCTACACCAGAAGGGCAGACATGGGAAGTCTTTAGGGGCTACGACAGAGACAGTGATAGTCATGGCAGTGATTTAAAGAAGGCTCTTCATTTTACAGAAAAGAGAGAGGGCCAGCCGCACACTCTTAGATACGGCATGTAGGACAAACAAAAGCTCCTGCACATATACAAACACAGTGTTAATGAAGGGTAATTTATAAACGCAGAGTGTTTGTCTTTTGTTAGTGTCTCTCCGGTGCCCTCTTGGTGTAGAATCCAAACAGGAAAAACAGAATAGTGCAGATCATCTCTCCTCCCTTCCCGGCCCCCTCTCTCTTCACTACCCTGATGTGTAAAAGTGACCTGGTCTGATGAGTCCCTGCTCCAGCGCATAGGTGGGGTGCTCAGCAATAGGGCAGCACCTTTAAAAATCTCCCCTCCCCCATTTCACTGTGGTTTCATACCATTCAGGGGGGATGTTCCTCTCTCTCTCTCTCTCTTTCTCCCTCCCTCTATCCCTCTATCTCTCAGTCTGGGTTCCTCCTTTATTTTCCAAGTAACAGTGGACTTGGCTATGGTCTTTTCCTTCGTAGCCTGGCAGAGCCTGTCCATACTTGTCCACACACCAGCAGAGACCTCTTTTACGGCCCTTGGACGCACGACACTACAAAGGAAAGAAGGAGGGGAGGGAGGTAGATGAACATATTATTTCAGAGATGTGTCCGTAAAAAAAAAACTGCTCCAAATGGAGAAAGAGACAGGGGCAAAAACACACATTTCTACTAGCATATCTCACCCAGGTGATACAGAGTAACACCAACACTAGAATCCTGAGGAAGGTGGGGGGTGGAGAGGGGGGAGAAGGGGAGCAAGAGAGAGAGAAAGAAAGAGAGAAACACAAACCATATAAAACTGTCAACACTGAAACGCAAAAACAGAGGCAGTTATTAATTACGTTCATCATCAGAGATGGTTTAGAAAGTTTACACATAAAGTATTTCAACTATTTCCTGCTCTTTTCTTTGGCTGTGAGTCAGAAACACGTGCAAATCAAACATCACGTCTGGGGAAGAATGCATTGTTGCTATTGACTCAGCGGGTATGTGTTTGTGTGCAGGAGTGAGTGAGAGAAAGAAAGTGAGACGGAGGCAAATCCTTAACTAAGAAGCTACCCAAGCTATCTGGGCTTCACTGGGAGTAGTCAAGCCTGATCAAAGCTCCGGACGATATGACTCGTTTTAGTTTCATATTAATATAATAATATGGAAGTTGAATAAGTTATTTCATGAAAAATAGCTATTTATTAAATAGCACCAATCATTATGATGAAAACAGCAAGATACATTATTCCTCATTAAAAAGCTGCTACACAAAGTTACTTTGCCAGGAATGAGGCACATATTAGGAATTTGCGGTGGTAACTGAGCATGACAGCCAAGAATGAGTGACAAAAAGTGAGACTGAAGAGAATGAGTGAGAGTTCTGGTATAAGTATGCTGCCGGTTTGCTTAGGTTTTGTTTTATATTGTCTTGTTTAATACTATTTTATAATGTTTGTGAGTATGTTTTTAAGTCTGAGAAATTAACACCACTTTTCTCAGGCCTGGCAGCAGAGCAACTTTACAGGGGTTACAGAAAAGAATCACAGTTCACATTTAATATTCACATTTTGTTGCTTTGCAGTCTGAAATGAAGACACACATACACACTCATGCACAGTATCCAGTTGTAACCAGAAGTAACATTTCACCTTTTCCATTGCACACCAAGCTAACTGGCTCACGTCTGTGATAAACTGTAATTGTTTTGATCAGTTCAACATGAAAACAGCCATTTCAGTGCTTGGTAGTGTAACACATTAGTTTTAGGCACAAGTCAAGAAATGGATACAAAAGCACTTTCAAGAATTATCAAGCCTTAGGAGCAAAGTAAAGTCTATAATAAAGAAGTGGAAAGGGTTTGGTACTACTAGTACACAGTCGTCCCTTCAAACTGGATGGAAGAGCGAGAGGGAAACTGAGAGGGGCCGCCACTGTCATTGTGTGCATGTGACAACAATATCACAAGTGCTCCACAAATGTGGCTTGTATGGGAGGGTTGCAAGAAAAATCCACTCCTCAAGAAAGGCCACACTGAGGGTTAACAAAGGCCAAGTGGAAAAAGGTGTTATGGTTAGATGAGACCAAACTCAAACTATCTGGAATACAGCACACCATTCAAAGAACATCACACCTAAAGTAAAGCACGGAGGTGGCAGCGTGTTGTGGGGGTGTCTCTCTACAGCAGGGACTGTGGCACCTTGAAGGAAATGTGGATACCATCAAATTCTTGCTGAAAACCTGAAAACCCATTCTATGCAGACCACCAATGGTCACCAAGCTCAGTCAAATTGAATGAACAGTTCTAAAGAGAAGAAGGGGTAAATACTGCACAGTTTAAATGTGTAAAGTTGGTAGAGAAATATCCCAACAGACTCAAGGCACTAATTACATCAAGATGTGGTTCCACAAAGTACTGACACAGTACTTTGTGAACTCTTGTTATCGCTTGAATGTTACATTGAGTAACATTGCATTGAGTTGCATTGAGTAAACACAGCTGGAACAACTGTTCATTGCAGGCTGCAACAAAACAAAATGTGAATATTTTGAAGGAGGCAATTCTTTTCTATATCTTTTCTATTTCCACTTTATATCATGGGGTTGCCCTGAACCTCTTGGCCAAGACACTTAACCATAGCTAAGGAGTCTTACTAGACCAGCCAGCAGACTATCCATCACATCTAAGAAGGTTTCACCAGCCTGCTGGCCCAAAGACTCACAGCATGGCTGACCAGTCTTCCTGGGCTGAACTTTACACACTGGCTAAGGAGCTTTTTTTTCTAAGTCAGGTAAAGGAATGACAGAAGTTCAAGCATGTAAATAAATTGTGCCTTTGGTGACATTAGCAAGTTACAGTATCAGTTAAAGAAACAAAGGAAAGTGGAAGGTAAGTTAAAGACACTCAATTAGAAGCAAAATTGCTCCAGGGAAGAAACCATGGAAGTGACATCATGCAGCAGACAATGGCCTTTCAACAGCTTTGTGATTGCAGTTTGGTGAAGAAAAGAATGCCACAATGAGTGGAGCCTGGTATGTTTTCAAAGTTGCCTTCTTTTTTTATGGACAAGCAGAAGGTCCTGAAAGAATGACATTCTATGTAGCCAATAACCGTCTAAACAGAGGACTGTAACCTGTTGCAGAAGCTACTGTTTCTCACTGTGTTCTCTCACGGCTGTGACTCCTAGACACACCTTATGGATTATCAGTCATTTTCATCAGTAGCTTCTCCACCTTCATAAAGAAGCTAGTTGCTATATACTCAGCTCTATTTGTGGCTGGGCTATCTTACATGGCTACAGTTAGATTTAGCCGGTACCTTCCTTTCCTTAGCAAGGAAGCTATTCGCCATCTTTCAGGCTCTATTTGTAGCAGTGACATCCAACATCTTGCAGGGCTACAACTGGATTTCCCCCAGCTCTTGAGCCCTCCTTTCGAGGCTAATTGCTCCCCCTCATCTCTGACCATAGCTGCAATATGTCACCATGATACATGGAGCCATGGCTGCCTTTTCTTAGTGGCAGCAAAAAAGTTAACTAGTAAACTAGCTTAGCTCAAACTTTTTCCAGGTATCTGTACTTGATGTAACAAAGATTATGCAAAGGAGCTCACTGATATGTATAAGTCCACTGCCCATACAAATTCTCTGGAGCATCAGACAGAGTGCTAGTGACAATTACATATCTTTATGGGTTTTTAGATTGATTTTTTTCTTTCTGACTATAAAGAACAAATGCATGGAAAAGACTTCATTGAAACCCTTGGTTCATGGTCGTCCCCAAATATGGGTGACTTAGTCCCATGCTACACCCCACAAGGATATCCCGTAAGACTTCTATCTCAGGTATTTATGTAACTGTGCAATGTCTCAGCTAGAAAAACAGTGGAACTGCACATAATAGCACACTCCATTGCCAGCATGTTTTCACAAATGTTTTAAGATTTAGGGCTCCAGCATCATGGGGTTTCCTACATTTTAGATGATCACAGACTCTGTTCATTTTTTAACCCTCTCCAGGTGGCCTATTAAAATGTAGGTTTTTAAATTAGATTTTTACTGTTATATCTCAGCCGTCCAACCACCAATTTTAATTCTGAAAAATACCCTGAGATGTTAACGACCTACACTACAATTTGATATGTTAAAATGTTTGTGGCTGGATATCATTTTGAATTTTAATAAAATGTCAGAGGAAAAAAGTCTCACTTGTCTGACTGCTCTTTGAGAAATGGCGGAGAAGATATCATTGTATTTTTACTGTAACTTCATTAAAAGACAGACCTGGTCAATTAACTAAGGTAAGACATTTTTAAAACTTATTACTTCTTAATGAATTACATTACATACATGTTTCATTTATTATTATCCTTATCATTTTGAGATGTATGAAGAGAACATGCTGGTGTCCCAGAAGAAGAAGAGGAGCTTTTCCGACAAATATCTGATTTACTATTATACACTGTACAAATATAAAATGAAATGTAACATGAACTCACAACACCTTTTTGTAAGCGCACAAACAAAAGACTTTTCTTTTTTTTCTTTGAATATCACCCTCCAGCATGGAGTAATTGTTGATGGACCAAAACAACTGCAGCCTAATTAGCTCAATATATTAAATAACCGTTAAAGGTTAAATTTATGATTGTGATTTAATTTATCAGTCATTTAAGCACAGTTTTATGGGTCTGCAGCTTATTAGAATTTTGAAGATCAGGAGTGGATGCATTCTAAAATCCATAACAGTAAAAAGTTACCGTAAATTTTACTCATTAAATTTACAGTAACTTTTAAAAAACAAAATATAATTTTTTTTGCTGGGTAGTTTAGAAAGGTACACACACACAATGTGAGATTTAATGAGTAAGTTGATGTTAGTTATTTGTTATATTTTAAATACTGGTTCATATTATTATTGCAATTATTATAATATCATTTAAAAGAACTGACTAGGTTAAAAAATGCGCCGATGTTGTAACTGCTATGTATCAGAATCATGAAACAGGTTTTTTCTGTTTTAGTGCACATTAATATCAAAAAATCAAATATTTTGCTCAGACAGGAAAGGCTTAAATACTTTCATCACATGGAATTTGTTCCTTTAGTTTGCCTTTCTAATTTGGGATTCTTAGTTTAAATTCTTGTCCTTAAGCCCTATCTGTTGCCCCACAGGTATCCACCAAGTCAATAATAAGACATGTGCATGTGTCCCTACAAGGAGTCAAGTCAAGGACAGTTTGTTCTCCTTGAATGTGTGCCAAATTTAGAGTTGCACTTTCTCACCATTATTTGAGACACTTCTTGTCAGGATTGCAGCATCACAATGTACGAATAAGATCAGACAACATGGTTACATTTTTCTCTATTGGATCCATCTGGCCCTTTGGCCGGATGCTCTGGCATATGGCAGCCTGTCCAGCTGTCTTCCCTCCACTTCCCCTTTATCCTGCACTGTAAACATAGAGAGTCACCCTTTGAGACTTTGTTGGCGTTTATCATCCTCTGTGTTTCACATACTTATGATCAGGTGGTCAGGAAGAACAAAACAGAACACTAGTTCTAAATTGCAGTTCTGGTTCTATGAGCTCCGGATGTCCGTCAGAGGTCGAGAATGTATTCCACGTGAGCAGTGTACTTGAATTACTGACTCAGTCACACATCATAACGCCATAGGAATGGGAGGAGCCAGATGTTATCTGGCTTAACGACTTAGCAGAGATAGAAGTAATAACAAAGCTGCATTCTTTATTAAAGCTGAAAAGAATGTAACAAGTGGCTAAGTTAATAAGTAGCTAAATCTCTCTCTCTCTCTCTATTACACAAACACACACACACACACACACACACACATCCTCGGGCAGCTACTACACCTACTTCACATGATATGTATGGAGTATGTATGGAGTATGGTGGTTTATGAATGCTGATGTTTGGCCTTTGTGTTAGTGAAAAAGCGTGAAAAGGGTAAGAGGTAAATTTCCTGCTAAAATATTTGCCCTACACCGTTAAAGAGATGCCAGACTATTTTAGGAAACTGGCACCCACTCAAAGTCATCTGGACCTTATTACATACACACACACACACACACACACACACACACACTCTCACACACACACACACACACATATATATTCTGGGGTTTACAAAAATGTATTCCCAGTGGTATGCAGATGGAGGAAGACACAAGAGGAAGACACAAGAGAAGGAAAAAGAGAGAGAAAGAGAGCGAGAGAGAGAAAATGATAGAAAGAGGGAGATCAAAAGAACTTTTATGGAGCGAGGGCCAAATTAAAATACCTCAATCAGAACAAGAGTGGTCTGGGGAAAAAACAGAGCACTCATTCTAGGCTCCACAAGATTGTCCCCTAGCCTCTTCCTTTTAACTAGCCCTTTATTTTCTGCTTCTTCTACACTCATCTCGCTCCCTCCTTTCCGCACACATATTTAGCCTTTCCACTTCATTTCATCACAGCTGATCTTTCACAAGACATAGATACAGGGCTGTGAATTCCTGTGCGTATTTGTTACACTTTTTTTAGATCCTCATACAAAATATAATAAATGTAAGATAAAGACAACATGTAAGATAAAGACAAGACAAGGAAACACAAAGCTGTTTTCATATGATCAAGGAAAAATTTTCCAACGCCTATAGCACCTATAGCAAAAGATTTTAGCCAAAAAAGCCTGGGCAGCAACAACTGCAAACTCCTCCTATACCTGCTAGTCTATTACATACTTGTGGAGGAATTTTGGTTCTATCTTCTTTGTAGAATTGCTTTAATTTGGGAACACTGGACAGCTTTCCAACTGCCTGTTTATAAGCATCATCTCAATATCATCTCAATGGGGTTCAGACGACTCCTGAATAGTAACTACACCACTTCCAAACTTTTTTAGCCATTAAGAGGTGGACTTGCTCTTATTTTTTGGATTATTGTACCTGCACTGAACCTGCAAATCACAGCACTGTAAACAGAGTTCAACATCATATTGACATTATACATCAAATTGGAGAACAAAAACGAGACTTCTATGTTTCCTAAGTTTCTTAAGAATCCATTTTCCTCTCCATCTTCTTTCCTAATAGTCAGAGTATTAAAAACCAAAATCGTCAGGTTTGTTGTGAATGTTCCACCATGTCCTTTTCATAATCCTCCCAAAAAATACTTGAATAGGCTTTAATACTTTACATGACACCAGAAATAGGTTGTAATTAGTTATATTTACTCACCGCAAAGAGAAATTTGCATCAGTGTTTACTATTGAAAGTAATTCTGCTCAAATACATGAATGTGGAAGTTGCTCGGTGTGTGTGTGTGTGTGTGTGTGTGTGTGTGTGTGTGTGTGTGTGTGTGTATCCTTGTGCACATGCATCTATGCCTATGTGTGTGCATGCATGTTCATGTCAGTATGTGTGTATGTGGTGCATGTGTGTGTGTGTGTGAGTATGAAAGAAAGCAACAGTGAGACATATTTTGGGTAGTTGAATATACGCCTGTCAATGTGGCGATGGCCAGAGGCTGCAACACAACGGACCTGTGTGTATGCTAAGTTTGTGTGTGTATGTGAATATATGACTGTGTGTGTGTGTGTGTGTGTGTGTGTGTCACAAAGCAAGCCTCAGTCATCGCTGGCCCATAATGATGCCCTTATGGGCAGCAGGAAGGCGGAAGGGCATTAAAAGCAGCCACAGGGTAAACACAGACTCATAAAACACACATACACTCACACACACATACACAAACACATACATACACACACAATATGTGAGTGCAACAACTTCATGAGGATAGGAAAAGCAGCTGGTTTCTCTCCCAGACACTGAGCTAGTCATTGTGTGTGTGTGTGTGTGTGTGCGTGTGTGTGTGTGTGTGTGTGTGTGTGTATGCGGATCTGATTGTCCATCGGCTCGGTCTGCAAAGTAATTGTTTCTGCAGGACATGGATATTATAAGCATACTGAGGTCAAGCAACAACAACAGCAGAAAGAGTGCGGGGGTTAAAGACTCTTTAGAGAGAGAAATAGCTAAGGGTGAAATGAGGAATCTTAGTAACTGATGAGTATTGGTATCAATTATTGGCATATTAGGATATAGACTAGATAAGAAAAGGTATTGTCACTGTCATATAAATGTTGTATCTATATTGGCACAGATACCTGCACAGTTCTGTTATTGGCAACAGCGAATGCCTATACCATGATAAACTTTCTGAAATGCATGTCACTGAGAGAAGGTGTCTGAAGTGCAGAATTATTTATTGAGATTAGTTGTAATAAAAATGCTCATTGCAAAATCTCTTAATATAGTGGGTGAAACGCCAGCTGAAATTCTTCCTAATTTAACCTCTACACCGGTATGCCTCAAATAAGAGCAGATACACAACAAACAAACGTTGGTGCCTTGAGTTGAATCCCAAACTTAGGCATCTTTCAGCAATTCTCATGTCTCAGCTGAGTTATTTGTTGCAGAGAAATATATGGAAATATATTAGAGAAATATATGGAAGGGATATAGATCAGTAACGATAGCATTTAGCTTAGGTTTAGCCTAGCAGTCTATGCTTTTACCCTCTTAACGTGAAGGTGCTGCCTCTGTTAGCTGCTGCACCAGACGATGCCATGATCTCACTGCCTGGTTTTCGCATCAAGAAAGAACGATAGATTTACCAAATTCCAGCGGTGTCTAATGGCTGAAGATGTATCTATGAATGTTTGGGGCATATATGAGAAATAAATTCAAGCTTAGTATGAGGATATCAGGATTTGTAAGGATCTTTTGAGTGTCAGGTGTGATGGAGTTAGTATTGGTAGTACTTGGTAGTGGTTGGTTAAACTATCCTCTATTGAAATCAGAACAGAAAAAGTGCTTTTAGTGCATCCTTAATTGTATTTTTTTCTTTGATTTTTACTTTTTGACCTAATTTTAAAATAAAAGGGTTCACCCTTTATTTTGGGTGAACATTTCATAACGAGTGGACCGATAAAATGATCACAACATATAAGTGGTTCCTTTATCATGTCCAAGCTTTTTTGGTTCAAAATTTGGATCTCAAATGTAATTTTTTCCCCAGTTTCTTCCTAATTCATTCCCAGCACATTTCCAGCATGCCTTGCCGTTCACACTATTTTTCTCCTTATCTTCCATCGTTAAGATCTCAATCAGAGCGGTAGAGCAGCGGCTGTTGTGGAGCTGCAGGCTGAGGCCGAGGCAGCGGGTCAGAGGGGCAGAGTGCGCCTCTGGCACAGAAAGGACTCCCGGCCTAGGGGAGAGATGAGCCCGGCCTATGGGTGGGGGGAGGGAGCAGCATGCCTGGCCTCCACTCGCACACTAAGCCAATTCATATAATCAGAGCTAAAATTAGCCAGCAGTGGACGACTGTGCCCTCCACGGGAATGGCCTCCAACACACACATACACACAAACCCACACACACACTCACATTACATATCTCATTCGGGGGGTGCAAAGGAGCCCTAGGCACCCAGGATATCTGCAGTTGCGCTTGTATGAGAGAGCTTGTGTACGCTTGTGTGCCTTTTCGCAGCCGGTTGAATGTTTATCGAGACTGAAAGGTTTATGAGGAGAAAAGCCAGTCTCCCTCGACTACACTTTTTTCCAAACCATGCCTCTACACTCACTCCCTACATTCACTCTCTCTCTCTCTCTCTCTCTCCCTCGTCCATCTCTTTTCCCTCATTAATCAACTTGTCATTGCGTGACTTGCAGTCATATTTTTTTCAGTCCTCGTTTGTCCCTCTCTCATTCTCTTTCTCCTCATATTTAATCAGAGGAACAGAGCCCTATTTAACCCTTCAAAGGAGCGCTCTGACACTTTTCAATCTGCTGAATCTGCGGCACACCATCAGTTACTAAGAATGATGCGTTGACGCATTCCCCTGTATTTACTATAAGAACAGAAAGCCTGCTGACGCAGAATCCTTATAATAGAAGCCAGTGGGGAAATGCTAAAACATCTTCCCATTGAAGATGAGTTGATGGGTTCTATTCTTAGTACAGGGAAATTATTGTCTGTGGTAACTGACCATATGCTGTAGATGCATCAGACAGATATGCATCAGTTACATTTTACATATTAGTTTCATGAACTCACTAAAGTCTCAGAGATTCTCCTCCTTCCATTCCAATGTCCTATACACTGATAAAAGTGATATTACTCTGTTACATGTTCTTGTTCTTTAACTGTGTCTTTCTGGTTCAAGCTTGTGACACATGCTTTCCCTTGTTAGTCTTCCGGTCATAAATTCTCAGGTTGCACAGAGACTCCTCCAGTTGCCTGCTTTGCCGGGATACCAGGAGGGTCATGCCAGGGATTCTGTGTATGTGTGTGTGTGCTTGCATATAGAGCTGAGTAGAGTAGCCCAAACCCATTGGCCTACTCAAATGAAAAGTGTTTCTTCAATGAAATACTCCCTAAAAAGCAGTAAAAGTAGCTTCGCAATAAACAACTGGAACAGGAGTAAAAAACTGTATGAGGATCAAAATCAAAAGTACTGAGTAAAGCACAGGACTGCGGTCCAATGTCTTAGTACATCCAACATCTGTCAGCATAGGAAATTGACATTTTGGTCAAAAATTAAAAGCTCTAAAGTGAGAGGTGTGAGCAACAGCAAAACAGCCCTGATGCGAAACCAATAAAATGAAATGAAATGAAATACTGGCCTGGACAGGACTAGGTAAAGAGCAGTATGCACATTGGCTTGTAAAAGTATTCAACCCCAAGGCATCATAATTTTATGGGTTATATAATATAAATACACAATTTTTCTCAAACAGCATGTAAGATCTATTTCTCATACCCCTGTGCTTTAGAAGCTAAAAGATTACATAATTGACAAATTAATCACTAACAAAACAAAGTTTACACTTTGACTGTAATTAAACATAACTAGAGACTACCTGTGAGTCCTTAAGTAAGGTTGTCTCTCTGGATATAAAAAGCAAGCTTTGAAAGGGCCATTTTCTTTGTTAGAAAACCACTGTAAAAAGTGGAATCATCAGAAAATAGAAGGTTCATCACACTAAGCAGATCCAGACTAGAACACGCTGTCATTCAAAACTAAACCTCAGAGCAAGAAATTAACTGGTGAGAAAGGCTACTAAAAATCCAATAGTCACACATGAAAGCCTGCAATGCTCTTTGGGTGAAACTGGAGTGAAGGTGCATGGGTCCATGATTTCAAGACCCCTCCATGACACATGCCTCTACAAGAAAGTAGCAAGAAAATCAGTGAAATATGGTGGCAGCATCATGCTATGCTTTTCATCTGCAGGGACTGGAAATCTTATCAGATATGGGGAAAATGGATGCTCACAAATACAGCACAGTATTGCAGGAGAACTTGTTCCAGTCTGCTATAAATCTACAGGAGAAAATTCATCTTTCAGCATGACATAAGCATAAGGCCAAAGCGACACTAGAATGGCTCAAAAGGTGAATGTTTTGGAATGGCCACGTTGAAGCCCTCATCTTAAACCCACTGAGAATCTGTGGCGCTATTTGAAAACTGCTGTCCAGAGGTGCAGTTCCACCAATCTCTAAATTCTGCCAAGAAGAACAGGGACACATCATGCCTGGATAAGTAATAACACTGGTGTATCCTTACTTCAAAAGAATTACGGCTGTTACTGCAACAGAAACTTTATCCACAAAGTAATATTATGCAGCAGTTGAAAACTTATGCAAACCTTATATTTGACATTTTCTTTTTTTAAAATCTGCAGAAACAAACATTTTGTAGTCCAGAAAATTATGATGACTTTCAAGGAGGCTGAATACTTTTGCATGTAAAAAATTATTACAGAATCGTCTGGCCTCAATTATTTTAGCCAACCACATTAGATTTCCACAGATGTTAGTTTTCGCAATAATGTTTTCATTGCAACAAACTGGGTTTCTGTGAAGTGGGTTTGTGTGTCATGCTTTGAATTGAAACAAGTGCATGCAAATACAAGAAAGAAGAAAGTGCTTTTACTGAGACACATCATAGGTCTTATGAAAAACCTTTGACTGGTGCTGTAAGATCTCGTTATACTTCCAGTGAAACGAAGCTTGCACAGTTTGTGCGAAGACAACACCATTCTGTTTTTGCTATTACTTATTACTGAGCCTTTTTTTAATCACAGTCTATGTTGTGAAGTGTGTTTATCTGCGCCCAGCTGCAATGCGTGCGACACGGCGAGCGAAAACTTCATGTGACATCTGCATCTGCATCTGTTTGTTTTCTCTGCAGTCATGTCTTATTGTTCACTGCAGCCAGACATATTGAGACCTTTCCAAGGGTGTCTCCGCAAATTTACCCAGACCTTTAGAGAGCGATGGAGTAATGTTTGCTTTCTGAGCTCTAGTTGTTGTCAGTTGAAACTTACCACATTTAGGAAGACAGAGAATCAGTCAGTTTGGTCTGTGCTGTTAACTGTTGATCACGAACTGTTGACCAATATTCAGCCTACAAAGTGTTCTAAGCTGTGATGGCACAGAAAAAAACACTTTTGGTTCTCTAAAAAAGCTCTTTAAAGATTCTTTAGGGAATTAAGTTATTTGACTATGGCATTGCTCTCTGCAATCTTTTTTAGCACCTTTAGGACTGTGGATAAATATCTTCTACCCACAAAATTATCTTATCTCATATCCGTCCAGTGCACAATACTGATTCTGCTCTTTCCTCTGCTCTCTTTCCTCCCCCTGCTCTGTGCATGGATCGGAAAGGAAATGCTGTAGAGCCAGTTAATTATGAATGAATATCAATGGTCAGCGCTGGTGTCCCAGTGACTAAGCCTCAGTTCAGCGAGTTCAGAAACCGTGCCCCTATCAGTAATGGCAGGAGCTTCCTGTTCGGCAAGCCACCGAATAATCCTGTTTGCCCAAATTCACCCGAACTCATTAAACAAGCTCAGACCTTAGGTCTGACTCATCCTCTTCATGGAAAAGGTTCGGAGGGGGGTTACTGACTCATACATTTCCCAAACCCCCTAATTCCACCCCCACCCCACACCACCAACGTCGTTCTCTTATTCAGAAGCATCCATGCAGGCCACTCGATACAGGCCATATAAACATGAAGTCGTTTGTGATATTGCTTCAGTGGGACGCCATGGTAACACTCACCTGTTTTTTCTTGTAGAATCCCTTCCTGTCACAGTTTGGAATGCTGAAACCTCTGGGGTTTAACACGTTGGATTTCTTAAGACTCTTCAAAACACTCTCCATCTCCCTGCGACAAGGGCCCTTCAAACACATACGCACACACACAAACACACACAAATATAAACACAATCAGTCCAGAGTTTACTATATGAAGCACGGAAACTCAGAAATTATACAAACTCTGGCTTTTTCCTCTTTTTTCCATAACAGACAGGGTCAGAGAGAACACAGTGTCCCCTGATAACTACTTCAAATAAATCACATATAGAGATGCAAAATACACATTTTGTTGTCTAGCTTGGAAGATGCCACTTGTTCAAAATATCCATCCAGTGTCAATGTAAAATGACTTTACAAATGTTATTATTTTAATTCATGTTTTTTTTTTGTTCCATTTTTGCCGGTTTTCCCGGTTTATGCATAGCAATACACTCCAGCCTCAGCCACAAAACAACACATCTTGCTGTTTTGTTCCTGACCCACGCTGACCTGCCACCAGGAACCAAAAGAACACTTACATACTCAGTCTCTCTCTTGGCCTCCAGGCTGCAATTGTGGATGTCATTGTGGATGCTGCTGGCCACTGACTCCACCTTGTAGCTCTGGCTGTTCTTCGACAGCTCCTTCTGAATCATGCCCAGCTTAGCATGCAGCAGAGACCCTTTACGCTCCAGCACTGTTCTCTGGCTGCCCAAACCAAGCCCTGAATCCGTTGAGGTGCGTTCGGTGACCGTTGCCACAGTAGAGACGGAGAGATGCTCCTGTACTTGCCCCTCTCGGCTATCTGAAACATGGAAAAGGCCAGAGGTCAAGGTCAGAAATGTGTATGCAAACGCAAACCAAAATAAGCCTGTACGTCATTCATATCTGCTCTGGCTGTTTAAGAAGCTTTGGGGGCCACAAGCTCATTATAGCTTTGGAGACACTTTTAAAAACAGGTTTTATAACTTTCACAAATGTGTAACCTCCCAACACTGACTCAGCAAGTCAGTTGGTCAAAGACATTTGGTGAGAGGAGATACAAGGAAGAAAAGAGTGAAAAAAGAATGAGAAAAAGGCAGGGAGATGAAAAATATTGGGGGGATGGGTCAGAGTTGGTGGTATTTATAGTCCTGTGGGCTGAAACCATTAAGGATGATGGGAAGGCCACCTGACCGGAAACCTAGGCAACAAAAACGGATACGTCCAGAATGAATGCCAGGGGAATCACGCTATTTCAAACACACACTTGTGCAGAGCAGCACTTTAGACTCTAATAAAGTCTATATATAAAGCATTCAGTTTGCTTCAAAGTGAAGATGATGGTAGAAACACATGTATTATCTATAAAATACTCAAGACACAATAAAAACTTCTTGTATCTTCTCTTTAACACTCTTCAGGGCAGCAAATAGAGTGGTTTAGGTTTTTACTCTATGCTGGGTCTAGAATGCAGATACAGCATGTACTCAGGTTCAGTTTCCTACTAGAGTTTTACTGCAAGTAGCGATTGAAAACTCAAACAAAGCAGGACAATTGCATCCAGTCAAACAGGCAAACATACACCAAGAATATTCAAAGAAAAACACAATGCCAAAACTGGAATAGCAACAGTGAAGATGAGCTGGCTAAGCCCACAAAGCCAAACAGATATGAGGACAATGAGAGTGATACATCTGGTAAAATAGAAAAACAGTCTCAGCTCATGGAGTGGAAAAATTAAGTAAAACCAGATTTTAGTCTGAACTGCGTGTGTGCACGAGTGTGGCTACACCAGGACTGTAGCCAACAGTAGCACAACACAGCACAGATAAACCATGCCCTCATTAACCATGACATAAGGACAAAAAACAACTTCCACAACAGCATCAACAGCAACATAAACAGCCTTGTGTACGTCTAACAAAATAACTGATTTTGACGACAACGTATAATCAGTGACAAGAGCGGTGAAATCATGGCATTAGCCTGCTTCTTCTGCTTGACCCACTATAATTTCACTACAATACAGAAAAGAAAGTCACGTCCAGGGTAGAGGAGGAGAAATAGAGCACCATCTAATTCAGGAACCTGCAAAACATCAATATTTATATCCAATGTAAACTTTTATAACTTTTTATGGACTTTCCCAGCAACACGTTGGCCTTTTTAAAAACACTCAACCTCATGTATTTGTTTAATCCTGAGCAGGTAAACAGTTTAACATACAACACACACACACACACAGTGACTCATACACTGAAAACACACATTTTGGAAATGTGTGTAACACACACTCATGCCCACGCAGACAAAATGGACATGAAGGAAAGATGCAGGATCAAAGGTAGTCAGGGATAGGACAATATGAGCTACTGAATGACTGTATAGTGTTTGTGTGCATGCTGTTTTTGGTATGGTATATTTATATATGTATATGTATATGTATATGTATATGTGTGTGTGTGTGTGTGTGTGGTGGAATCGCAATTCCGCTTGTGGACCAGTAGGGGCTTCACCAAATGAACTGGGCCAAAGGGGAAGTCACAGCTATTGACAAATTATGCAAAATACATATGAAACATGTAAATGCATTTGATCAGGTCAGCTTTTCCTGCACAGCATCAATCAGCTTCCCACTAAAAAGTAACTGCTGCAGTACTGCTGCCAACCCTGAAGCACAAGCAAAAACTCATGAGTGGTAAAGACGTGGGGTGGGAGCAATGAGCGCCATCGCAATGCGGCCCTGCTCACTGGTTGGCCGAGGCGTGTAATTACCATAAAGTGTGGTATGATGGGAAAGGAGCACTGGAGAGACTAAAATTAAAGGCCAGAAGAAGGAGAGAATATGAGGTAAGGCAGTACAGTAAAATGCTTGGCGCCTCTAAACTGCTTCTTAAAAGTGACTCTGTAGCCTAACAATAGCTGTTGTGTGTGTTACATTGTCATGGTTGATTGCTTCGACACACCACTGCGGCCTCATCTAATGAGTGCAGAGGGGCAAAGGCACGCTTGAGGTGGGGGGTAGGCATACAGTAACTGATGTCACTTGTATCTCTAAAGGACCATTTGATAGTTTTAGACTTGTGACTTGTATCTGGATTGTATCCTAATAAGATTTTAATCACATCTATTTACACTCAGTAGTCAAATCGCCTGTGCTGCTCTTCATTGTTCTGTTCTATTCAAAAGAAAAGCACAATTTCTGTCAGTGTTTACAAGGACACAACCATAACAGGAGACTAACAAATAATAATAGGCTAACAAATAATACGGAGACTAACAAAAGTGGTGCTTTATTTGAGCTAACTGTCTCATTCAAAGTGAGCTATGGGATTAGAATTAAACTTACAAACCCGGAGAGCAGTGATGTAGTGGCAGTCTGAAGGGCAGCCTCTTCCATTAGAAGAACTGCAGGGGGAGGCGCCATCCCAGTAGTGGGATAACATACCACATTCCTGCTAATTAGCTAGCTAAGCTAGCTAACAATTTTTGGCTTGCTTGCTGTTAACACAGCTTATATTTTAAACATAACTGTTACCTAGCTAACTAGCTGGCAGGCACAATTTTTTTTTTAAATTTTCTATTCACTGGGCACAAAGCCAGCAGCTGCTAAGGGTAACAAGGATAGATAACTGTTTACACTGAACTCAGTAGGTGTATGTAAGCCATTAGTTTGTACCATTAACCAATCACAAACTATGATGAAACTCACACATATGTCCTGTCTATGCAAACACAATAGCTAAAATAATATAGCGATTAAATTTGGTCCAACTTTAACAAAGCTGCACTAGTGTGACTAATCAATAATCCCAGCTATCTAAACCCCAGCAGCTTGCCAAAAGAGGGCAAATGGGCTCTCGCCCGGGCATCAATAGCATGAAGGTGTACACATCCCTGGGTCTATGTGCATGTGACTGAATGTCTCCTGAATAGAAAGCAGGAGTGTGAAACAACATCTCAGTATGTGCATGTTAAAGCATTAGTTATTTGGCCTCAGAAAGCCTACCTGCCTAACAGTGCTTAATGCATGTTCACTATGCTTCTTATTGAAAGCTCTCTTCACTCTAGGATGCCAGTGCCATGTCATGTCACTGGGGACCACTGTTTCAGTTCATAGTGCACAGCAATATGTAGTGTGAGCACGACCCATATGTAAAAGACAGTGACTAGTAATACAAGTAATGAGCAGACCCCTGTACAGTTAGTTCAGGAAACTGTGCTGTGTGTGTGGTGGGAAAAGCGTTCGACCTTGCAGGTAAACAGCGCGGAGCGTCATTCATTCATTAAGACACACAGGAACGCACACACGTACAAAACAGAACGATCTCTCGTCTTCTCTGGGTACTATAAATACGCACATGTGGCATTCTTAACGATCGGGTTGGCGAGGCCAAACTTTAGCGCGCACACTGTGTACACACACACATACAAGCACACATACACACACACACACGGAGCACTTTCTCCCTCTCTCTTTCCCATGCACACCGCACGCATAAAACGGCATAGAGGGGTCGCTGTGGCGCTCCAGGCCGTGCCGTAGGGAACAACGGCAGCAGTGTGGGGCAGTTTTCACGGCACAGCTTGAGGTGGGGTGGGGTGAGGAGGGGTGAGAACTACAGGACGCGGGTACAGGTTGCGCAGTAATCCGCCGCACCATCGCACCGGTGCAGAGGACCACTTTCTCTTGCGCGTCAAACTCGTACGTCTGTGCCACCGAACCAATACACGTGCACGAGAGAAGCCAACACAAAACACACGCGGCCCCAACACTCTGGTCAGCACCACAGCACAACTCAGCAACATGTCCTGTTAAACATAAACGCTCAGAATCAATAGTGCATGGTCAACTCCAGGAGTTCGAGCGTCAGTAAACGACAGCAGGCAACTAAATATCCAAGCGGCGCACGAGATTCGAGGAACAAATCTAGGCAAAACAAAAAAACATTCACAACTCCAAGCTGAAGTGAAAACCTGTCAATGACAGAAAACCAGTGAACACACTCACAGTCTCACGCGCGCGCACCCAGCACGCGGACTTTGTTGTCGTTTTGGTTAACTCACCCACTCCACGCGTCGGGAGCCCTCCGACTGGCCTGTTGCGCGGCGCGCTCCTGCACACCCCGCGCCCCTCCAGCAGCGCCTGCAGGGGCTTGGTCTCTCCGGGTCGCGCCTGGCACGACAGCCCCGCGCCGCAGCGCCCCGTGTACACGCCGCACGGCTGGCCCTCGGCAAGCGCGCACGTCATGCAGCAGCCGCAGCCGGGTTCGCGCACGCGCTCCGCGCACTCGCGCGGCAGCGGCTTGCACTGCACGAGCGCGCCCTCGTCGCACGGCTCGCAGTGAACCACC
>JBBPCY010000156.1:10597571-10628400 GCA_037974405.1 Brachyalestes nurse | reverse complement strand
GCCGCGAGCAGCGCCGCCAGGCAGAGCGCCCGCTGCGCCGCCGTCATCGGACGCGCAAGGGAGAAGGAGAAGGAGGAGGAAGATTAGGTATGAGCGCGATCCGGGGTCAGTGTGGCCCCCTTTTTTCTCAGAGGAACTTCGGGCGCTCGGCTTGAAACGGGTGAAAGAGAACTCGGCAGAGCAAAGCTTGGAGCTCGGGGGTGTAGCGGGGACTGGGGTGTGGGTGTAACGGGGGGCTTCTGTCACGTCTTTCTGTCTCGGCTGTACACCCCGCCGGAGCGGCTGCGCTTCTCCATCTGTAACTGCGCTCCGCCGAAAGAGCGCGTTTTATACTGGGCAGGAAAAGCACGCGCAACCAAAGTCACACCCCCCCCGGTATGAATTATGTAGCCCGGATCCTCGGTCTTAAGGGACCGCGCACATCCTTCTTGGTCAGACTCGAGCACGGCGCTCATTAACGCGCAATCAGAGCGCCTGGACCCTGAACTGCGCCGCGCCGCTGCGCAAACACAGCCCGGCTCGAGCTGAGTGCGGGAGAAATCTCATTTACAGGGGAAAGGGAGCAAGAACTGCGAATGAATGGGGAAGACTGAGGGGGTCAGTGTCAGTTTTCCTGTAACTGAAGTCAAAAAAGGTGCAAAACTTGGAACAAAACATTTTATCATCATTTGATAACGCCAGCTACGCTTCAGACCCAAAATCTCCCGACAAACGAACAATGGTTCACCATGGCTAAAATCTTGTTACATCAACGGACATTAAATGTTAAAGGGACCCACATCATGGAAAACTGAATGTTACTAATGTTTTACAATAAAATGCTTGATGTGGTTAAAGTTTCAAAACTTACTGTCCGGTACAGTTCATGTATAACACCAAGCCTCAAAACAGCCTGTTTCAATGTATTGTTTTTGTTATGTCACAAAAGGTCGTTATATTTACATAATCTATTCAACCTCCAAGCAGATTAGTCCCGCCCACTCACAGTTTTTGAACTTTTTGAGGCACAATATATCACAGCCATCTCAGAAAAGTGCTCATTTGCATATATCAGTCTTAAAGGCACAGGTACAAAGAAGTTTGTTTTGTTCTTAGGTATACAGACAGACTGAAAAAATCTTATCAAAAATGAGTCATACAATTTCATAAAACTACACAAAATGAACCTCGGGGAAATATAAAAATTAAGAATATTTTCCCTTCCACCTGTAAGATTAATTTTTTGGGGGAGATACAAGGTTTTGATATGACAGCTATGATATTTGAAATATAGATGGCACAGCAAATCCATATCCACTAACTGCACCAGTTAAAAGGGGAGAGACAGTAATGTGTGTCTTAAAAAGGTCCAAAATAAACTCATGTTATGCGCACACTATTCACATATGTGTCAGCAATACGGGCACTTCAAAGTAGAATTCACTGATACTTTTAGATATGTGGTATATGTTTGTGTAGTTGTATGCTTCCAAAAGGCACATTTTTAGCTCATATTATGATTAGAACGGAATAGTCTGCATATCCAGCAGTAGTTAGAATCTGTGTGTTATATGGTATGTATGTTCTATACACATTACACAGAAACCTCTTTTTCCATAGCTGTGTCTGAAACCGCATACAGCTCTAAACATTATGCCAGAATGGTACACCAGAAAGATAAGTGTGTCTGAAACCACAGTATTTATTATTTAGTAGATGAAAAGTACATGCATTCTGTGCCGTAAAGTCAAAATCAGAAATATGTGCACTCTGGACAGTATGCATTCCCATCATTCCAGTGGTACGGAAATGATTGTGGATTCCAATGCAGAAGATTATTATTTATACCTCATTTATGTCATAAACACACCAACACACCATCATATACATATATATACACATCAATCTTCACATTATATAAAAAAAATACAAGATTCACAGAGTCTCGGCCATTGTCTGGGAAACAAAAAGTGTGTGTGTGTCGGGGGAGAAATTAATGATTTTGAAAAATGTGGGGGGATATCCCCCCCCACCCGCGCTATAATGGTTCCGGGGCCCCATGACAGTCCGTTGGAAAAATCCCAAGTTTTCCAAAGCCGAACTAAATAAACAGGAAAATGCAATGCAATGGGTCCACCAGACCCAGCAGGACTCCCTGTGTAACCAAAAGAAGACCCTAGCAGGGTTAATAAATAGCAGGCTTACCTGTGGCACAGAAATTTAACCTAGATTACTGGAGTTTGATTCTCAACCCAAGAAAACTAACTTGGGGCAGCTGGTGTCCTAGTGGTTAGGGAGTTGTTACTGTGATCAGAAGGGTTTGGGTCTGAATTCCAGGACTGCTAGTGGCACCACTGAGGTACTGTCCCTACACACTGCTCCCTGGGCGCCCCATGTTGGTGCCAGACCACTGCTTCACTTGGTGAATGGGTTAAATACAGAGAAAGAATTTTACATTGTTCATGCTGTGTGCTCTGCTGTGTTCACACATGACTTCCGCAGTTCTTTTGACAATGAATCAATTAACCATATAACACAATTTATAACAAGAAACATTTAATTTTACTAAATGAAATTCGTGATCTTGTTTATGTGGGTTTCCTCTCTTTCAGTGACGCCCACAAACACAATTTTAGTTTTAATTGCTCCCCCTTGTGGAGATTCTGATAAACACGGCGTTATAATGGCCTGCAAAGTCCCGGTTTTTCGTTCAAAATGAAAAGCATTCATTATGCATATTCATTGAGAATGCAAATTTTAATTAATGATTTTTTACAAAAATGGAGTGATCTATTTCAATCAAGCAAGCTTGATAGCCCTAATTTTTGGGTGAAGATGGTTGCTCACCACTGTGTGATTTCTTTTGTTTCCCTTTTTATTTGATTGAAAAAAAAATTGTAAAAGTGGCTTGGAAGTACTGCAATTAATTGATAACTTTACAGGCCCACTAGTGTTTCTGGAGTGCATTAACAACTTTGGAAAGACAAACAGTTTTTTTCCCTATGTGGTTTCTGTAACAAAGCGTTCTGTAAACATATCTATACTATTTGTCCTCTGTTTGGGATAGATATATGCCCAAATCCCTGTTTAAAATTCTGCTCTACTCAAGTGTTCTGAATCACTCTAAAAATAAATATGATCCTTACAAAAGCTCTGTATTATGCCAATCTTTAGACTGACCATGGTCAGGAGAAGGACATTAGATCATTACATACCACAGAAGTGACTCAGGAGTCAAGAGTCATCTTCTTGCAAAGAATGTATCTTCTAAAAAAGTGTCTTTCACTCCCCAGCCCATAACGTCTAAATTTTCATTGTCAGAACAAAACCTTGCATCTCTAGGATAGTTGATTTTAACTAGTTTTTACATCATTTGAAAATACAAGCTGAACTTTATGGATCAAACATAAATGGTCCAAAATAACATATTTTTACATGAATGTACACTGAAAGTTGAAGTTCCTTCTCCTGAAAAGTTACTTTTCTGGAGACATGAGGTTAATTTCTGGTAGTAATAATATGAAAATCAAGCTCTGAAGGCTGTTTTTTCGTATATTACATTTGTGATGTCATAAAAACCAGTGCTTTTACATACATTTACCTTATCGAAGTTTAGACCTAAAACTAATTCATGTTGAAATTATAAGGAGTGAATAAGAATACAGGCAGGTCAGTATACATCAGTATTACAGGCAATATTATAACAAAACAGCCTCTTTAATTGAAATGATTAATAGAGCAGTAATGTATTCTAAATTTTTGGGTGTATAAGTCCCATAAAGCTTCAGCATTTAAAATTTTCAGACTGAAAACGTCCTTAAAATAAAGAATACTCATCCCAGCGTGTATGTGAGCATTGGCATTTCTAGGTACTCTGAATAGACTCAAAGTGAAAGAAATCATCTGTTTATTTCATCCATCCATCAATGAATCCTTAAATATACCTAGAATAGACATCAGACATGGAAGAAATAAATCATCATTGTCTCATATCTATATAATTTTCAGATTTTTTTATCATCATACAACAAGGTCAATTGTCCTTTTATCCTAAATCTGCCTAAAATAGTATTATTTTGCTGCTGCCAATTAATAAATAAAAAGTTTAGACAGTTTTATCCAGTTTTGCACACAGAAGATTTCTTTGTTTTAGATATAAATGCTAAATCACCAATGACTCATGCTAACAGTTGATGAAACACGCATGCATTTAAGAATCCAACAATCCATCCTTTCACCTAAGCATCCGGCTCTCCCTCTGCCTGGCAGCCACCCTGCTGGGTGGTAGAAGATGATTAGAGTGTGTCTTGGATGCTGGATTGTGCTGGCTCAGCACTGCATGCCCTTCTTGCTGCACTGGCTGTGCTCTGCAATAACCCTGAGCCTGTGCAGGCTTCGGCTTCTGGAACGCAGAGATCTGCAGAAGCCCTGTTTTGAGACTGGCCCACTGAAAACAAGCAGAATTACCCCCCCGCACCCCCCGCACCCCCATTCCACCAGCCACCTCTATTGCTCAGATTAGTGTTCTTATTACTCAGCACATTTCTCTCTCTTGCTCTTTCTCTCTCTCTTTTTTTTCTTTTCTTCTTCAGGAATTCCTCTCCTTGAAGGCTCCTGAGCGTGCTGTGTCCCAGCGTCCAGGGGCATTCTGGGAATGGAACGCAGAGCATTGTGCTGTGTCTCTCTACGGAAAGAGCCAGAGTTTGAGAGAGGGAGGTAGGAGGTGTGTGTGTGTGTGTGTGTGTGTCTGTGGTTGGGGGGTTGCAGAGTGCACCTGCTCAGCATTAGAAAGAGAGATAATAAAAAGTGTCCCATAGTGGCCCAAATTTAGCAGTTCTTGAAGACTGTTCAAGTTCAGCAATTCTTTGTCTTTAAAGAACTCCACTGATCGTGTGTTATGTGTATAAGTTTGTCTTTGTATACTAACTTAACAAAATTCTTCTTTATAAAGAGCTGATTCCCAAATGCCACATCTTTAAAAATTTTCAACAATAAAATGGGAAAAAAGACTTTCTGGCTACTGAGGATAAACTCACTGTTAGGTTAGGGGTTCGACTTACCTGTTAATGGCCAGGTTTATTGTATTTTAGCAGGGAAATCACCAACCTAGCCCAGATCACCACACCTAATATTCAGTTAGTTATATACACTATCATATGCTTGTAAGAATCTGCTTGTCCAATATTTGTTCCCTCTTCTGTTCCCCCTTTACTGTAAATAGCTGTCTATATTCCTTTAGGAAGGCTTCACATGAGATGATGGAACATTGCTGCGAGGATTTGATCGTGTTCAAGTGTTTTAGTGAGGTCATCTACTGATGTTGCATAATTGGTTCTAGGTGACAAAACCACTCCAAGGTGTTCCATCACTCCAGAGAAGACGATTCCACAGCTCCCCAGTCCAGTGCTGGGGGCTTTATACCCCTTTAGCTGATGCTTGGCATTGGGTATAGTGACCACAGACTCGTGTGGCTGCTTTCTATGCTGTCAACCATGCTGTACAAGCTGGGTTTCCTTGTCAGCAACTTTAAAGTAGCAGAATTTACTCATTAGAAAGGGTGTGTGAACACTTTTGGACATTTAGTAGATATACTGTGCAATTCATAGGGATCACACATATGAACCCATGTCCTGACAATGAATAAAAACAAGTGTATGTGTGTGTCTGTTTGTTGCTATTATGTCTGAGATTGAGTATGTGAGATCGAATGACTATTTCTGTGGATATTATTGCAGCTGAGTGAATGTTTATTGAAAATAAAGTGCTTGGATGGAAAAAAGTCAAGTCCCATGCCTGCAAACCCTGCCTGTGTCTCCTTCTCAATTTTCCCCACGTTCTGACCATTTGACTGCCCTTGTAGCTTTGAAAGTCAGCACTTTTCCACCGCTTTCATTTTCTCTAGTTCATCCCGACTGATATAAAAAGACGAATCGCTTTTTGTAGTGCTTTTTCTTTGCTTGGAGTGCATGCACTAAACATAAACTACATTACTACATCCTAATTTTATGTCTACTATGAAGTTTGGGCCCTTCATACTCTGCCCTGGTAACTTGGCCCATGTGTTGCATTGTGAACAGTAAATCATTAATTGGAAACAATGTCCTACTGGTTCAGTTTTGGATCAAGCAGTGGTCAGACGGACAGTCGCCTAATGGAGCGCTTTATATGCAGCTGCTGGAAAGTGAGGGAGGGAGTGAGAGGGTAAGAAGGAGAGGGTTGGAGGAATTTCTTGCAGAGTGTTTTATAGAGAACAGCACTGTGCCGATAGCACCTCCGCCCTCTTCACACGCATGTTTCTCTCACACGCACGCACACACACACATATGCGCGCATACACAAACACACACTGTGAGATCATGTTCGTGTTTCAGCTGGGCTATTGAAGCAGTCTCACCTCTCACATGCGAAAGGACGCTGTAAGGCCTTACATTTCTGTCAGAACAAAACCTTGTATGTCCTTTTTAGTTGTTTTTCATTTCATCATAACCAGAAAAGACCCCCAAACATGTCATGACAATTTTGTTCCCCAATAATAAGTCCTGGATCACCAGTGACCTGAAGGAGCTGCTAAACAGGAAGGAAAGAGTCTTCAGGGATGGGAACAGAGGATTACGGAGGTGTGTGCAAAAGGAGCTAAACGTGAGGCCTGAAGGAGAACAAGAATGTGAAAGGCTAAAGCTGGAAAATAAGCTCCGGTAATACAATGCGAGGGATGTGTGGTCAGGAAAGGAGATGATCACAGGCTTTAAGGTTAAGGGTGATCAGGCCGAGGCTGAGGAATCAGGCTCAAACCGGAACAGAGCAAATGAGTTGAATGTGTTCCTCAACAGGTTCAGTCCATGGCCCTCAGCTGCCTCCTTTCACTGCCCCAGTCAAACAGACTCCATGTCCTTGTGGCCCCCACAGCTGCTTCCCTCTCACACCTCCTCAGTGATCAGGGCTAATGATTCACACTGTGTGTCCTCTCATCCCTCAAGTCCCACCATGGACTTCACAGCCGCATCAACACCTCCCCCACTACAGGAAACTGAGCTCCCCTCTGTCTCCCCCACCTGCTCGTCTGTTTCCAGCAGCAAGGTGACGAGGCAGCTGGAAATACTATGCCAGAACAAAGGTTAAGGTCTGGATGGCATAAACCCAGAGTCCTGAAGACTTGCACAGACCAGCAATGGAATTCTACAGCACCTCTTCAACCTAGGCCTGAGAAAGGAGAGAGTCACAGTGCTGTGGAAGACAGCCTGCCTTGTTCCAGTACCAAAGAAGTCTGCAGTTTGCCTGCCACACTGAGGTTGAAGTTGAGAATGCCGTCATCTACTTGCTTCTTACCTGGATGAAGTTGTCAATACTGTGAGGATCATGGTCTTTGATTTCTCAAGTGCCTTAAACATAAACTGGTCTACACTTCTATGTTAGAAGCTCCAAGACACCTCCACAACCTCATAGATTATAACTACCTGATGCACAGACCACAGTTTGTGCAGTGGAGGGGATATGTGTCTGAGCTAGGCTTAATCTTAAACATTAAACATTAATCTTAAACATTAATTCAGGAGGTTTTATTATTTAAGGGGCACATTTAAAAAAAGTATGGAGGAAAATCAGTAGTTTTACCCCTTAATAAATTTTTATCTGTGCACATTTTTCGTTAATTTTCTTTCATTTCTTGGAAATTAAGATCAAAATTAAAGCAATTTAAGGGGTTAATAAAGAAATAATCTAAAAAATACAAATAAACTAATAAAATTAAATCCCAATAAATACATATATAAAGGGACATATATAAAGATTCTTGTCAAGATCAAGTTTCTCTACCAAGCTTCTCAGACTCAAAGCATTCTTGCTCTCCATCAGCTGAAGAACAGAAGTAGCAGAGATCTTTGTGGAAAATGTAGAGGTTTGGTAGAGCTTTTAACCATTTATTCTTGGAAATGATTAGGAAAATAATTCCTAGGAATGGTGAATGTGAAGGAACCTCGGCGGCAGGTTGGATTAAAGTGTGAACAGAAAAAGAACTGAGACCCCATCTGAGCTGAAGTGAAGCAGAAAGAGAACCGAGTCCCCTTTCAAATGAACTCACAATGTGAACACAAAAAGAAATGAGTTCCTATTCTGTTAGTCCACTTTTTGGACCCCTTCTAGAGGACTGAGTTCGGTTCTTTTAAAGAGGACTATATGTGAAAACACCCTTATAATCTTCAGAAGTTTTCCCCACTTGTGGTGTGGGTCAGTCGTGGACAGAAGACTGAATACAGGGTGCTGATCGGCCTCTTTGTGGCGTGGTGTGGGAACAACCACCTCGTCCTAAATGTGGCAATGCAGTGACATGCTTGTGGACTTTAGAGGGACCAGGACTGAGCTTAACACCATTTCCATCTTAGGAGAAGAGGTGCAGAGGGTGGAGTGCTGAAGATAACTTACCTTCCTAACAGACTAGACTGGAAATGTAACACTGAGGTGGTCTACAAGGAGGGACAGAGCAGACTCTACTTCAGCAAGCTGTTGCATACCTTCTACCACTCTGTTGCTGCAGGTGCTGTTTTTTTGCAGTTATCTGATCAAGCTGATAAAAAAAGCTGGTTCTATGCTAGTGACTGCTCTGGTGCCAAGGTCATTGGTCACTGAAAGAAAGATATTGCAGAGACTGCTGAACATAATGGACAACACTTGACATCCCCTACATAATCTGCTGGTCAGACAGCAGAGTGTTTTCAGTTGCAGGCTCCTTCAGCTCCACTGTAATAAGGACCACTACAGGAAGTCATTCCTACTCACCACAATAACAATATATAATGACTCCCCTCTGTGCTGGGAGAGAAGACTTATCCTCTGAGCGGTAACATACAATGTATATTCTAAAGTTAAACTGCACAGTTAAAGCTATATTTTATATCTATTTTATATCTAATAGTATAGTAGTTTATATGAGTGTTTATGAGTATATGTAAAAAAAAATGTGTGTGTGTATGTGTATTTAATTTATTACCCTTATAGTCAGGCATGAACACACCACAGCACACAGTGTGAACAATGTGAAACCCATTCACCAGGTGAAGCAGGGGGATGCCACCAACAAGGGGCACCCAGGGAGCAGTGTGTGGGGATGGTCCCTTGCTCAAGGTTAGCTCAGTGGTGACACTAGCTGTTGGGTTCGAAACCCATGAGGCAAGATACTGCATGGAGCTCCAGACTGAGGGCAATTGATGGTCATTTTATATTTCTTCCATTTCCGAATAATCGCACCAGCTGTTGTTGTCACCTACTCACCAAGCTTCTTGCTGATGGTCTTGTAACCCATTCCAGCCTCATGCAGGTCTACAATCTTGTCCCTTATGTCCTTTAACAGCTCTTTGATCTGATTCTGTGGGCAGGTGTGCTTAATACACATAACGAGTTCAGATTAGGAATGTCTATAATTGATAGATCGATTGTATGACAGGTAGAGTGAATAATATGGATTATCTCATTGCAATGGCACCTGTCAAGGGCTGACTTATATTAGCCAGCAAGTGAACAGTCAGTTCGTGAAATTGATGTGGGAGTTGGGAGTAGAAAATAAATAACACTGTGTAAAGATCTGAGCAACTCTTACAAGGTACAAAATTTGATGACTAGACGAATGTGTCAGAGCATCTCCAAACCGGCAGTATGCAGAGATTAGTACCTAGCAAAATAGGCCCAAGGAAAGACAATCAGGTAACCAGCAACAAGAATGCCCCCCAAAGCCCATCCTAATCTATAAGATGTGCTGAACACAGCACAGCATACCTGCCAGATACCATACCTGGAGACGCAGGCCTTGGTGGGTCACAGCCGTTTTGGTGGCTGTTTTGGGGGACCTTCACAACATTAGACACCTGGTTTTAATGTTATGGCACATCAGTGTAAAATAAAATGAAGAGTTTGGTTCCTAACTACTTATCTGTTCTACTTATACAAATATGGAAGGCATAGACTTTTCATGTTACACTCGTTAAAGTGACGCTGTGCAAGTCTGAACCAGTGTTCAGCAGTCTCTGAAAAATCATGCTTGGAAGCTTAAATGCATTGTTTACACAACCCTTGTTTGCAAACAGTGGATTCAAAATGCCTCACATATTGTCTGGTAATAGGATAAGACCCCTAGGGGCATATAAAAGACACTGACTTCAAGATTAAATGTTTATATACAACAAAGCTGATATAAACAACATGGTTTTAAAAATCACAGCGCGGCCCTGAAGTATGTAAACAAAGCTCTCAGATGGTCTAAATTGTCATGGTCACACTTTTAAAGACACAGCTCGAATAGATCGCACTCGAGTGTTCAGTATCTTATGCCATCTCAGCCCTGCTAAACGTCACCCTTGTTTACACAAAGGAGACACGCTCCAGACTCTGAAGAGAAATTAAAACAAGGGCCGAAGCTGTTAACCTTCCTAGGTCCTCTATGGCTTATATACCAGAGCAGAGCTCGTTCTATGATTTTCTCGATTATTTCTTGCTTGCGCCTCATTGCGATGAGCAGGAACAAGTCTTTTTTTGCGTGAAAGAAAAGTCATCCTATTGCTGACAAAACAAACAGAGAGGTATTTAAAGTGTATATTAGACTGAATACAGAATGTAAAATGAATGTAATTGTCATTATGTAATTAATTACAGAATTATGTAATTAATCAATAGAATAATGATGTAGATCAAATGTTGAGCAAATTGACGATGATAACTACAGAATTCAGTTGAAAGATGGAAAAAAACCCTCCTCCAGGTTCCCCGCTTGGTCCTATAACTGCAGCAGAATTGCACCCACTGCACGTGACTAAAAACGGTAGGATCGGATACCAGCATGCCATAATCTCTCAGTGTTTCTTGTGCGAAAGCAGCGTGGACGGCACGCTACAGAAGGAATGCTTGCTCACCATTCAGGAGGATAAAAGAAGCAGGAAGTGGTGCAATGAAACGCTCCAACAGGTGGTTTGTCACCGTTGAGTGTTTATTTGCAATAGTTATCTGTTTAGGTTCGGGCATCTGGACAGGATTAAATCCTTGGAAACGGGAATGGAAAAAGTACAGAAGGCAAGAACCAAACTGATCATTTTTTCAAGGCTGAGCCCAACTGATTTAACTGTAGCGCTCTGTCAGTTCGCTGACTACTTCTCTGGATTTCTCTGGAGACTTCTTGCTCATGGCTCTACTGGAAGATGTTAGACATGGAAAGAGTGAGTGTTGGGTGATAAAGCAACAGGTAGAGTGAAGTCAGTGTAAGGCCTCAAAGTGCCCGCTCTTGGCTTAGTTGAAACAGATGGACGTCCCTGCAGACTCCCCGAAGATAGAGAGCAACACACACATGGTTCACGACTCCCCCTGCACACTCACACACACACAGGGAGCAAAGACTTATGCCACTTTCCAGAACCCTCCGATCTCCTTTGTACTCCCTACTAGGAGGTAATGATAGAGCACAGTGTTTGTGTGTGTGCATGTGTGTGTATGTGTGTGTGTGTGTGTGTGTGTGTGTGTGTGTGTGGTGTTGTGTCATATGGCTGCATCATTGCGCAGGCTGTCCCATAGAATAGAGTAAATAATGCTCCCACGCTAGCCTCTTTTATCGGCTGCCAGGCTTGTCTAGAGGAAGCGAGTTGTGGCTCACGGTGAGTGATGACAGAACACACAGTCCTCACCGCTTACAGGCCCGACGCCATCTATGCTGGACAGGAAGGGAACGGGTGAGTGGAAACGGGATACAAACCTTCCAGCACGCTGAGAACCCCAGATATGTGCTCCAGTTCAATGACTCTGACTGACGCTCCTCTGAGTGGAGGTGCAGCAAAGCATGCAATCATGCTAAAGCCAGAGCTACGAGTCTTAATCCTGGTAGGCCATACACTGACAAACTTTTTTTATTTATGTGCCACCGTCAAACACACTGGAATCATGTGAATGCAAAGCACCACTTTTTTCAGTGTAGTCTGCAGATTTTTGGGAAACTGGAGTCAACAGTGTCTTCTATCAGGCTAGTTGAAAAGAAGAGTCTTCAGTTCGATTTCACTTTTTAAAAAAAGTCAAATTTGCTTAAATTAAGTCAATATATGGATTTTTATACGACCAATTGACCTATTTTTGAACATTCTAGCTTGTTTCATGTAGCTAAAATGATTTCATTACTCTGTTTTCATTCATTTTTATTGACACTGGATTTATTTCTTGAAACAAGCCACTGGAATTAGATCATTTCCCTGGATAAAAAATATTTATTTATTTGATGCAAACATGTCAAATAATCTCATAATATTATAAGATAAAGAGAAGTATGACATTATACATAGAGTTAGTGAAAAATGTTGAGCAACCCTGTTTTACCCTGTTGACTGATTTCCTATGTGGAAAAGAAGTTACTTACAAACTTACATATGACTATTTCTATAAATATGAACAGATGATTACAATTTCTTTGGTGAATTTTAAAGAAGAAGAAGAAGAAGAAGAAGAACAGCAACAACAACGGGCTTGTTAGGGCAACCCTCCAGTTGATCATATTTGTTTTTATGTAAGGTCTCAGATGATATTTGACCCATTAGGTCTTAATCCACGTCACATGTAGACAACTGCAAAGTGCAATAAAATATGTGACCCTTCAAAGCTCTTATCTAATAGATTAACTGAAAATCTGAAACTAAAGATAAGAAGAATTTGAAAATAATGTGACTTAGGGAAAACTCTTGTCTGATCAATAGCAAGAAAAAAAACTGCCAGTGGAAAGTCCCACATGAAGAAGATTTGGCTGATGTGGGGATAATGATGCACTGGTCCACTATTTTACCATCATCAATATGTATGAGTCATCAGAAAGTAACTATAGCTGTGAAACATCAATCACTCAAGTATGCAATACAAGTCAACAAACCAGAGGAATTTTGGAATCAATTGCTGGCTACCATCATCAGAGCTCCTGTCTTATAATGCCTTTTTATATCTTTTGTGTGTGTAAGCTAACTTTTTAAAATTGAAAAAGTTATGTTGTCTGTCCAAAAATGTTAGCTTTGGTTCACTATCGCTCAACTAAGTCTTTTTTTTTTCCCAAACTGTCCTTATACTTTAGTATATCAATAGTATGAAGTATCCTTAATTTATTCACAGAGCCAATTATCCTAACCAGGGCTGAACGGGGCACTGCAGCCTATCTCATTACTCGGAGGGCAAACACCCTGGACAATTCAAACGTGCATGCCAAGGCAGTATAAAGTATGTTTTAATTCCATACATTTGATGGAAATACACCTAAAATGCACAATATTTTCTGCATTTTTTCTGTATTGCAAATAGTAGTTATGTTAGTAATCTAATTCAATAATCTTAGTAGTTGCTTAAGTCATCTAAAGGTCAGTCCTGTTTAGAAGAATAAAGCACACTACAGGATCCCGAGTTGTGCAGCTGTCTGGGCAATGGTTTTATCATCGAAAGATCATGATCCCTGGTGATATCCATCCCTGGTATTTTCCTGGTAGAATCAAGTGAAAGGAGGAGATCTAGTTGGTGGGAACTGGCTATATTTTAGATTAAGATTACCTTGATTATTATCATTCTTCTTCTTCTAATAATAATAATAATTATTATTTTTAATATTATTATTATTAGTAGTAGCAGTATAGGTGCATCGATGTTGTAAGTGGAGCTGATAAAATGAATAATGAGTATAAATATAAGGAAGGTGTACCTAATAAAATGGCTTATAAGTGCATTTCAGGTGTAATAATATCTGTGTCTCAAAATTGCATACTTTAGTCTATTTAATTGCAGCTTTTGTAGTTCAAAACGTTCCTAAATGCATAACATTTAGTGTATATTAAAGCATGTAAAAATATAACAAGACATTTTATATTAGGGACACACTTAAAACGTATGCTTACATTTTTCCGTCACAAGGGGTCCCTTGGAAATGGGTTCAGTAATTTATTCTGCTCAGACACAGCCTCCACAGGAGTGCTGAGCTTAGCCGGAGCTGTATTGGGGGTAAAGCATATTTGCAATGTATGTTTATAAAACATTAGGTAACGTCTCGCTCACACTCGTTTACTCAGTGGAGGGCCTGATGTCACCATGTAAGCCTTCAGCAAAAGCCTAAGTCTTTCTCCCTTTTAACACATGTTTCCATAATCGCACAGCTGTAATGCAACACAATACTATGATCTTTCAGGTATGATCTTTCAATGCTATGATCTTTCAAAGGGTGCTTGTTAAAGGTCTTCAAACAATTGCTTTTTTACAATAACATTGTCATTTTTATATTTCTTTAGAGGCTGTGGGCAGCAAGAGGGCAGTCAGCACGCCTACCCGACAGAGTCAGGATAAGAAAGTGCCCTCACAACCCTAGCGTGGCTATGTGAATGAGATCTGAAGAAGAATTCTGTAGATGAAAACCATGTCAACCAGATTTTTCCGCTTTGTTTTTGCTCACTTTTTTGTTGCGTTACAACACAGCTCCATAAAACATCATTTTTACGACCCACAATCTGAGCTTAATGTTTTATGTAATAGTTTGGCAAAAGGTTTATTGCCAAAGTTATTGTGTGCATCTATGCATGTGTGGTCCTAAGGTCCCATTACGGTTCTCTCCACCCTCCCTCTGTAGGGTACCAAAAATGGTTCTAGCATTTTTATCACCAGAAACGGTTCTCTTTCAGTAACAAACTTTTTATAGTGTTTTATAAAAGTATATACAATAGGTTCTCCATCATGCAGATCCATGAATGATAAAAACAATAATAAATAATAATATTGATCACTGAAGTCACTGACGGTCATAACCTTGTAGAGCCAATTGTTGCATAATTCAACTGTCACACATGAAAAAAAACATACTCTTTGACTCACAAAGAGCCATTCAATCAATCCAATGGTTCTTTCATTTGTCATGGTGCAATATAAAACCACAGTCATTACTTAAGAACTTTTATAAGTTCATTCAGCAGTGTATCCTCGGAATAATACATTGTCTTGTGTGTGACCGTTCAGTGTGTATGTGGGGTATTCATCTAAATAATGACTGTGTATGTCTACACTTTAGGTATAATTCTGTTGTTGTAATGCAATGCCACCCATTCAGTGCTGATAATTCTATTGCTTTTATGTCGCCAATAAAAGTTTGCCCACATCCATAAAAGAAGTCAGTGCCTACTTATTCTTGGTACGCTTTTCAGGAACAAACGAGAACAATGTCTGTTTTCAATTAATCAATGGTATGAGTTCATCCTTGAGGGCTGTGGAGAGTGAATATTTGTGTGTATGTGTTTATGTGTTTGTGTGTGTGTGTGTGTGCGTGTGTGTGTGTATATGTGTGTGTTAGCTTGCATATTTGTCCTGAGAAACATCTGGTGCAGAATTTCATGAACCACTCGAATGAGGCTTTGGCCTTTTCGAGCCAGCAGGGAGCACATCTTTTAACCTTTTATCTCAGACAGAGAGTGAGAGACAGAGACAGAGAGAGAGAGAGAGAGAGAGAGAGAGAGACGAAGGGGAGATCATGAAAGGGGTTTGAGTGACAAATGTAAAGAAGACAAAAAGAAATATTGTGCAGATGACCATGCCTTTGGTTTTGGGAACAACCTTCCACTGACCATGAGTTCACCCGCTTCTTTGAATTAACATCTAGAAGCGTTTTAGGCATCTAAATTGGATGTTCATGGGGCTGCGTCATGCCTGTGTATGTCCTGTACATCAATGGTAAATCTAATTTTAAAACACTTAATACAACACATTTCTATTGGTGCCTTCTTTAGGAACTATTCTTTAAGAACTATTCACATAATGTAAAGAGCAGCTGGCATTTTCAAATAGTCTTAAAAACTGAAATCCTGTCTACCTTAATTATGTACCCTGCTATAAATTAGAATCATTTTATAGGCCAGGCACACTGGCAAGTATGGGGAATTTGTCTTGTTTGCATAAATAGACAATATGACACTACGGAATACAACGAGTAAATATAAATACAAGTAAAAAATACAGTCTGCAGCCACAAAGGGAAAAACCAAATGTGCTGTGGTTATTACTTACCAAAAGTGGTGTGAGGGATGACAACTGGTGAACAGGTAACCGGGACTGGGTTTGAAAGAAAGGTGTCAGAACACACAGTGCTACTATATGTGCACATCATATTTATTGCTGTTAAACTCTGTTGGAATACAGTGGCTGTTAAACTACTGGATTCATCCAGACTCTAGCTATAGTCTGTGGGATGTGCTGAAAAAACTTGTCCAATCAACAAAGGCTCATTCCTGAAACTCACAGGACTTACAGGGGGATCGGCTGATGTGTGTATATAGAAAATAATTACAACAGTGTAGGTCAGTTGGCGAGGGGAAAAGTCAGGATCTTCTAACACACTTTACCTGTTTTGAGAGCCAACCTGCCTCACTCAACCCACAAAAATATTTGTTAAACAGTGACCCAAACCCACAATGTTTCTGTAAGTTATGTACAACTTATTTATCATTTGAATTGTCTCTTTTTGGTATGCCCCACTCACACCTGCAAAATGTTCTAACAAGCTGATCCGAGCCCAACCCATAGGCCAGGCCATGCATCTCTACAAAGTAAAATATATGTCATGTCTTAGTTTATGAGGAATGTTTTTTTCCTAGTTTTTTGATCGTTGGCATTTGTGACCAAAACTGATAACACATGGTTCACCACTATTAGCTGGAATATAAAAGGTGCAAGTACACAGATAATCCACTGAAATACATTGGTCAGCTATTGTGTTTACCCTTTGCACCTTAAGGGCTTGCACATAGATCCTCATTTCAGTTCTTCTCATAACTAAATAACATGTATATTTGTTTAAAAGCAAATAGTAAATAATTCATAACAGTTGGTGAACAAACCTTAAGACTAACAAGTAAATAATGAATAATGAGTTCAAGGAGTAAAATGTGCTTTATATATAAAATGTACTTATTTACTTACTATCACTACGGAAAGAGCTCCACGTTGAAGGCAGGCTTAGTGGCTGTGGGTGAGTGTGATTTATTTGGGGCCTGCATGGTCTCGGGTTGGACCACAAGCCCAGCAGGATGGCCCGCCTGTGCCTAGCTATAATTCAATCAGATAGGGCAAAGGCTCTCTGCAGGGTTCCTGGCTTGAACTGCACTGGACCACAGCATGCACAGTGTCATTCTCTGCTCAGCCTTAGCAAATGAATAGGAGCGCTCATAAAACATGCTCACATGTGCATATATACACACACAAACTCAGGGTTGACCTTGTGCAATCATTAACCAGCAATCATTAACCAGCAAGCACTAACCGAAATCAATAAGAGATAAGAGCTTTGCTCCACATACAAAGAATAATGGGACTTGAATTTGTAAGCTGATATTCTATTCAGCACAACATGCACTACATGTCTAAAAGTATGCAGATGCCCCCATTGCTGGCACAGGCATTCAGTTGCACATACACAGAGTATATTATCGTCTTAGAAAAGTACAGATGATAGACAAGTCAGTATCTTTTGGATACACTGGAGTGAAGTTTGTGAAGTAGAACTAAGCATACTGCAGCAATACTAGACCTCACAGGGATTCTGTTCACACCTGGCATCAGTATGCATTTAATATGAGGTCCAATGCATCTGTCACTCAAACCACTTCTAGGAAGTGGTCAGAGATCCATATGACCATATAACACTTACATGCCCTGACTTGTCCCTAGCAACAACAAAGAACTGCCTAATTAATGGCATCATCAATTGTGTCTTCAATTTTTTTCTTTGCCTCCCCACCAGTTTGTTTATAAGCCATGTTAGCAAACCATGTGTGACACGTGTCCATGGGTTTGTAACAGCCTGTACATGTACACGAACAAGGACTTCCATCACATTTTAGCAAATGGCTAGATATTCTGCTGTCCACTTAAGATCAAATTACTCGAGATAGATGTTAAAACTTGGTATGAACAACTTTTAGACTGAAACTGCAGTAAACATAGAACAGACTATCTGACAATACATTTCATGTTGGATATGCTGGTGTCTACAAACCTTCGGACAAAGTGCCGTAAGTGTGAACCACAGAAGAGCAACATCCATTCACACCATCACTATATGTTGACAATATGAACAAAAAGATCTTGATTTTTGCTTTTGCAAACAAAAGGCCAGAATGAACAAAAACGTTAAGTAGAGGGTGGGGCCCATGTCTACATTTGGTGTGAGGAATTTGTTTAAGCTAATCATTTAGATTGTCGTTTCACTATGCCACACTTTGTTTGCATTTGTTGAGAAAATCTGTCTCTCTGTAACTCGTCTTTTGTCGTGAACTTGCAGCTACAGATTGCCTCCATAGGAAATGACTACAAGACAGTCACTCTGTTGCCTGCTACACACGTTACGCAGCATAATGTTGCATAACAGGATGAGAACCAAACGAGTTGTTGACAGTGATGTTAACAGTAACCTAACACTGTCTTTCCAGAGTGATTACTAAAAATAAATCCATTGTGCAAAACCAACAGCACATCTGCATGCAGGCCGGATGGCCTTGTAAACATTTCAGAAAACCGTTTGATACAAGGATGCGTGAACACAAGAACTGAAAAAAATAAACCAGTCTATTTGTGCTTCGTGGGGGGAATTTTTTTCCAAAAGAAGCTACCAAGAAACATCCAGGGAATGCCCCCCAAGACACATACACATGCAAACATAGTCAAACACTACTCAACTCTATGATCCAAACACAATGACACACTCAGCATGAGACAATTAACAGGTGCCCAGTGTGGCATACGAGAAATCCCGCCTCCACTCCACACTGATCACATCCAGATGCATACGAGCACACACATATGCGTGGTGTCACTCTTGAAACATGCTATATATGACTGATTGTTTAAAGGTGGGGTGTTAAAATAGACTGGTGAACAAACCCATTTTCTTAAGGTCTGGTTTATGTGTACGTGTGTCTGCATGGCTGAGTGGTGCCGCTGCCGAGTGACAGATGGCCTTTTTGTGTGTGAGTGGGGGTGACAGGTTGTATAAAAAAGTTAATGCACACCCCTGCTACATTAGTGCATGTATATGCAGGTGTCTCTTGGGCATACGCAGTCCTGCACACTTCACTCTACACTTTACGCTCCCCTCCTCCATTCATTCCCATGTTAAAGTTTATGTGAGACCCACACACTGAAAAAATAGCACTTTGAACTGACATGATTGTATTGTGTGAATTAAAACCGAAAACTGAAAGACGGCAACTGTCTTCATGTAATGTACTTTAGTGACTCATTGACACATATGAATCATGTTAATACAAAGCACAATTTTTTTTTCAGTGCATGGTGTGGTTCGAGGGGCACTGCACTGGGAACAAAGAGAAAGAATTGAGGCCCTAGGCTCTCTCGGCCTGGTACTACCAGCATATGGAGACAGTTTCTGTCTGCCATGAAACACCTCCCAAGGACTGCTTGGAAAGATGAGTAGTGTAATCTGCTTTGCACAGAAATCAAAGTTTTCCATTGCATTGGGAACATCAAGGACAAACCACGTTCCTGATTTAATCACACAAGCAAAGGACTGGCAATCAGCTCGCTGATCAAAACGTGCAGGAATGTGTACATTATGTATACACACATGATGCAGGATGAGAGCTTGGAAGTGACGCTAACTTTGTATAAATAAACATGAAACTTTCATTCTTCCAGGAAATAACAGACACTAACACTGTATACATTACATACATGTATGCATATGTTTACATGTGTAAGTATTGCTTGTATACAATACAAAACTAGTAACAAGATGACTACAGACTTCATCGGGGGTCGGTTTCAACAGGTCAACAGGATTACTGTTATCTCAGCGTTTTTGGTGGCTAGGTTATTCTCAGCCCAAGATTGATACTGATGTTTATAAAAACTACCATGTTACAGAGGCCACCCAGGTACAGCCTCTTGGCATCTCAAGGCTTGACTAAAGGTCTTCAAGTGCAGACCACCAGGCTATTGCAACTGCTTCAGAATGCAACAGCCCTGCTTATCTTCCCTTGTCTGGATTTCGGTCCCCAAATCAGATTTAAAACCCTGATGCCAACAGTGTACCAGTCCCTTCCTACTTGATGACAATGGCCAAAGGCTAATCTGTATACAGAGTCCTTCAAGCTTCAAGTATCACATGTAAGACTCTTGTCTGTCCTGGCACTGAACTGTCTGTCTGATGTACAGAATTATTCTCTGTCTTCAAATGCCACTTGAAGACCCATCTCTTTGAGTAGCATTAAAATTATTAGCATTATTATACACGGCATTATTGCAGCACTTTATAAAATGTCGTGTGCTACACTTATGCTATGTCTTATTGCTGTTATTGTGTATCTTTCTTTCATTTTAAGTATCAGCCCAGATTATTGGCAGCCTTTTAGCTTGATGATATTTGCTGTAGTCATACATTTGGTGAGTTACTCTGCATAACAGCATCTGCCATAATGTCAATAATGTAAATGATTCAGCACTCAACACTCAGATTACCTGATCAGCAGTTAGGAGTTTGTAAGCAGTTACATACTGGTCTGTCTAATATTAAAAAAGAATGGTCTCCCATAAGAGGAGAAATATTTTCCCAGTCCTGGTCTTACAGTCCCCATGTTCTGCACATTTTTCCTGTACTAACACACCCAAGAAAGGTATGTTAATTGGTTGATAAATTCGATCAGATGTGTTAAGAACAGAGAAAACACTAAAACATGCAGAACTGCGGGCTCCCAGGGTACTGGCCATGGAACCACTGACACAGATCCCAAAAAATATGTTTCTTTGAGTTTTTTGCTGGTCAACCAGTTGATTCATTCATTCTTTATCGGAGGCGCTAATCCTAATGAGGTACAGGGTTGGGGGTGCTGGAGCCCATCCCAGTGCTCATAGAGCAAAAGACAGAGCAACACTCAAGAAAGGCACCAGCCCATTACATGGTGGACAAAATCAGGTGAAAAAACAATTCCAATTAACATGACCCACATCCACAGAGGACATGCAACATTGCACAGAAAGGACCCAGCTGAACCTAGGACCTTCTCACTGTGAGGCAACAGTGAAAACAATTGTGCCACCGCTTGGCCAGAAGTGATCCAATTGTAGCCATCAAGGCGTGGACTCCACAAGACTTCTGCAGGTATGCTGTGGTATCTGACACCAAAAAATTAGCAACAGATCCTTTTAAGCCCTGTAAGTTGTGAGATGGGACTTTTTGGAATGGACTAGTTCATCCAGCGTATCCCACAGATGCTCAATTGGTCAACTTGGTCATGTTCCTGAAATTCAATTCCATTCAATTTTATTTATATAGCGCTTTTAACAATGGTCATTGTCACAAAGCTGCTTCACAAATGAAAGAAAATTATGAGTGTGTGTGAAAAGTCTCTGATGAGCAAGCCAAGGGTGACGACAACAGTGGCAAGGAAAAACTCCCCAAGATGAAATCAACTTGTGCCATGTGGCAGGGTACATCATCCTGCTGAAACTGGCCACTGCCTTGTCAAGATGGGGTGTACTTGGTCTGCGACAATATTTAGGTAGGTTATTAGTGGAAAAGTAACGTCTACATGAATCCCAGCAGAACACTGACCAGAGCATCACACTGCCTCCACTGGCTCGCTTTCTTCCCACAGGTGCCATCTCATCTTGGTGCCATCTCTTCCCACACACACTCGGCTGTCCACATGAAATACAAAATGTGATTCATGAGATCAAGCCACCTTATTCCATTGTGCCATGGTCCAGTTCTGATGCTCACCTGTCCTTTATTTCAGCAGTGGATGGGGTCAGCCTGGGTCTTCAGCTACACAGCCACACATGCACCAAGCTGCATGCATTAACATTTTTGTGGCTTTTCTGTGCGATAGTCCCATGCGCATCAATAAGCCCTGGGGGCCCATGAACCTTTCGCCAATATAACAGTTTTCCTTTCTTGGACCACTTCTGAACTACATTCTGGGAACACCCCACAAGACCTGTTGTTTTTGAAGATGCTCCGACTCAGTCGTCTAGCCATCACAATCTTGCCCTTTTCATAGTCACTCAGATCCTTATGCTTACACATTTTTCCTCCTTCCAACACACCAACGTCAAGAACTGACTGTTGATTTAAAGCCAATATATCCCACCCCTTGACAGACGCAAGGTATAATCGACATTATTCATTTCACCTGTCAGTGGTTTTAAAGTTATGGCTGATGTGTGTACATGAGATTCAGAGAAAGAACCTCACAACCTCATTGTTCCAGCCTAGAACCAAGAGTAACATTTTTGTCTATCAAGTGTCCTCACTTTAACCCTCGGCAAAATAGTCTTGACATCTGATACATATGAGTTGTGATTTTCATAGGCCGTTAATCTGGACGTGATGATTCAGAGCAATTAGTGTAAATGAACAGCAGAAGTAAACAGTTATATCCTGTGTCTTCTCTGGTATGTGCGTGCTACGTGCATGCGTGACACGCTTGATTTATATGGGCTATATTATCAGTATTGGCTCGCCAAATTCTTGAAGATTCGTTTTTTTCCCCCCGTTGATAACTTGGACTGCTCGCTCGGCCACTCATCGCTCGGCTGCGCAATGACAGGGGCTTTCCCCCGGAGAGCCATAAAAACTCATTACTTTTTATTAGTCACAATTTTTCATTAAAGTAAATTCCTTTCTGCAGAGGCAAAGAGACAGAAAGGGAGAGGAGGGAAAAAAGCTCACGTTTAATGAAAGCGCTTGATTTATGATATGTTTTTGGTCGTAAGAAGAAACAGTCTGGAGGTGGGAGGATGCAGTAAGATCCAGTAAATGCAGGGGGAAAAATGAATTTAAATGAAGCATGATCTTGATGACAGAGCCACCCCCCCATCCCCCCTCCACACACCTCCTTTAACCCATCAACTCTGCATTGTGGTGAGCATCTAATTGCTTTAAAGGAAAAGCCACAAGCCTTTAGGAGAGCGCACAGGCCTATCTGTCTGTGATGCCTCAGGAGGAAATTGCTCCACAGATTTTGTGGGCCGTCAGCCTATAATTGAAGATGATATCGTTATAGAAGATTAAAACAACCCAGTTTGTCCATCCAAGATGGTGTGAGGAGATGCAGTCACACACAGCAGGTGGTTGAGGTCATGCAGCACATTGTGCATGTTTTGTGCGCACTCACTGACCTTATTTTTTCCTTATTTGTTTCTTCTTCATTTTTGTTCTGTCTACAAAACTCAGAAGACGACTTGCTTTCACGGGGGTATATGTCACCACTCACTAAGTGAATTACTGCTTACTCACACACACATAACACTGAAGCTGAAACTAGGCAACTTCATTTCTCAGACTATGGACCATTTCTCAGGGTATGGGCTTTAATTATTGTCACTTTATTTTACTTGAATTTGTATTTTGACTTGTATTCTCTCATGAAGCTTAGCTGCCTAATGTTAAACCAAGTTTAGTCTCATCTGGGATTTTCCGACTCACAACAGCCCCATCAGCTGTAAATCAGCTTCATCTTGGCCGATGCAGATTTTCTACGACCTTTCGGTGGTGCTCTTGTTCTTAAGTCCACAGAAGTCTAAAATAAACAGCTTCTTGGCATTTGTTAGCACCACTGAAGACGATGTGAGCTCCCAAAATGAAATCTCATTTTGCTGACTTTTTTCTTTGAAATGCTTCGTTCGACTGCATCATTTTTGTCATCGATTGATTCGAGCTGCAAAATGGGAAAAAAAAAAAACATGTCTCCATGCAAGGAATTATTGTGAGCAACAAGCTAGTAATATGAGTAACAATTTTGATGCAATTACTGGTAAAAATCTGACATTTTCTCCACCAATATTTCTTTGAAGATCTAGCCAGTTGTCTCAACATGTCTGATTACAACTTCGTTAGGTTTGTGGCTAGCTATAGAACACTACATTAAAGTTCTGTATTTACTTTGACTATATAAGAGCTATACTAGGCATTGAATCCTGGGGAGCACAGTGTGACACTCAAGCAGAATTTAGACTAGTTTTAATCATATATTAACTTTAACATTCCGACTGCAATGATTTGTGTTTATTCAGTGAAGTAATGAGCTGATGTAGGAGGCTGGCACACATGCAGGCCTGCATACGCTGCGGCACTGCGGGAGTAGCACTCTCCACCGTGGCCTGTACCCTCGCTGCAATGAGTCTACAGTGATTAGGGGTTTGTCTGGGGTCATTCAGAAGAACTGAACATTCATAACCACCTCTTGGCCAAACGTGAGTAAAATCTGGAAGGATTAAGGGGATGACTCTAATGATACATTGTGAAAATCATCTTCTTTATTTTCAGTGTGTGTGTGTGTGTACTTTCCATTCGTTAATGTTTATACCCCAATGTTTTTACGGGCAAAGCATCTCTCTCTGTTGATTCAAAACAGAAAATGTGTGTGTGTGTGTGTGTGTGTGTGTGTGTGTGTGTGGGTTGCTCTAAAGTGATTTGTAATGATATGCTATTCTGTGTGTACAGTGTGTATTTGTGCTCGTAGTGAGACGTAAGGAACATACTCTCATTAAGTTAAAAGAACAGCCTTCAACCACAAAGTACATGTTTCAGCACACACGCAGACACACACACACACACACACACACACACACACACATACATACAGACACATGGACACACATACAAATACACATGGACAACACAGACACACAACTCACACACACACACACACACACAAACACCCACATATTGAAGCTTGTGGGCTCTGACTATGAATGGCCACAAATGACAAATTCACAGACACACATAGAGAAATGGCATCCCAGCTGCTTTCAAAAACTGTCTCTCAACATATATTAAGCGCCCTCACACACACACACACACACACACATATATACATACACATACACATACACATCTCAGAGATAAACTCATGGAGAAAGCCATTTAAAAAGAAAGGGATTTGGAGAAAGAACATTATATAAAAGGCAATATTTAAGGTTGTGTTTAGTGCAAAAAACAGTCTCCCATTCAGCTCATATGCACTCTAAACACAGCAGCATGACCATTTCTAGGTGCGCCATGGTAACAAACACATGCCCAACAAACTCAGAGCACACACAGAAACCTTAGAAATGATAAACGTTCAAAAGTGATGCCCTGTAGTGACTTGATTCAAATATGTGCCTCATTTCCACATGGATGAAATCACATCACAATTTTGATCAATTTAAGTGAACTGAAAGGCAGCACTGTGCTGTTGTAATATATTTGTGTGGAAATGATGTGCACATTTGAATCAGGTGAATGCAACGCTTCACTGTTTCACTGCGTGTCATAGCTGAAGAGCTGTTCTGAATCGGCTGATGTCATTCAGTCAATCTGCCTCTGCTGGTCCTACATGCATTGATTATATTGATGATGAGTTTTGCCTGGCAGGGCTCTCATATGATTTTATGTGATGAGCGAGCTTCTGAATCAGACGTGTATGTGTGTGTGTGTGTGTGTGTGCAAGTACGTCATATGGGGTGACACGCGTCGCATGGTCTCTGGGGATCAGGAGATGAGATTATCCAATGGGAGAGACTTTAAAGAAACATGCAACGTGTCAATCAAGCTACGTCAACATAAACGTGCAAGCCCAAATACCCCTCCCCCGTACTAAAGGGTTAATTAATTTTTCTGAGGGGCTGGTTGAGTTTATTTGTCTTTTCCTGGCCATACTATGATGAGTTTATATTTTGATGCTGGCTTTGAGATTTGCTGTATACCGCAGGCCTCATTTGAGTACACATACTGTAATAAACATTTAATAACCATATATAACGCTTATTTCAATGTTTATAGAAATCTATAACACATTTATAAACTGCAAAACAAATTAAATGTAGTGACAGACACAAAAATGACTGAAATGTATTAGTCGTAACAGATGTTGTAAGTCTGACATTGCATAAAGAGCAGGCTAAAGCTAACAGTGTAATCTGATGCAATCTCCCTACTCTGTTTCTCAATGGGTCAGTGAGTGCAAGTGAGTGGCAGGGGCAGGGATAGGTTTCATTATCAAAACACTTAGGGTACGTTTTAAACATATAATTAAATGCTTAAATATATGGGGTAATATTTATGTAAAGTGTTAAAAGTGAAGATAAATATTTCAATGGGACATGAATTGCATAAATAGTCATTAGATTAATGCACACATTCATTCATTCAGTATTCCATGCATTCATTATTTATTCCAGTACATTTCAGTGAATGAAATGCATTACGTTTGATATAAAGAGAATTGTGTTCTAATGAAAGACAACTGTGAGGAAACATTTTAATTTTACTCCAACAGCATTTGAAGTTCATGTTGAGTTAAGAAAGTCTGTATTTTGTCTCGCTCTACTCTATATGACTAAATCATACAGAGGACTGTGTAAAAGAAAGCAGTAAAAGTATCACAATTTGTTTTTTGTAAAAAATAGTTGATATTTTGTGAGCTGATGAGGAGAACCCAGGTTCGGTACCAGATTTCTCCCTGATGCTTCCAGCTCCATAATCAGCTCCTGATTGAATTGAATGAAGTACTGGTGGTAAGTATAAGTTCTACTGGGCTTCCACAAGAACACATTAATATACAGAACATGTTATATGTTTACATTATTTATATCACAGAAAAAAATAAGCCATTGTGGTGAGTCAGTGGTAATGACATCTGATTTATATCAAACTAGAACATAAAACTAGCAAATATGTCTTGATATGTGATTCTGTGACCTGAAAATGCACACACACACACACACCCACACACACCCCCACACACACACACACACTCCCAAACACACACACACACTCCCACACACACACACACACTCCCACACACGCACAAATAATCCAGACACATACACACAAACACACACAACCTTGTGTCTGTGGGTGTGTGAGTTTTTTTTTTTCCACAATATCGTCTGCAGCACTGGGTGATGAAAGCTTTATTGCTCACCCTTGACCTTCGAACTCTTAACACTCTCTCCCCCTGACCCCACCCTGCGTGGCACACACAATTAACACACACACACGCACACACACACACACACACACACAAACACAGCAGGGGTACCTAATCTCACACCACATTATATGACCAACTCCCTTCAGTTCCTCTGCTGCTACCTTTCCCCTCCGAGTGACCATCACAGCCTTAAGCCTTAGAGCCATAACCCTTAACCCTTACACCTTGTCGGAACAAGCTCTCAAATCTAGTATTACATCACATCTCAATGCCCTATTCACTGTCTTCACTGGAAACATCATTTTTCTACATTGAGTCAAAAATGTAAACAACCTACAGACAGTTAAAGGCCCTAAAAGCTTAACTACAAATTGGCACTGTCTTATCTAAAACCTTTTTTGAAGATAAAATACCATAATACATTAATATGCAATGGCAGTCATTTACAGCATATAAATAATAATAATAAGAAGAAGAAGAAGAAGAAGAAGAAGAATGCATTATTACTAAATGAAACTTCCAGCACACTAGCGATTCAGTCAGTATAACAGCTCTCCTCCACCTCTTGGATTAGTTTCTCTTCATCCATTTTTTGGCAAGTTCCACTATGTCTTTTATGAAAGGCAGCTGGCTTACGATGCTTGCAGCTGACACAGACAGCTTTATTGATTACAGCGGGAGTTTTATGATTTTGTTGTAGTTGCTTACTTGCGTCTGCTTTTGGTTATTCCTGTAAATTAATTGCACCATCACATAGTTATACAATAAATTACATTCGATTTACATTATATAGCCACAGGTAAGATTCTGCACTTCCAAGTTGTCCAAAATAAGAAGTCAGGAAAAACCACAGCAAAAAAGCAAAGGAGAAGTGCACACATCTATAACATAGTAATATCTCCTTTCCTACTTAAGGATATACACTATATGGACAAAAATATTGGGACACCAATACTTTTGACATTGCTATAACGGCTTCCACTATTCTTGTAAGGCCATCCACAAGATTTTGAAGTGTTTCTGTGCAAATTTGTGACCATTCATTCTGTAGAGAATTAATGATGTCAGACACTGATGTTGTATGAGAAAGTTCATCCCAAAGGTGTTGGATGGGGTTGAGGTCAGGGCTCTGTGCCAGTCAAGTTCTTCCACACCAAACTCCTCCATCTATGTCTTTATAGAGTTTGCTTTGTTCACTGGGGCACAGTCATGCTGGAATAGAAAAGGTCCTTCCCCAAACTGTGTCCACAAAGTTGGAAGTATGGCCATGTCCAAAATGTCTTGGTATGCTGTAGCATTAAGACTGTCCTTCACTAGAAGTAAGGGGCCTAGCTCAAACCCTATAAATCACATGTGTCCCAGTACTTTACTCCATATAGTGTATATACTGTGAAGGTGGAAAGTTTAGAATATGCATATTGGACAGAATTTCTCTGTTTGTTTCAACGTATGACTTAACTCACTATAAGGTAGCACTTTATTTGTATGGTGCAGAGCAGGACTTGAGGGGCAAGATCTGGGAACAACTTGTAAATCTTCACTGAATTGTTGTCTTTCCTTGCACGTAAGTGCCAGTTCCTTCCACGCTACGTTCACTCCAGCTGTATTAAAACTGTGAAAGACAGAGGCGACATACCATCTTCAACTGGTATCTTCAACTTATTCACTTCTCTAGAGATTTTCTCTAATGTTGAGTCTGGTTGCACAGGACTATGAGAGGTCAAAATTAATTTTGCTGCATGTAAAATGTTCTCCACACACACAACACACTTCTGCATTCTTAATTTGTGTTTTAAATTGAATTTTCAGGGGACTTTTAGCTATGCTAACCTACGTCACATCTTGGGCTAACAACATGGGCTAGTTGAGGAGAGCACCGATGCCCCCTAGAGCTTCGTCTTCACAAGATGAATTGGTTTTGAAATTTCACACTCAGTTTGTTCCCACCCTAATAAGTCTACGTTCCCACCCACATTTAGCCCAACATTTCTCATGGTTATCGCCAGATCTTTTCATCATGAGATCAGGTTGGGCCTCATAGGACTACATTAGTACAGTGTAGATGCCTTGCAGATGCTTTACTTGTCGCTAGATTACGCAGACGTAAACATCATTAAACATCACATTAACCCACTACATTAAACATTACACTCTCTGAGAGCTCACTGTTCTCAATCCAGAACAGAATCCTAACCCTAACCCTTAACCTGGTTCTAATACCAATCCTAATCAAAGGGTACAGCAATAATAAGAGCTTTTCCAGATTACACAGGTCAACAAAAAATGTTTTTGTAATCATCAGAAACCACAACACACTTTTCTAAACCAGTTTTTCATGCTGATTTCAGATCTGCTTTCATATTTTTCAGTCACATCAACTTTTTGAATTATGAGCAATATTAGATTTGTAATGGCCTTGCATGCGGTTTTTATTAAACCGCAAGCACCAATCAAGTAACTGTTTCATTATTTTCAGTGCAAAGTCAGATAGGCGCACACTGTGGCACTGATATAATGATCACAAAAACTGTATATGCTAGGGAATAACTAAACACAGATTTGAAATCAGCATGAAAAACACTATAAAACCCACATAAACGGATCTCAGATGATTTTGATCTGTTGACCTGTGTTATTTGTTAATTATCTGAGCATTGATAGAACATCTAGGACCATGGAAACATGTGAAAAAAGTGAAAAATATAACTGACTGACCAGCTGAACTTAGAAGTAGTGTGTTATCTCAAATAATATATCTTTTCGTTTGCTTTTGTATGATCCTGCAAAATAGAAATAGAAAAAAGGGAGCCCTGTTTGTATCAAAAGGGCTATTGTATTGGTGGTTCTATCTGTAAAAAAAATGTATCAGCAAAGCAACATTTTGGATTATGGATAGAGCCATAAACCTGTTGCATTATCAAGTTTGGCTCGGGTTTTTCTGTACCTGTCCGGTTAACCTAAACATGGTTTTATTCACATGGTTTGTTAAGTAAATTTGGGACAACAAGAATCTGACCAAAAGAGCTGCAGTTGAAATGTTGTCATAGAAAGTTGTCTAATAAACACGTTTTTGTTTTGTAACAAAACACTGTGCTACTGTCCAAAATTATGAATGATTTATACTGAAGAAGGCTCTCTCATGACGCTGACTGGGATAAGTGGCTAAGACGAAGGATGGATGGATGAATGGATTTTAGTAAATATTTACTAGTGATGCCCAATGGAGTGTAATAAAGAACACACACCTCCCATCCAACCCCATCCAACTGCTTTAGTGATAACTGTGAGTTATTCTGAAGGTTAAACAGTGATAACCTTTGGTTTTATAATAACTTATTCAGGTCTCTATGAGGTGATGGTGATGGTGATGGTGATGATGATGATGATGGTGATGGTGATGATGATGATGATCATCATGTTGACAGTGATCATCTTCTGCAGTGGCAACAATCTAGAGACTGCAGAACACACTGAGGTATACATAGAATGAAAGGAGTTAGAGCAAGCTAAATGTGACGGAGAAGGGGAGAAGAAAGCAGAGAAGAGGGGGAGGGAGTAAAGGAAAAAAGAGAAGGAGAAGGGGAGGAAGTGGAAGGGCACTTCAACAGTAAGACGAGCCTTGAGCCATGTGTGAGATTTACTGCTGGACGTGTGGAATGCTTCTCACATTTGGAGAACGAAAGTAGAGGCTCAAGAAATATGTGTGTGTGTGTGTGTGTGTGTGTGTGTGTGTGTGTGTGTGTGTGTCTATGTGTGTGTGTATCTGTGTGTGTGTTTCTGTGTGTGCATGTATCAGTGAGTAAAAGAGATCATCTCTATATATTTATATATGTCTATGTACAAGAAGCTGTCCACTGTAATATCTTAAATACACACACACACACACACACACA
>JBBPCY010000156.1:10581211-10592040 GCA_037974405.1 Brachyalestes nurse | reverse complement strand
CCATTTCTCTCTCTCTCTCTCTCTCTCTCTCTCTCTCTCCCTCTTTGCACATCTTGGCAAACCACAGGGGATCAGATGATGTATGTAGCAGAAAGGCTTTGGTGTTCCACGAAGTCTATTTAAAAGCGCCAATATAGATCTCTCTCTCTCTCTCGCTCTCTCTCTCTGCTAATGGTAAATCACTATTACTTGTTGCTCTGTGGCCTAATTCTCCTTGTGTCCTATTTAATGCTCCACTTGATTGAGCATAATGATAAATTCTACATTGGACTGATTTTGATTGGATATTTGTGACCATAGCATGATCAAATATCTGCTTAAGAAAAGTATATCAGCTGCTATACACCAGTGCCCTACAGGATGATGTAAGCTGCATGGGTCAAATGAACGGGCCATGTGTACAGTGCCACCCTCAGTGTGCTTGTGCATCAACTGCATCAGAGAAAAACTGCCTGTATGCTAAATTTCAGACATTAAATATTCAGACCTTAAATGCAATCCATATGCATTAATAATGTACATATTGCATATTTTCATGACTCCACAGTAACTTGTCATGTCTCTGATGTTGAATTTTCAGTGGATCTGTAAAACCGGCATTGGCTAGGCTGAGGGGTAGCTCTCCTACCAGATAAGGATTGCCGTTGGATCTCCTAATGTCACAGTGATGCCCTTAAAGAATCATTTTAGTAATTTTCAACCTTCGTGTAATCATAGTCCTCACTGGCCTTGTCCTGAGATTATTCATTATTAGGAAAAAAACTAAATGGTTTAGTATAAAAATCAGTATCACTCACATCATTTGCTACCCACATTTTGAGTCTTGAACATGATCTGGATAGATAACTGTTGAAGCTGACACATGGACGTTTACATTTACATTTATGGGATTTGGTAGATTTGGTTTTCCAGAGCGATGTACACTGGTGCTTTGTCGTCCAGAAAGAAAACGTACCGTTACACCAGTAAACCCAGATTTAAATTAAGGGCTCCTAGAATTCTACCAGAGATGGAGTCAGTAATTCACCAGGGCCCTATCAGAACACACAGAGAAGAGAAAGAAGACAGGTGTCTTTTTTGAGGTGAAGTTTGTTTATGGCATGAACATGTAGTTGTTATCCTAAGTGCTCAGTGAAGAGTTGGGTCTTCTGTCTTTATTTAAAGACCACTCCAGTGCCAAAGCTGAAAAAAATTCTTGATGCATGTCTTTGTCAAGTTGGGCTGTGTTTGATGCTCTAGGAGAGTGAGCTGTGACCTGTGTGAGCAGCCAGGAAGCCAGTGAAGTGTTCACAGTAGTCGAGTAGTGTGTGAGAATTTTGTACTGAAGACCAGATGTTCTGAATCATCTATAGAGGTCTTGTGGCTTTCAGAGGAAGGCCAGCCAGGAGTGAGTCAGTAGTCCAGTCTTGAGATGATAAGTGTCTGGATAAGCATCTGAGTGACATTTTATAAAGAAGGTCTCTGCAAGTTTGGGAGACATTATTAATGTGAGATGAAAATGAGACATCTTCATCTAACGAAACACTGAAAGTTTGTGCTTTTGGTTTGGCAGTGATGACAACATTTCCAAAAGTAATAACTAGGCCAGGTCTTCAGGATGCATCACCTGGGATGTACAGGAGATCTATTTTGCTAGGATTTAGTTTCAGGTGACGAGCTATCAAAGGAGGAAATATCATTCACACATGCAAATATCCAGGCTGGGATATGAGTGTCACCGGGAGGAAAGGAGAGGATGAGTTGAGTGTCAACAGCGGGGCAGTGGAAGGAGAAACCCTACGAAGATATAATATCACCAAGACAGCAAGTGTATAAGATAAGGGGGCCCAGCACTAAGCCCTGGTGAACACCAGTGGTAAGTCTTCGTGGGGCAGACATAGATTCCATGATAACTGTGACCCTTGAGGCACACAATCCATTGTTATGCAGAACCAGTGATTTTGAGTTTGGTGACTCCAACCAGGAGGACCCGATGTTGGACAGTATCAAAAACTGCCTAAAGATCTAGAAGAATTAGGACCCAAGAGAGTTTAACTAATTTGGCTGCATGAAGCTTCATAGTGACAGCTAAAAATGCACTCTTATAGAATGCTTTGAATCCAGACTGGTGTGGTTTTATTCAAGTTTTGTGGTAGAAATAGGTTGAGCTGGCTTTGTAGAGCATGCTCCAGAACTTTGGAGAAGAAGGAAAGAGATATATTGGTCAAGCACAGCCTTTTTTAGGACTGTGTGACAACAGGTGATTTAAAGGCAGTTGGAACAAGGCCTGTTCCCAAGGAGCCATTTATTAAATGAGCAATACAGGGGAGAAGATCTGGTGATATGGTAAGAAGTGTGGGTGATGGGACTGGATCAAGTGGTGATTTGGAAAGGTTGCAGGATGTCAGGTGCTGAAGAATATTATCCATGGAAAGTGAGGTAAAGCAGGAAAGTGTTTGGGAGATTGAGAGTAGAGAAGAGGGATGATGACTGCAGGGAAGGATCATCCGATCTTGTACATTTTTTCCTAAAAAAAGTCCTTTAAGGAGATGGAAGAAGGAGTTTGCAAGGGTTAGATACAGATTCTTCTAATTTGGATTTAAAGAAGGAGGATGTTGCAACAGAGATCTCAGCAGTAAATCTGGGTAGAACAGAATGATACGAGAGGAGATCAGAGTTAAGATGTGATTTCCTCCATCTACTTTTCATTGCTCTCAATTCTCTTTGGTTGTTGCAGAGTACATCATATAGCCTTGGTGAAGAGAACTGCAACTATGGACAAGTCTAGCAATATGGTTTTGCAGATAATAAAGGAAACATAGTAAACAAAATCACCTTTTCTTTGTCAGTTCACTTATACACCAATGAGCTCTAACATTAAAACCATTCACCCACACCTCTGACCCATAAAGTCATGGACTCCACAAAACTACTGAAGGTGTGCTGTGGCATCTGGCACCAACATGTTAGCTACAGATCCTTGAAGTCTAATAAACAGAGGACTCCGTGAATCAAACTAGCTTGTTCGACATTGTACGTATGCCTGATTGGACTGAGATCTGTGGAATTTAGAGGCAAAACTTTTGGTTCCTCCATTCCTGAATGTTTTTTTCAGTGTTGCTAGGTACATTATCCAGCTGAAAGAGGTCACTGCCATTAAGAAATAACATCACTATGAAAGGACATACTTGCAGCAATGTTTAGGTCGGTGGTACCTAACTAAATAACCAAATTAATGCCAGGACTCAAGGTTTCCCAGCAGAACAGTGACCAGTGCATCACACTGTCTCCAACGGCTTGCTCTCTTCCCATAGTGAATCCTGGTGCCATCTCTTAAACACTCATCAATAAACCTTGGGTGCCCATAAACCTCTTGCTGGTTCACAGGTTCTCTTTACTTTGACTACTATTGGTAGGTATGAATCAATGAATACCAGGAACACCCCACAAGATTCTCAGACCTGGTTATCTTGCCATCTTGCTCAATCTGGCTATTGTCAAAGTCACTTAGATCTATAAACTAAATATATATTGTGTCTTTTCCTAAACTTTTAAAACGGAACAGTAATATGTTTATTATAGTGTGTTTTGACAATTTGCCACCCTTGCATTGAACCACTTTCCAGAAATATTTCACTTTAATTAGTTACTTTAATGAAGGCTTGAATCCACTGTGATAGTTACTGTTTTTAAAAAAAATCTTGAATACCTGTAGTGTCTCACCTTACATTTTACTAACGGAGTGAACATCCAAACTATTGCATCTATAATAAAGAATATGTCAGTTAAATGTTTGTTCTAATCTTCAAAATGCTTGTACATTATAAGGCAAATTCCTAAAGAGCACTTCACTATCAAGGGTCACCCCTCCCCATTAAACCCCTCTTTACTTAGACAACCAATGGCAGTAGTTGGTAATTAAACAAATGCACCTTCAGAAATTGAGCTGTTTTTCACAGGGGAGTAAATGACAGGGTGAAATCATACAAGGTCTAAATTATAATGAATTATTCTTTTATACTCTTCTCAGTTGTCTTTCAACTAACACTGAGAACTATCGTCAGTTGGAAAAAGAGTAAAATATGTCTCCTTTAAGTCATACCATGGGGCAGTGAAGGATGAAGTGATCTGAAATTCCAGCTAAAGTCCAGCATTAGAAATCTGGAGCACTGGTCATGCAGTCGGCATGGTGCAACAGGCTAAAGTTCTTTCGCTGCCAACTTTGAGAATCCACCCAAAATATCTTTGCCGGTCATGCAGTGTGCACACTCACCAGCTTCAGGACACAAGCTACCATACAAATGCTACTTTAATCTAAGAGTGTGACTACTCTAATGATTGTATTACATACCGTGTGAAGAAAGATTAAGAGGTTTAACATGTTGTCGCCATCAGAACAAAGCCTTTGAAATAGTAACATTACGAAGAAAAAATCCTCATTCCAAGTAGTTTTTGAACCTTTCTAATGGTCCTTTCATCATGAAATGCTCACACAATTTAAAGAGCATTTTCACCAAAGCTGAAGCTACGAAAGTTTGTAATGACAATGTCAATATGTAGCAGATAATAGGCAGTTTTTTAAAAAGAAAAAAAAATCATTTTGGGAACATTTGTCCATATTAAATTTTTAACTCCAATTTAATTCTAAACTGTTTGCTGATTATATCAAATTTCACTTGACAAAAGTCTTGGTCATGCTGATCAGTTTACATCAGTCTCCAATATAGCTTCAGCTCCAAAATAAATTATTTGTAATAAATCTTCCTAGGAGGCGCTGTTCCTACAGTGCTCAGTGTAGAATGGAAAAACGCCAAAGAATCAGAGTACAGTACAGAGTTGATTGATAGACATTAAACAAATGTAAATTATGAATAAAATATTTTCCATGGCAATCCTCCTGGCTAAAAAGTATCGCACTGTGATTATACACGTACGGTCTAGCATATACTAAACCTAAGTTATTGTGCTAAACCAGGAACTCGGCCTCCAAGCATAATCCTTCAGGCTCTAAATCTTGCACTCTGGGAAGCAGTCGTCTTCATGTTGGCATGCAACTATTTCTTCTTCCTTCTACAACCCCATGTTTAGAGGAGCAGAAAAAGTAGGCCAAAGTTAAAAGGGAAATCTGGCCAGCAGTAATACACCCCCCCCCCCACCCCAAATAGAAGAAGAAGAAGGAAGGAGAAGGGACAGAATTGTGTAACATCATTTCATATACAATTAAAATGTCCTAGTTATACATATGATTATAACAACTGTCTGTGACCAATAAATCCATCTCTCTATCTTTTGCCTAAAATAATATGTGGTTTTGTTCTGAAATCCACATCATTCAAAATATGTACCACATATATTTTTGACCACACGGTTCACACATTTTATGACAGAAGCTGGTCATGTTGCCTGTTTAAATTTCTCACATTGAATATAAGAAAATCATGAGATAACTTATTACACAGTTTTTTTTAAACACTGGGGTTCACACAACTCAAACTAATAGGTTTTGTCAAAAGTTCTCATTACTTGTTGCATAGTACATTCCAGTACATTTTTAAAAACTGGAATTCTCTTCTAACTGGGACTCTTTCATCACACAGCCCCACCAAGCATTTTCTAGTCTTAGGCTCCCAGTTATGGATCACTAGGGCTCAAACTCACAAATTGTTGTGGTCAGGATGAACAAGTAGACGGTTGTACCACTCAAGAGCCCTTTTAAGTTGCTACATAGGCCAACAGGTTTAAACTGGCCTAATGAAAAAATGTTACAGTACACTAAACATGTGGATACAAAGATGGATATGAATACAAAATTATTCAGGAGCTTCCATGTGGTGCAAGCATCTAAATATTCACCCACAACCTCACGAGACTGTGAGCTTGAACACAAGCAATAACACAGCAATCCATATTTGGGAGACGAAGAGGAGATGCATTTAGTGTGATGATGACGTGTGATGGCCAACTAATGGATAAACTGAGTAAAAGACCAATTCTATATTGTTCATCCAACAGTTATCTCAAAAAGCTATAAACTCAGGTAATTTTAAGTTAATTTAAGCTACTTTATCAGTGCTTTCATGCATAGCTAAAGACAAAAAATGTGGCCAGTGCTTCATTTACCCCAGACGTAGTAAATCAGTAAAGACATGTCTAAAGATTAACGTTTGCTTCTTTAGTTTAGAACTGGAACTACAAGGCTAACTTAGCTAATTAGCACTGGTTGAGGACAGAGTATGACTGTGTGCCATAAAAAGCTCATAGCTTTTGGAGATTTTTTGCTGAGTTAGTCCTTTAAATTTCTCGTGGCACTTCCACAATTGTCCTTGAGCTGTCTTCATTTAAAATAAACTGAAACTGCTCTAAGTCAACTTTCTGCTTTAGCGTAGTTAAAACACTGACAAAGCAGGAGAAGTTTTAACCTGCTGGATCGTTCGGCACCCCTATGCTTAAGCAAACATATACACAAGTGAGCGCTTGTGTGGAGTCATTTTGTGTGTGTGTGTGTGTGTTTGTGTGTGTGTGATGAGGTAATGGTTAGTGCAAGCTCTTATCAGATGGAGAAGGGGAGCCAGGTGCATTTCCTGCTAGATTCTGAGCCTTGGCTTCACAAAAGCCTCTTTGTCCGGCCTGTTTCCCTGTCACTGTGCTGCTGTACTGCATCGCAGATTCAGCCCAGTCTCCTGGCCCTCTCTCGGCCTTCCCTTCTCTCTCTCTCTCCTCCCGCCTGGGAGAGACCAATTAGTGACAATACAAGTAGGTTAGGCTGCCCATTCAGAGAGGGCATTGTTGAGCACAATGCCAGGAGGATTGTAAGCTAACAATAAGGCCCATAGGCCAGTGCTAGAGTGTCACTGACATTGTTGGGCTAAACCAAGAGAGCTATTTAGTTCCTGTGGAGTGAGAGCAGAGACCTGAGCCCTCTGTGTGTGTATGTGTGTGTGTTTGTGCGTGTGTGTGTGTGTGTGCGTGTGTGAAAGAGAGAGAAGAGGAGAGATTTGAGAATGAAAGGTTTGTGTTTCATGGCAGAGACTTGTTTTTTGTCACTTACACAACCTCTTTCTTTCTCCTGCTTTTTCTATCATATCACTCCATTACAGTTTCCATCAGTGGCTCCTAGAAAACACACACACACACACACACACACACACACACACACACACACACACACACACAAAGTCAATAGTTCTATGGCCCTCATAATGATGGGAAAGGGATGATGTAATGTTCCCAGTCTGCAGGTCAGAGGTGAGAGGTTATTTAAGTGCAGGCTTAAAGGGCAAACTCTAGTGGAGTTGTCTGAGGTCGTGACCTTCCATCCAAGGGTTCCCTTTCAGCTGAGTTTTGATATCATACCATTAGTAACATACAATTCTTTCTCTTTCTCTGTTGCTCTCTCTCTCTCTCTGTCTCTCCCATAAACACACACACACACACACACACACACCAAATCAGGTGGCCTTCCTTTTTTAGCACAGAAATGTCTCACTGAGGTCACGCATCTAGCTCAGTTCGGAGTCACCCATAATGGAGGGGGAGGAGATAAGGAGATGACCTGAAAATGAAATCTTTTGGTGTCCAGTTTAGTCAGATTTCATCACCTTAGCGTTCCATTCTAATGCAGATCATTACTTAAAGGAGCTTGTTTTTTTTAACAGTGGAAAACTAAATTTGAAATTGTAGGGAAACTTGCTAAGAATTTCTTTACAATGGTGGTGAAAGGAACCATGGTCTGAGATGTCTTTTATGGGTAATATTTTGCATGTACTGCTACAACTTGAATGAATTTTGATCTATTTATCCATGGCCGGTTTGTCTAACAGTTTCCTGTGAGGTAGATTTTATGGATATTACACTCCTCAGATGTCTGTTTTCAATCACCACTGCAGTGAAAATTGCTTTCTAGAATTCTTTTAACAGACATTCTTATTAAATTTACCATTCACATTGAATCTGACAGCATATTATTAACTATGCGTACTGGCACGTCTCTGAATGAAATGTCTCTGAAAATGATGACAAGCAGTTTTAACTTTAACTAATTCTGCTAATGGTATTTTTATAGTGTTTTATTATATATATAAATATATTTAATGTATAAACCCTTATAGTCACGCGTGAACACACCACAGCACAATGTTTAGTTTAGTTCGAGTTTTATTTATTTATATAGCACATCATCATACACAGAAGGTCATTCAATGCGCTTTACAAAAATTACAATTAAAGCAAGGATAAAGAAAATTTAGAATAAAATATACAGAAGTAAAAAGACATAAAAGCGCATTAAAAGTGCAGTAAGAGTGCAAATATTTAAGAATACATAAAATAAATGTTAAAGTGCTGTAAAATGTTTAAAGGAAGGCGGAGGAGAATAGTGCTGTTTTTAGCAGCGAATGTGAAATTCTTTCACTGCATTTTAACCCATTCGCCAAATGAAGTAATGGGCCGCCTGGGGAGCAGTGTGAGTGGACGGTACCTTGCTCAAGGGAACCTCAGTGGTGACACTAGCAATTGGGATTCAAACCCCCAACCTTCTGATTGCAGGGCAAGCGCTCTAACCACTAGGCCATCCAGCTGCCCAGTGTATATAAATAATGTTAAATAAACATTTTAGTTTTTTGCTTGTGGTGTTTCTACTATTTGTTTATATCACTGATATCAATCTCAGACAGGTGTGATGATTAGTTTCCCAGGGAAACTACTCAAAGAGGTTGTTCCACATTATTAACCAAGTCACAGTTTTCATGCAGTATAGGAAAAAGATCTTTTGGCAGATGAAAAGCGAAAGGAATGAAAACATTGGACTTAAACGAGATCATCGTACCGCTAAACAATTTTTGTGTGATTCAGAGAGGAAACGGCTTTGTTCAGAAAAAGGCAAATGAGTTTGTTCAGAAAAAGGCATATGAAGGAAAGTTTCTGCAATTGCACCGTATTAAGAGAACAGTTGTTGAAATGCCACTGATGAGTAGGAAGCAGGTATTTGAAGTAGTTGGTGCCTCTGGAGTGTCAAGAACCTCATGATGCAGGATACTGCAGAGGCTTGCAGCTGTGTATTCAGCTGTATTTCAGCGTTCTGGATGCTTGGTGGATGGCCATCATATCCCAACAAGGCTGCGATGTCAGCAGGTGGCAGAGTGGTGTTTTGGGCTGCAATAATGGGGAGTGAGATGGTAGGCCTCTTTAGGGTGCCTGAAGGTGTCAAAATGACCTCTGCAAAATATATGGGGTTTCTAACTGACCATTTCCTACCATGGTATAAAAAGAAGAACCGAGGTTTCCACTGTAAAATCATTTGTTTTTGCCCACTAGATGGTGGTAACCACTATCGGCACAGAGCAGGAGCGTGTCCGAGCAGAAGCATAGTGTCTGAAATCGCACACTTACGTGAGTGCACTGAAATGTAGTGCGTAGCGCGCACTGAGCACTTCCTTCTGTAGTTCACACTAAATGGCACACTAACATTTAGCACTTTTGATCGCGATTCTCCAGTCTGCCAAAATATCTGCCGGCTTTTGTTTACACAATGAATTTCCTCGTGGTTTTATTTGCTTTTGTTTTTGTTTAGTTGCCTCTGCTTGAGCTTGCACCAGCATTTCATTGTTCGCTACCATTATTGAACTCCAAAAACTTGTCAAAAGTCTCTTCCGCTACGTAGTCAAAATGGTGTCCGCCTAGTGTGCGTACTGTGCATCATTCTGCGCTGCGTTTTTTGGCCGTTTTCAGTGCACTGTCCGGGTACACTGAATTTTAGCTTAGTTGTCAGTGTGAACACACTAAGCACTAAAATCGCACACTAAAAGTGTGCAAGTACGCAATTTCGGATACACCCACAGTGTTTTGGAATGCTAGCAAGAGTGGTATAGAAGTATATAAAGATATAATATGTAATTACTTCAGTTTTTATTAACCTGCCCCTACATCACAGAAAATGGTATCTTTAAGATTGTGTTATTTGTAAGAAATGCTCTTTTTATGGTGTTAAACTTAGAAACAGCATTTTGTTACTTTTAGAAAGAACACTGTGTTACTTTTATAAAGTGCATTGTGTTACTTATAGAAAGTACATGGTGATACCTTTAGAAAGACCATAGTGTTACTCTTAGAAAGAACATTGTGTTACTTTTAGAAAGGGCATTGTGTGATTTTTAGAAAGGACACTGAGTTACCTTTAAAAAGAACATGATGTTACTTTTAGAAAGGGCATTGTGTTACTCTTAGAAAGGAAATAACATTACAAAATAATCCACAGGACAAGTGTATACACATGACGTGATGAACTTGCAGAATTGTGCACATGTGCACATATTAAAGGTTGTGTTGGCACGCCCACATACTTTTGACTACACAGCATTTATCTCTACAAATGTGCTGAGACTGCCTGACTGGACAAATGAAGAGAATGAAGACAAAGTTCTCGATCACAACAATTACATGACACAGAAGAGGACGAGTATTGAATGGTAATTTATCTGAGCAAGAGGATTATTTCATGTCTGTAGTTTTAGTAGTCCTAAACAATAGCTGCAGTAGTGCTTTCACTTACATTTATGCTGCACACATAGTCATCTGGCAAACAAATGCTAAAATTACTTCTAAGAGCATATTGGAATTTGTATGTTTTTAAAATACTACGATCCTGAACTGAACTGATATTTTGAACCATTCATTCATTCATTAATTCACTTTCTGTTAATGCTTGATCCTTATAAGGGTCACAGGTACACGGAGCCTATCCTGGGGTCTAATGGCGCAAGAAACGGACTCACCTTGAGCGGGGCTATACTTAACCAATGAAACCAATACAATATGCACTGTCCGTAATTTACCGTTTTAAAATAAAAGTTGAT
>JBBPCY010000156.1:10557079-10569699 GCA_037974405.1 Brachyalestes nurse | reverse complement strand
AGCTGGCTGGTTGTGATAAAACTGCTGGGGAGTTTGTTTGTAAGAGTTTTGTTGTGTTTTGGCCAGCTGGGTGGAGCATGTTTTAAGTTTTGGACAATGGTGAACCGGTAGCTGAACAATCGGTTCTGCGGCAGCTTGTGGTGACTCCTTGGGGTCTGCTGTACAGGTTGAATCCAAAAGAAGTGGTGTCGAAGCGTTTATTGATTCCTAATTCTGTGGTAAATATGAGGACTTGAAACAAAATGGCGTCTCGAATGGTACTACTTGCACTAAGCACTAACCTCTCCTCCACCACCCCCACCCCCCAAAAGAATTGCGATACAAACCGAATCATGGGTCAAAAATCGCGATACGAACAGAATCGTGGGTTTGTTGTGTCGTTACAGCCCTAATATATATATATTATAACTACATAATATTATGTAATATTATAATACGTAATGTAGTTAAATATACGTAACAGCCATCTGCAGTCATTGCATCTGTAACTATTTGTCAACTTTTATCTAACTTATTTTAGAGCCACATAAGATGCCCCTTAAATTTAAATGACAGTTTTTCCTTCAACTTTATGCTTCTCAAAATAAAAGAACTTAATAATAGAGTAAATCAATACTAGAGTAATGCCACCTGTAGTTCCTTAAAGAGTCTTTAAAGTGTAAATGAGACATGTGTGTGTACGGAACCTTTATAAGTCCTTAAAAGTAAGGTATACCAATTAAAAGGTTTTCCTATATCCACACATTCAGGCCAAGAACACTTTGTGAAATGCTCAATAAGTCCTCAATGAGTACTGATTCAGTTCACAGCTTTAAGCATGCCTCTCTCACTAAAGGGTAAAGAGACTGATAGGACTCACCATAAGGTGTGGGAGGTGACACAGGAAATGCAGGTGTTGATGGAGGCTGGTTAAGGTCCAGCCATAAACGTCGGTCAGTCTGAGGAGTGAATTCTCCATAGTCTGGGGTGTCACTTCCATAAAGATCTCTATACTGATTCACAGAACACACACACACACGCACGCACACACACAGTCAGGGTGTGTATACACATAAACATGAATACATATTGCATGTCTTCTGTTTATTACACATATTTAACTACCTGTATGTTCTAAATGTTTAGTAGTTCTACTAATGTTGTAAACATTTAGAAGAAACAATTGTCCTAAAATTTACAGACTGATTCAGACACACACACACATAGACACACACAAACACACACCAGGCGTTCATTCACAACGGAAGTGAAATTAATCATAAGGCTAGTCAAACATACCTTAGTAGGTGGGTGGAAGTGTGTGCGTGTGTGTGTGTGTGTGTGTGTGTGTGTGTGTGGGTGGGGGCTTGGTCTTAACCTGGGATGCTTTGGAGACAGCAGGCTTGGGTGACACCTGTAACAGATCACCAGCAGGACTCTTGAATGCATGTTGGTTAGTGACATCATTAATCTGCCTATGCCTGGAGCCTGAGAAAGAGAGAGAGAGAACATCAGAATATACTCAGTATATCAGTATTTCCCAGTATTCCTCAGTTTTTATGCTGGAGCACCTCCAAACTGCACATTTACGCTGATCGGCGTATGCTGGTTTATACTTATTTATTTATTTTCATAGCATGAAAATGCAGCTTGATCGTGTGAGTTACAGTGATTAACCACATTCTTTATCCATGATCATCTACAGCCTTTTGTGGATTATTGCTTTATTATGACCCCCTCTGAGTCAGATAACTGCTGCCTGTGCAGTGTCAGTGGACTGCAACTATGGTGTTGTGATACAATACAACTGTTTGTCTGATAAACATTGATCTTTATGGTTCAGAGTCTCTAAACCCATGAAGGTGATGTGACGTCTTCAGTATCTTAGAAGTTCATACCACCGTACAGTTCTCTGACAGTGACACAAAGAGGTGAAGAAAAGTAAGTCTGTAAGGTATCTTTCACTTCAAATGCATTCCTGAGCCCTTACACAATACTTCAAACACACACACACACACACACACACACACCCACACACATGCACGCACACAGGCAACAGTACATTTTACAGTAATAACATGCTACATATTGTTTTCTATGGCATGGTCAGAGGTTTTTCACTCATTCGTCCATGTGTGAGTATGAGTGACAGTGATCAGTGAGCTTGAAGAAGAGAAAATACTACATACCCTTTAAAAAGAACCCCTTCATTATAACAACCCAGATCACTGCGATCGTTGTGTCTGTTAAAGAGCACGGCTGTAGATCACGGTTTTTTCTTGCAAGTTTGATGGACACTTAAAATGGAAAACATAACTATCGCTACAACTGTTGTAAACTTGTCTTCTTATATCCTACAGTGCTGTCACAGTTCCTAGAATCCAGTTCTCCAGTTTGAAGTCTAGGAAACCCCCCTTCTGATAAGGTGGGAGGAAACTTTGAAAAATGATAGCTGCTCTGGGGGATTTTCAGGTGCAGACTTTTTTAGAAAAAAATGTTTTCACCTGCTATTTAATGCAGAACGAAGGCAAATAGCTAAGCCGTTTACCACTCTGCAGTCAAATAACTGTGGTAACTGTCTTAAATGTGAATTATATACTTGAATTATATACTTTTGTATACAGAAAATATAAATATTTTTATGTTTGTGCAATGCATGCTGGGTTTTGTAGTGAAAGAACACTGATGAATGGAAATATGAATAAAACTGTACATTTTGTTCAGCCGATGACTCTGTGTTTAACATATTTTTGTAACAGTATATCCCACTACAATAAAACTACTCTGTTGAACCAGCAAGCGAAGCTTAGATCTGATCGATACTTTGAACAAATATTTGATGATGTAATTAAACCCACGGTGTGCACATAAAACCCTGGTGAATTACAGAGTGAAACAGAGAATGGTAGAACTGCCTCATCACTGCTATCACTGGATGATGCATTTAATAGGACCCAACATACATGTTTACCCATAAAAGCCTATATTTGGCAAAGTGGTCTCAAAAGCTTCTAGAACCTTCAATGGGCAAATATAGCTAATAGTTTTAAAGCCATTCAAGCCATTTAAACTGTTATGGTTCCACTTTGAAATAAAAAAAACATAAAGTTATCCTCCAGGACAGTCCTTTTTTTTTTTTTAATCAAACAGAAATATGATATGTTTAAAGTGGAGAATTATTGCCAATGATTATCTGGTGTTGAAGGGATCTGCACTGCTTGGGAAATGGGGATTGGTGAGCAGCCAACATTGGCAAACAGAGACCCTCTCGATTACCGCAGGATATTTCACACACTGGCTGAAATCAAATTTGGCCTTTGACGTGAAATTTTTACCAATATGTAATCTGTGCTAAAAGGACTGGAAGCATCACCAAATTGCATCACAGTCACATACACCAGGAATCTTATGAATCCAGGAATCAAGCTCCAAGAACTTCAGGCTCATGGGGATGCTGACTATGGAATAAATTTTAGCGATACGGAAAGACTGCATTCCTTCCAGCATATTTGTGACAAGAGTAGTGCAGTTTGCTGAGAGGAGTGTGCTATTTTGACATTGCAAGCAAAACTACATCAAGTTCAAACAAAGAGAAAAGCCATATGTACACCTCACCAAACACTCCAGACAAGACCTGGATGCTTATATACTAAAACAAGCACATACATGTATGCAAGCACGTAAATACACACACACACACAGACGTGCGCACACAAACACGCATTAATACACACATTCACACACACACATGGATACACGATTATGCACATGCAGGCACACTCTCTCACACACTTCTGCTTACTGAGAATCGCTCGCGGCGCACACAAATGTGAAGGAGTTTATTTTCCTTAGCTCCACCTGCTCAAGGCAACACATAGAGGCCCATTATGCATGTGTGTGTGTGTGTGCTGCTATAACTTTACTCTGTCCTAGCCAACATAAGCTTTCCGCATGACTTAAAAAAGCACACAGTGAACACATTCAAATTTCTTGCAAGAGTTTTTGAAGGCACAAGTAGCAGGTCATGTGGTGTATGTTCCCTGTTTTCTTTATTCCAATAAAGTCCATCACCTTCCAGTAAAACTGAATGAACGCCTTAATGCTCAGAAAATGTCTTGAAAACAACAGAACCACTCAGTTCAGTAAACAATACAGTCAAGATCAATCCTCATTCAAGTCAGTGTTTTAATGTTATATGTACTAAGAAGAGGAATTTTACTTCAATTAAATCTTAATTTAAGAACAAGATTGGTATTTTATTATATGAATGATGAATGAGTCACACAATAATCCAATATCTGTTGTTACATGTATGTGTATATATATATACTTTTTTAAAGGTACTATTTTTTTTAATCTCTGTATGAACTGAAAATCAACAGCACACAGTGATTTTAATATTGATATATCAGTTTTGAATTGCATTTTATGTGCCTTATTTGCTTAAAGTAAAGTGGCCTCTTATAACACACCATAGTACATTTAAGACTTTCATCCAAGTGAAGCAGGAGGCGGCCAACAATGGGGGACACCCGGGGAGCAGTGTGTTAGGGATCTTGCTCAAGTGTGGCATCACTAGCAGTCCCTGGATTCGAACCCATGGCCTTCTGATCACAGGGCTAGCTCTCTAACCACCAGGTCACCAGCTGCCACAAAGGGACAAGTTTCTGCTCCAATGTTCTAAGTTTCTGCTCAAATAACTTTTAGATATCAACAAACTTCAAAATCCCAATAGAGAAGCTGAACTGACAAAATGCCACATGTGGTCGTGTTGCATGACACTTGTTGTATATCCATATCCTGTATCTGATGTATAATATGTCTCCAGGGACACCTGTTTCACCTACCTCTTAGATCACAGTGTATACAGAATGCAATACACATCCCCAGTAAGAACATAAACTAAAAGTGCCTAGAGACAGTTTGTTCAGAATAAGCATTCAAATGATTTTCATACTTTTTATTCAGTACAAATGTCTTGTTTTATTGCTTTTCATGCATTTTCATACTCTTTTTCATCCCAAACACTAAACGTTTGTGTTAATAATTTGTATTTGGGTTTCTGAGATAAACTGAGTCTGTGCTGAATCAGAGTATATACATCAAATAATAATATATCAAGTATCTAAGATCTTGTCCAAAATATAATATTTTTCATATCCAGCTCTTTATTTAGAATCATTCGAACAACTGTATACAATTTCAGGAATTAACGGTACTTATGTTTATTTTTATTTTTTCTAATTTTAGATAGTATTTTTACAAGTAAAATCATAACTGCTAGGATAACCTAAATGCTAGAATGACTTCAAACAATTTGATTAGGTGCTTAAGGCTTTTACACAATGATTTTATGCAGCACCACATGGGGAATCTTACCTGACTGATTGGATTTTGCTTGTCCAGTTGAATGGCCAATTCCGTTGGTGTGCAGAGAGGCTGAACGGATCATGTGACCTCTGGCGCGTGTGGGTACTGGTTCAAACTCAGGGTCGAGGTCTAGGATCAGTTGGTTCAGCTGCTCGATTGATTGATCAATATCTATGGCGAGGGAGGCAAACTCATCATCCTTCTCCGCCTCCAACTCCACCTCTGGAGTGCCAGTAGTTGGTAATGTGGAGTTGCTCCTCCCAGTTTCTAGTCCCACCTCCACCCTCTGTTCCAGTCTGTCTGATGAGGGGTACACGTAAGGATTAGCAGAGACCAGCTGCTGTTGCCTGACCCACATGTGTGTTTGAAAGCCACTGGACACTGTGGTGTGTGTGTGAATCTGGGTAGAGTTCACGCCAAGACAATATGGCTCATCTGAGCCATGGCATACCCCATCTTCAGCACCCTTTGATAACAAGGCAGGGAGTTCATGGCCTGCTTCTTTAGAGTCTGACACTATAACAGCAGCACTGTTGGTAAGAGGGGCATCTCCATCATCTAGAATATCAGTTTCCCGCTCTGTGGTTGGGGTTCCACCATTAACATGAAGCTCACGGGTCATAACCTCCAGACTGGGCAGCTCGCCCTCCATGTTGTCCCCAGCAGTGGCTCTCTCCAGCTGGGTGCGGTCCTCTGGGCTGTGGCTGGTCTGGAGTCCAGCAGATGGCCCTCCGGTCCACAGTGAGTTACTGGATAGCCCAGAGTCGCTGCTCACAGAGGGGGCACGTTCATGCGGCTGAGCTGGGGTATAAAAAATAAAGAGAATGTGAAAATTAGACTAGATACAACAGGGATGTAAAAAAGCATCACAAGGTGGTGATTCAATTGCATTTACTTGAACACATACATTTAATTAGTACTGCTATGAAAAATAGTATAATATTTATATTACATCCACATTGAGATCTGAGAGGAATGTATAATCTTGTACTGTTTACTATATATGAGAATTACAGGAACAGTTGTACATTGATACACTGGTACACATAGAATATGCGATGAACTACTAACCATTTTACGTTCAAAACAAATCATCTGGCTAATCTCACATGCAAAAGCAAAATAGACAGGGTGTATTATTTTCATGGTCAATATTTCAGTACTGTGTAAATGGCACTTTCTGTCACATTTGTATTTTTAGGGCATTAAAAAAACAACTGCAAAAAAGTCAAACAAAATAATCCAACTGAGTGATGGTGAAATGTGGGATTTTATTCACTTCTTCATTTCCCCAATCATACTGAAATCAGACTAGGTGGTGTCATCCTCTTAGGCCCTACGGTTTACTATATGTTACCATGGCGACACAGGTGTGTTGAAAACTCGTCACATCTGAAGCCTACGCGTTTGCTGAGATACACTTTCATACTGAATGTACAGTGTGTCAGAACTGAACGTCTAGACGCATAATGTCAACATCCCAAACAAAGAGTAGCTAACATGTTAGTCATCACACACACACACACACACACACACACACACACACACCAGACTGGCTTTGTCCAGATACGCCATGGTGTGACCATCACATGGCCTTGCAAAACCAGCACATCAGTCATGCTGCTGCTGAACGCCGATCGGACTTGATAACGTGTGTCATGTGTCCTAGACACACACACACACACACACACACACACACACACACACACACACACACACACACACACACACACACACACACACACATACACATACACACTCACACATAGAACTGCTCATCTCTGATATCACGGCTAGTCTTCAGCATCAATCTACCAGCAGTGTCAAGCATGCAGGCTTCCCAAACACAAATGCAGATGCAGAGTCTCAAATGCCCCAGCACATAGCTCCTAACTCTCCAGTGTGAGACTTTCTATGCTCTGCTTTGCTCACTTCAACAGCATTCCAGACACAGCAGTTAATCAATCTTTTCCATATGTCGGGTTCCACCACACAGCATGCATGAACCTAAGTGCAACTTTAGACTGCACTGAACAAAGATAATCAAAGAGATCCTTATCAGTCTAATCAGAATCTCTACAAGTCTGTCAGCTACCAGAACGTCTGCCAAAGGTATTTCATTTTTTGAAGTTTTTTTTTTTAATCAACAGAAGCTGAAATTATTATAATGTACTGAAGCACTGAATTGTTATATGATGCATTTGTCTCATGACATATTTCAGGTACAGTGTCCTTGGGTTAAAGAATGGGTTAAGCCTTCATTTGTATTGAGTAAGTTCTGAAATTTCATAAAACATGTGAGTGCATTCCCCGAACTAAAAAAAGAATGGATATTCCCTTTTATCTGGTCTGGAGTGCGTTGTGGTTTTGCCTCAGTGCGCTCTAAATCAGGGTGTGTGAGCAGTGAGATAATGCTTTGGATGGTGTGTGAATATCTGTGTGTGTGCCCAAATGTGTATGTGTGTGTGGTGGTGAGAGCGAAACACACTAAACATTCCCCCAACACCACCTTTTACACAAACCAGATGCAGCCAGGAGAAACCAGAGAGGAAGAGAACACTTACTAGTTCCGCACACACACGCGGCATGGGTTCATCCATAAATTCCATATGTATTATGAACGCATAGTTATCTATGTAGTAATACCTTTGTCAACTAAAGTCAGTCTAAGCCTCAACTCGTTATGTTCTGATTTTGTTTCTCAGTATGTTAAATACAGCAGATAAACTAATTGTGTGTTAAATGTGTGTAGAAAGTGTGTGGGGTGTGTACTTATTTTCATTGATAAAACAGAACAACAACAGGCCACACACACACGCACACATACACACACACAAACCCCTCAGTAAACCAGTAACTCATAGCAACCACAGTCTCGAGAGAAAGAAATCCAAATACCAGGCATGCATGATAAAATCCCACAGCTGGCTGGGGGGACTCACACACACACACCGAGAAGCCCCCTCTTCATGATGTCATCTTCCACGGCACTTATCGGCAAACCTTTGCTTAAACTTTTAAAACCCCAGAATATGTAAGTACTTAAACGAATCGCCAACATTTCACTTACAACCAACACTGTAAACCACCAAAATATGGATAACATGGCAAAACACTGTGGCTGTATTACAGATAACTACAGAACCCCCTCATTATGTCCCCTCCACTGAATTACTAAATCACTGTTGTGGAGTGTCCCACTATATATCATATTCCCCAAAGTTCGGGGCATCTCTGTTATTACACAACTACAAAACCACAATAACTCATCATCATTCCTACCGTATTCCTAATCCCTGGAAATGCCGCAAATTAGTATCAACATTCCTTGGCTCCACACTGAAAAAGCCACACACATTACACAGCGAAAGGCCAGGCCCATTCAACACAGACATTTAACTGTATAATACAAACCTACATCTGTCAAAATTAATCTAATAAAACATTCTCTTTATTACTCCATTTCTTTATTACTCTGAAAGCCAAAAATAAATCAACCACATCCCTGATAGTATTTGTCAATAATCTACAAAACCAATAATCAAACCTGCTATAAAATACCTGAGCATGCATACAGCAGCCAAGACTGACTCGGGGACAGAAAAGTGAGGAAAAGGAAGGTTGTTTTCGGTGACCATGAGTAAAAAGAAAGAAGGGGAAAAAAGTGGGATAAAAGTTTGGAAGGTTTAAGTTCTAACCGTGAGATCCTGCTGGTGACTTGTCCTTCTGAGTCCATTCTTTCTCTTTCTCTTTGCTTTTCTTTCCTCCCTCACTCTCTACGCACAGCTTCATGCAGGCAGGCAGCTTGCATTCTTTACCATGAGGTGATAACAGCTCCCCTGGGCTGCCTTTTCTTTCCTCTTCACTCTCTCGCTCTCCTCGTTCCCCTGCTGCTTCACTCTGCTCTGATATGCTGTCGCCCCCCTCTCTTCTGTTGCTTTGCTCCAATATGCTTCCCTCCCTCCCTCCCTCTCTCTCTCCCTGTCTTTCCCCCTCTCTCTCTCTCTCTCTCTCTCTGTACAGGTAACCCTGTGCGGCGCCTCTTCTGATGTATGGGAGGATCCTGGCTAAGAACAGATAATTCCATGCAAAGTAGCCAGTGGTCCTTGGAACATGAGTTTTACACACACATACACACACACACACACACACACACACACACACACGACCTTGACTTGTCCAAATATGGCAGAGAGAATGTAAACACAAAGGTGGAGCTACATGAGGGTGGAGAGAAAGGGGCGTGCGGACCAAGACAGAAAACAGAGGGACGCACAGAAGAGGTAAGGTGGTGGCAGAGAAAAAAACAAGAGGTAGAGAGAAGAGAGGGAGAGAATAGGATGAAGGAAGGTTTTATAGCATTCATTACTTCAGAATATGTCTTACAGCAGTCAAACGCTATAATTATAGGCATAGGCCACGGCAAGCTGCAAATGAAAAAGAGTGTGTGTGTGATATTCTATATTTATATACATGTGTATATTGTAAACTCAAAGTCAGGCCACTCGCATGCTCTTAACATGAGGCATCTATAATTATATGCCAGTTCAAAACGGAATCACACAACCAGATGTGCATCAACCCTAAATCACTGGCTTCTGACAGACATTAGACACACACACACATATTTGTTTTCACACAGTATCAGGACATGGGTCATGTTTAAGTCTATATATATATATATATATATATGGGTTAGGATTAGGGTTATACTGTATATGGTTTAAATATGAAATAAACTTTTGTTTTAAAATGGTATATGCTTTCTTGCTGACATTGCAAGTTAGACCTACGTTTTACACTAAAGTCAGGACAGTTGTCCTGAAAATGCATGAAAAAAAACACACACATGCACAGTGTGATGTTTGGATTTGTTTTGCAGAGAATGGCGGAGAAAAACACCCAGTCTTTAAATATCCGGTCTGGCATTTCCTCTGTCTGGAGGCCAGAATGAGTCCAAAAACGCTTCCCTCCCAAACACTCACTCAACCGTATACAGACAGCATGGAGTCTTGGGACTCTGAAGGCCCTGTGGCCTGATGAGGACTTGAACCTACAGCACCACGTGAGCAGAAGACAAGCCTCTAATCACCGCTCCGAAAGTGCCAGTGCTCTTTAAGCAAGCTTTAGTGGTCTGTAGCACTCTTTACGTCTCTCAGAGCGAGACTCTGCTTCTAGCTCTCCATTAAACAGAGACATGGGAATTTCCAGACCTTACTGTGCTCCATTTACGTTCCCATCCACAATCACAATAAAATGTTTTCTCACCATCTCCATGTGACAATCCAGCAAAGACAGATCCAAGTTAGGCAACAGTAATACACATTAGGGTAAGCCTCAAGTCATTACTGGCCATAAAAATGGAATTATTGTAGTGAAAAAATGCTAGATATTCCAATTCAGATGGGTTTTTGGAACTGTGTTGAAAAAAAAAAAACGTTCCATTTACCTTAAAGGTAAAAGTTAGGGCTTATTTGCTGTCTTTAGTTTGAAGTTTAATCCAATATGCATTACACAAAATGCAAATTACCACACGTTTACCATTGAGCTTTTGAGTAATAACAGCATTGGCAAATAGACTCATTCTGACAGAAAGAGAGAATCAATGGACAAAGGTTTTTAAGTTGTAGCGCAACAGTTATGAATCTAGAGTTGCAGATTTGAATCCATGCCAGCTGCCATGAGGAATACATTTGGTCAGTTTTTGGTTCATTTATATAGATAATATCATACAACTTTATAATCACATAAGCAAGTCTCTTTATCTCACCAGGCCTATTCCTTTAAGCAGCTTCCTTTGGATGGAACCTACTTGTCCAAATTGTGTGCGGTTCCTCGAGCTCATGCTTTCTCCTCAGCAGTTCATTGATTTCAGTATGGGTGAGGTTTACAGTAATCAAAGCCCTTCGCTTCAGTCAGTGGAAGAAACCATGGCGACGCCACAGCGACTCTGGAGTACCTTGGTAACCAGCATGCTGGTTTGGCGCAGATTAAAGCCAGTGTGAGTTTCAAGTCAGCTGAAAGTTACATTTACAGTAGCATACAGTGCAGCCTCATTACTACAGCTGACCACAAGTCAGTCAAGTGTAAAGGTCAGCCGGAGCACATTTTCCTATATACATTCAAGGTCATATTTCAACACATGAGCACAATGGTTGGAGCCTCTAATCTAAGATAAAGAATGTCAGAAAAAGTTTCCTTGAACAGTCACGGTAACCACCATATCAGAGACCCTGCCCTGCTGTTTTTTGAGAACTAGATTTGGCTTCTGCACTGACATGTCAGGCACAAAGGGGAATCATTTATGTCTTTGTTGCATGTCTACAACAACTCAAATCCTTAAAAGCAGGATGTTTGCTCTCCTATCACATAGGATATTATATTAGATACTAGAGGATTTTGCACTTGATGTATACCAACAAATACTAAAAGCATACACTGTCTTTAGCAATGTGTAAATCAGCACGTAAGTTAAGCTAAGTAATCATAAATGGACTGGATGATGTGGTTTCTGGTATAGTATGACATGCTGTTTTAGGTAGAAAAGAAAAAAAACAGAGAAGAGCAAGGCACTAATGAACATGGGAAAAATGTGATATGGATGTTTCATGTAGTTAAGCAGGCTCAAGTAGAAAATCCTTTTGGTCGTCTTCTTGTATTCCCATAGCAACCTCATCTGCTGTATTGCTGTATTTTATATTAGCTCTCTGTGCCTGTTATATAGCATATAAACAACTCACTGCAAGGTCAGCTGACTGTAATGTCACTACAAGCCAGCTAGGTTAAAGTACATCCTCCAAAAGGTGGGGCTAGTTGTTTAACATCTAAGCAATACCACATAAAAATGTTATAAACACATTCTACCATATAAATTCCAAACAGTTGATTTGTATGGGGGGGGGTTTAAGGACAGTTATTAAATGCATAGTAGACACAGTTTCATAAAATATAGTTTCACTATATCATGCTGATACATTCTCTTCTACTTTTAAGTCAAAAATAAATTTGCTACATTTGACACACTCTCTTTGGACTACTCATGTTCAAACATTTTTACATTGTAAGTTGGGAAAAATAATGTAGTTTAAATTAAATACTGAATTAATTGTGTTTGCACCAATTTCCCAGACTTTGTAGCAGTTATATACAACAGAATATGCGTGTATATACAAAAATGTATTCGTTTCTCTTCTATGTAGCATGGTTAAAAAGTCAGTTTGCAAAAGTCTGTTCATCTGTTTGTCCATTTTTATATTTCTTTTTCCACAGTG
>JBBPCY010000156.1:10532887-10550454 GCA_037974405.1 Brachyalestes nurse | reverse complement strand
CATAACATACACATATACATACATATATATATATATATATAGGTTATGGCCTCATTAACACTGGCTAACTGAACAGCAGCAGACCATATGAACACGAGAGAATGTTTAGATCCACAACCTCAGATCACAGTAAGTGAACTTCCTAGTCATAACTGATGACCCAAAGTTTAAACAAGCATGATGCTACTAAAAAAGAGAATATATAACCATCTTTACTACTCTGCTTTCGTACTGTCTTTAATCTCACTTAATCCTCTTGGCATCTTTTGAGGTTATACATTTCATTGGAGTTACCATGTTTAACGTTAACAAGTTTGAAACAGCCAACAGGCAAAGTAATAAAACACTAAAAGTCTCACTTCCTATGAACAGGCATATACATTTCAAGCACGTGCACACAATTCACAGGCTTTCTCAAAAGCACAGCATGCTGCGTTTTAAATCCTGCACATCCTGCTCATCTGTTTACACTTACTCACGTAAAAGGCCACATTATGCTCTGTCTTCCACAATTCTCAGCACCCTTGATCAAGATAACCCGCTTAAAAGTCCCTTAAAAACCCCCTTTTTATTAAGGTTATGACGAGGAACAAACATGCCTCTTTCTTCTATGAAAGTGCAAGCAGTGTACCTGAAAGCTACATTATAGGATGCATTTACATTGCATTTACACCAGGCCCTTTTTCTAACAGCTTGAACATAAAAATATGAAAAAAACCCTAGCCTTTTAATAATTGTATTTAATTTATTAGCCCTAATTTATTAGCCCTAATTTAATTTATAAGGTCCAGTTATTCAAGGAATATGAAATACACACTTAATAAACTGACATTATTATGACTATTTATGGTGCACTATACTGAATTGAGATTCAAGGTCAGCCAATCACATCCTCTTTCCTTGTAAACACAGCTTAAGGTTACACAGGAAAGAGAGAGGAGACCTAAAAGCGAGACCGCCCCACATGTTGCACTTTCTTCCTGTCCTCATCAACACCTGCTTTTCCATGAAAACAAAGTTTCTTAATATTGATGCCTTTCTTTTCAGTGTGTCCTCAAAGGAGCCACTCACAGAAGTTTGGTCTTAAATGATAATAGTCCACAACTTGTTCACTAAATTCTAAATACTCCTGTATATTTGCAAGTCTCATTGAACCATTTTACAATGTTTTTAAAATATGTATTAGTGACACCAACCATACAGTTGATATATGATACACCCTCAGCAAAAAAAGGTGAGATAAAATATAAAATAGTCTAAAATAGCCTGCTGTAGAATGGTTTAAATATTTTCTAAATAGTTTAAAATATAAGATATTTTAAATTTTATTTAGAAAATAGTTAAACACCAGGTTTTCCTTCATAGAGAAGAACCAATTAAGCAGACAGAGAACCATGTGTGCATTCAAATGCTTCTGAATATTCATGGTTTTGTACTGAACCCTTAAGGATCAATTTGAACAGTTTTTCATAAGTTCTATAATAAAGACAACGGTACAATAAAGTTCTATAAACACTTAAATGTATAAATGTTTGTTCTTAATCCATTGTTGTATTGTTTAGAGTTAAAAACGCCTTGCTTAAATTGTAGGCCAAGTTTCAACACCACAATTATGATACAACACGATCAGACAGAGCTTACCTGTACTCCGGACTGTTAGGGTGTCTCTGGTCTTACAGGAACAGAGCTCCGCTGCACTTAAGGAATAAAAATGAAGAAATGAAAAGGGACAGTGAGAATGTCAGAGAAGAGGAAGACGAGAAGAGGAACACACATGCGTACTCTGCATGATACAGCTCATAAGCACTTTGCCCGGTGTGCCGCATGCGTGCGTGTTCTTCTGTTGTCAGCACTTGCTCTTTAGTGAACATGACTAAAGCAAAGTAATCTAGAATAAGGACCACACCTCCGCCCTACCATGCACAAGTGTCTCTGAGTCATTCAGTAATGCGAATACAATACGTCACGCTCTATTGCTAAAGACTAAAGAACCAAGGTAAACACAACACAACAAAAAAATCTTGACTGGCTGTTTTTTATGTTTTAATAAACTGTACTAGCTAACGCCAAATTAACATGCAAATACAAAACTGTTCGTTGTATATAAAGTAGAAAAATATCGACCAGCCCCTGAAAAAGGTCTTGCAGGGCCTAAGTATCCTGAGCTATTACTAAACTTACACATTGGCTCTTCTGTATTGCAGTTAGAAAGAGGCTTAAATGGCAAATAAATATGATGCTTTTTTTAAGACACTATGTGTAACTGGGTCATAAAGTTAAACATTATCTCTGCTTTCAAGTGTGTGCATTCATATCTCCAGCAGATAAGTTCTGTCTACAACAACTAGAACACTCAGTTAGACGTGCCATGTACAGCTTACAGGAGCCTGATTTAGTTTAAACTGGCTTTAAGACTGAAATTTTTATTACGATTAGAATGTCTGGTCTATACTGGATACATTCACATATACACAAGAGATTTAAGGTCATTATTACATGCTTGAGGTCATTTACAATTAGCTTAAATATTTGAAAATGCAACATTTGTTAGTAAATACATTTGTGCATTAGCACTGGGAGTTGGCATCATCTTTGATCTGTACAGAGCAGGGAGTTGCAATGGAGACAGTTTTGGTGCATTCAAATGGAAAAAATATTTCAGTTTAATGCAATTTCCACAATAAAAATGTCTTTAAATGTATTTCACAGGCAGACAGAACAACAGAAGTATGGATGTAAATGGATGAAAGTGCCATTCAAATAAAAGGAATAAACACACCAGTACCAAAAGAATGTGTGCATGCTGCCCCCTATAGGTCACTATGAGTAAGTTCATGAGACACAATCCACAAGTTCTTTTAAAAGCAAAACAGATCCACCAAACCATCATAAATAGGCAGCAAACATTAAACCAGCATTGTTACAGGGTCTTTATAAGTCTGAAACTCTAATAGGCCTTTAAAAGGTCTGAAGGTCTATTCTTATAATGAACCACTGATACTAATTAGGCACTACAGTATAAAAGTACACTTGGATAATAAGCATCTATATATATATATAAAAAAAAAACAATACAAAAGCTTAAGAATATACACACAACCTGAGTTTTTTAAATACTCTTACATTATCTACACTTATTTCCATTTTACCAGAAACACCTACCGTATAGCCACATTTTACATTACTCACAGTATTCCACCCAATGCTGCACAATGGATACCCTCCACACATCAGTGGAAAGGTACAACTATAAAAATCACAGCTTACATTACTTAGGTAGTGGATCAATTTTGGCAGCAGTGACATTAACAATAACAGCACTGCTATGTTTAGTTGTTTTTCTAAACAACTCCATTAAACTAAATAAACTAAAAACAGCTAAGCTGCTGCACCCTATACACTCAAAATAGTTGCTATCAATTACTGAAGGTATAAGATAGATATGTCCCGATTAAACAATTGCATACGGATTCACCTTCAGTTGCTTCTAGAGATGCACGAACAGAATCAGACAAAACTGGAACCAGAACATTTTCGAACACGCATTATAATCATACAATTTATGTTGATTTTGGCCAATGTTTTAAGTTAATGAGGTAAATATCATCGTGCTGCATTTGAAAGGAAACAAAAACATTTGTAAAACTGCTAAAAATGTATAGAAAATGTATTTATTATTTTGATGTTGACTGATTTGTGTTGTAATTTAAAAAGGTAAATAACGTGCTGTGCTGCTGCTACACCTGTATCATACAAGAATTATTCACGATTCACTGTCTCAATGTGTCACTTTTTACTTTAGATAGAAAAACTAATTTGTTTCATGTTAATTAACAAGGACACTGCTTATTGGAGATCATGTTATTTATATTTTGAATTTGGCTTACAGAAAGTACTAGAAACTTGCTTATTTTTCATATATTCTTTTTTAGCGCATTACTTACAGTAAATGTTTGTTGTATTCTGTGTCTTTGTCTTGTCTGCTTAGTATGTTACATGTCAAATGTGCACTTTTTAAGAAGAATCATATGTGTAAAGTAATTTGTATTCTAATAATCAGCAAAAAAAAAAATGCAACCCAAACTGTTCATACTGATTCATGATCAGTGCATCCCTACTTTGCACACTAGTATAACATTTTGAAGATATCAGTAAACAGCATTTGGTCAGTAGTTCACTTGTACAAACGTAAACTGAAAATATAAAACATAGAAGACATTTTATAGACAGTATACATCGAGAATCCAGTTCCCATTTTTGTCCTGAGTGAAGCTCAGACATAGATGTCTGACTGGAGAGGTGTGTTTTGGAGACGCTTGGATCGCTCACGCCTTTCTGCTTCATACCGAGCGTGCTCTGTGTGGATGTGTTTAACATTTTGGATCGTTTTAAAAGTGAAAAAGGTCCCCACAGCGTACAAAATGGCTGTAATGATTCCAAACAATGCCACCGCTGCATCACCGCCACCCACGTTACAGTTCATCCAGGTGTATCCATTGCGAGCATAAAGTCTTTCACGCTTCAAGCACACATCCGTTGAGTTCACGCTGATCACAAAGTGTAGATACAAACCCACCGCAACCACATAGATCACAGCTCCTATCAGCTGGAAAGCAAACTGACCGATCAGGAGCTTCTGAGGAAGAACATGGGCGGGCTTGTTGCCAGACACAACAAATAAAAGCGAGAGAACACCAAAAGTCAGACTGAAGGCCACACCTCCATACACTCCAGGTGCTCTCATTTGTCCAAACTGCATGTCCAGGTCACGCACCTGCTGGAGCTCCGTCCCTTCAAACGGGATGAGTGCGCCCACAAAGCTTCCACCTCCAAAGTTCATTGCCGACATGCCTGATAAGGACACATGGGCAGCCACGAGGCAGAACAGCACCAATATATTGGTCAGGGTGGCACATATTAGCACAATACCTGAAATGTACACACACACATTTTTATATTACACATATATACACACACACACGCACACACACACACTGTGAGCTACACTACACAGTGCACGCCAGTGCTGGACTGGCCATCGGGCCGATGGTAAATTTAGGCCGGCGCGGAATCCTGTCAGCATCCACCCTGCCCCAAAAGAACGATGGGATTCGGCGCATATTCCCGTTAGCACCACCCCCCGGGTGGGCCGGTCTCAAAATGCCAGGTAAGATTTTTTGTCCCAGTCCAGCCCTGGTGCACGCTGTCTCATATAAGGGCCACAAATGCTGTCTAGAAGTGAGTTTAGCATTTACTAACCACTAAAAATTTCATTGTCTAATTAACTGTATACAATGTTTTACAAAACCAAATCACAATGCTACTGTCCTGACACACTCTAAATAGACTAAGCAGGAAAGAATAAGGAAGATGTACCTCAAATAACCAATTTATATTTGGGAACTTCTGCTTGGAATTTATGATCATTGATGGCCAAGATTAGAATCAGTGTATTTTGCTCAAAACAAACAAATTGTAATCAAACCATTTCTTTTGATTTTGGCTGATTTATATTCCAATTTAATTAGTTAACACAAGATAATTAAAAACCCTAAAGGTGCATTTGTACTGTTTGTATTACTCATTATATTACAGCTGTATGAATATACATGAAATGAATGCAGAATGTCAAATATGAACAACACAGCTGTGTAAGACAAGATGTAATGTAGTCAGAATTAGTGAGAGAAAGAGAAAGACTATTCAGAGACTATTGTGTGTGTCACTATGCTACAAACTGAGAGTGGCAAACCTGTTAAACCAGCTCAAAAGAAGGAAAAAGGAAACACACAGTATCATAGGGCGTGGTCTAGGCACATAGAGAAAACAAATGTCTGTATCATGTTCTCAAATAATCTACAATTACATATTTCCTCTTAAGGCTAGTACAACTACACTTTCCTCCCACGGCTAATAAATTAAACGGCAAGCAATAAATATAGACATGATCAGTTCTCTGTGGCCTTCTTTGTACCCTTACCCTCAGTTCCTGAAAACACTCACCTCTTCTGGAGCAAACGTGTGTGCACTTTGACTCATGTGCTCCTTCTGAAGGCCCTCTCCTTGAATGCCTGGGGGTTTCTGAGGAGGTTCTGGGGGTACAATTGAGATAGAACAAAATAGGTTATTTGAATGGTACTACTAACAATAATATTATAGAGATTCTCATCTAACATTGTTTAATTACAGTTTGATTCTATGCCTTTAGAAAGGGTCAAAACTGCTGGAGAATGACCATGTATATATAACCAAATTTACATATCCAAAATTACATGAAAATAAAGACACTTGGAGGTATTTGAGCAGGATGATCTTGTTCAAATGTGCATTTGCACTTGTCCTAAACACTCCGCGCACACACACCTACCTGTGGCTGGACGGTGGTCTGTGGTTGTTTTGGTCTCGTCGTGGTCGTCTTTCTCCGTGTGTTCCTCCGTTCCTCTCATTTCCCCCCCTCTGCCTTCTGGGCTGATCACCCATAGCGAAACTACTGCAGAAAACAACTATGATGAGCCTCCATGATCAACTTAACCACCATTACAGCGCTCTAAACGCAACCTTTGGACCCCTTAAGGCGAAGTAACCTCGAAGGAAATAAGAGTCAAATAAAAGTGTTTACTAACCGTCTGGAAAGGTTTACTTACGTTAAGAGAAGGAAACTGGACGTAAACTAGACACAAAAGTAAACTCTCAGACGAAAACAACTGTTCTGGCTATTGTGCTTCGGAAAACGAGTCATAATATTCGGAATCCGCCACAGAAAAGCTCACAGAGACACGATACAGTGTTGCTCTCCCCTTTCCACAAATTATGACCCTCATTAAATACTTTAAACGTATCAAAAGTAAACAGACAGAGAACTTACATTTTTGAAGTGAATGTTTCTCATTTGTTTCTCTCGACCTCTAATCTCGGGCTGTTACGCTTAATGAAGCTCCGCCCCCTCCTCCGAAGTCTCGATCACCTGACACACCTGAAAGGAGGGGCGGGGCTCAGGTGTACTGAGAAGTACTGAGTGCTTACTGGTTTCTGACACTGGAGCTACTGATACGGAGGCTCTTGAATAGCCTCAGTGTTGGACAGATCCGCCTCCACAAGAGAGACGCTCTCTGTCTTTTGCGTTACGTCAGTGCTGGGGCATCAGCCCTGTTGACAAAAGTCTGTGAAAGAGAAAGGGGCTCATTAGTATGCAGATTGCGCAAACACGGAATACAACTCTGCAGTAACAGCATTTCATGTACTCTACAAAAGGATTGGGACAAACTCGTTTTTTCAGGGTTTGGGCTTGAGTGAAGGGTTGTCTTAGTGCTTTAGCATACCAAGACATTTTAGACAATGCCATGCTTCCAAATTTGTGCATGCAGTTTGGGGAAGATCCTTTTCTATTCCAGCATGACTATGCCCCAGTGCACAAAGCAATGTCCATAAAGACATGGTTGAATGAGTTCAGTGTGGAAGAACTTGACTGGCCCACACAGAGTCCTGACCTCAACCCCATCCAGCACCTTCGGGATGAACTGGAACAGAGATTGTGAGCCAGGCCTTCTCGTCCAACATCAGTGTCTGACCTCATAAATGCTCTACAGAATAAATGGGCACAATTTCCTGCGTATATGGGTCATGGGTCAGTTAAAACACCTTTGTTCAAAGCTAGTAAATTAAACGGCAAGTGATAAGGAACAAGATCAGCAATAAATATAGAGATGATCAGTTCCCTGTGGCCTTCTTTGTACCCTCACCCTCAGTTCCTGAAAACACTCATGCCTTTTTGAGCAAATGTGACTCATGCTCTTCATCTGAAAGCCCTTTCCTTACATGTTTGGGATGCCCGGATGAACTTCTGGATTCATTCGAGATGGAACAAAATAGGTTATTTAAATGGTATTGATAATAATATTATAGAGATTCTAACATTGTTTAATATCAGTTTGCTTCTGTACTCACTTCTGTGTTACACTGTGTTTCATTTCAATTCGCTTCTTTGTTTATATATAGGGTATGGAGTCATTTGAGGTTCACAAATGGTTTATGTGGTCTATCTCTTAGTATATGTGTTTCATCTGATGTTTGCTGTAGTTGCAGTGGAGCTACAAGGCTTTTATGTAAAGGAAGCTTGGGATAAATGGAAACTTGTATACCCTTCATTTCACGCAGAGCTGTCCCTTTAACTGACTAATTACTGATTGGTTCCCAGCCCTGCAAACTCTCTGATCTGCAGTGTCTCTCTGAATAATGAGGAACTGCACTCACAATTGTTCTTATCCTTTTTTGCTTGCTGTGTTTTTGAATTTTGGGTTTATATTCTGGCAGTGGGTGAAAGGTGAGTGTGATTTAAGTTCTCTGTGATTTCCATAATGCATGCACAGTCGACATCATTTGTTGTTTGTTGAAGCCAGAGGTATGTAATGTAGCCTAAAGCCTTACTTAAATAAATGTATTGTTACCTCAATGAAATTCTAATTCAGACACTAATTGTTGGTATCAAAAAAAAGCTTGGAGTAAGAAAGTTTTCAAATACCTAGTTTCTTATCAAACTACAGTGATATTTCTGTGCATCTAGTATCTGGCATAAGAGCAAAAGTTTCTTAGGTGCTTTTCTTTAAATACTGTTTGTCTAAAATGCTAAAAAGGAGAGCTGAAGAAGCCATAACATCCAGATTCTCCCTTACCGAGTGAAACAGAACTGTGTACAAATTGGATGAATGGTCACTCATTAAAAAGGTACTACATTTTTACTGGGGTGATATCTTTAAGGGTATTACTACATAACCTTTAGTTAGGGAACATAATTATACCATAATTCATTGCCCCCAACTTGAGGTTTTCTATTTAATTTTAAAAACATGAAAAGTTACAAACGTGCACCAGGCCGACAGGGGCATGCGGTGTCCTGGTGGCCAGAGAGTTGCCCCAGTGATCGAAAGGTCATGGGTTTGAATCCCAGTGGCACCACTGAGTTATGGCTAGCTATGTTGGCTCTAGATGAAACACTTTACATACATTTCTTCTAATTATAGTGTGTACATTCTGACCGGCCAAGTGTGTTCTGTTGAACCTCCTCATAGTTGTAGTGTTGTAAGAAGATGGATGGTGGTTTTGAGGACCTTGAGCTAAGAGCAGCTCAGCGAGAATACCTGGACTTTCTGGATGATGATGTGAGTACCCACCTGTACCTTTGCTAATATTTAATGGTTTTAAACTCAAACACAAGCCTTTGTTAGATCAAAACAGCAGCAATACATTTTTTGTGCTTCCTACATCTGTCTAGCAGTGAGAATAATGACTGTTTGTTGTGGTCTTCTACACAGTTTAATCATGCCACACTGTCATGATCCTGCTTGAATATCATTTGTGTTTTGACAGCAAGACCAGGGAGTGTATCATGAGAAGGTCAGAAGTATGGTGTCTGAAGGCCAGTCTCGTCTCATCATCAATATAAATGACCTGCGGCGGAGGAATGAAAAACGAGCCAAAGAGTTAGTAGCCCTGTCTGAATCACTGTAAATGTGTATTTGTTTGAATGCAGAATCCTACTGTGTGGTTCAAATGGAGAGGTTCAGGGAATACAGGATGCTGTCAAACCTTTTGGAACTTGCAATCATTTTAGCTAGGATATAATGATGGCAAAACTATTATCTAGATATTAATGCAAGTTTTGGTATTGGCCTTCTCCCCAATAGACTGCTGACGAATGCCTTTAGTGAGCTGGTTGCATTCCAGAAAGCTCTAAAGGACCTGGTGTCTTCCGTTGATGCAACCTATGCCAAACAATTTGATGAGTTCCATGTTGGGTTCGAGGGAAGCTTTGGGAACAAGCATGTGTCGCCCCGTACCCTCAGTGCAAGGTTTTTGGGCAATCTGGTCTGTGTTGAGGGCATTGTGACAAAGTGTAAGTAATGCTTTCTTAAGTATGTGTTTAAGTACAAGGTAAATCAGAAGTCAAGAACCACCCTGTATCTGTTGGACACTTTAAAATTTGATCTAATTTCTATTATGTATTATATGTAGCTTTGATGTTTGCCACTTTACTTCCCTGCCATCTTGATGGCCATCGTTTAGAATACATCACTGAGCATCTTGCATTTATTGGGATATTCCTATCCTTAATTCCCCCTGAGGTTTTATAGGAAAACTACGTCTGTAAACATTACTTGCAGTGGTGGGTGTCCAAATCTGGTCCTGGATGACCAATGTCCAGAATAATTTTGTCAGTTCCCTGCTCAGACACCCCTGGTTCAACTCCTCTGTTAACCCTGACTTGGCTGGACACTGGTCCTTCAGGACCCTTTACCAGAGTGAGAGTTTTTTTTTCCACTGTCAAAGGGTTAAATTTTTTGTTCCTGGCATTTATTTTGTAATGAATGGAGACCGACCGAATCATTGTTCCATTGATTTTGTTTGATGACCTGTGTAAGTGGCTGCCAGGATTGACACTAACAGATTTTTCCAGTGATTGATGTTTGCATAGTGCATACTGGGTATTGTAGGAAGAGAACGTTGATGCACCAAAACATGAAGCATTGTACTGTTCCAGGTTCACTGGTCAGACCAAAGATCATGCGAAGTGTTCACTACTGTCCAGCCACAAAGAAAACCCTTGAGAGGAAATACACTGATCTCACTTCGCTGGATGCTTTCCCTTCTAGTGCTATATATCCCACTAAGGTATTCCTAACTCTGTGGCTTTTAAAAAAAGTTTATTTATCCCAGATTTGATATTCACAGACTGGTGTGTGTATGCAGGATGAAGAGAATAATCCATTAGAAACTGAGTTTGGGCTGTGCTGCTATAAGGATCACCAGACTCTCACCATCCAGGAGATGCCTGAGAAGGCTCCTGCAGGTCAGCTGCCCAGATCAGTTGACATCATTGCTAATGACGACCTTGTAGACAAAGTGAAGCCAGGAGATCGTGTGCAGCTTGTTGGAGTGTACCGTTGTTTACCTGCCAAACAAGGGGGCTTCACCTCAGGCACTTTTAGGTGAGACATATTGGCCCGTTTTACTATTATGTTGAGCACAGGATATTTTAAAATAGCAATTTGAGACTTACATTGTTTGTTTTTCAGAACTATCCTGCTGGCCAACAATGTGAAGCTAATGAGTAAAGAAATTGTTCCCACGTTTTCTGCTGATGATGTTGCCAAGATCAAGAAATTCTGCAAAACTCACTCTAAAGTAAGTAGGCACGAACAGTCAAATTGCTTTGTTTGCTTGAATTTACTGAAATAATCCTGCCAGTTGCTCTTTCTTCAGTGAAGTGTGTGTGTGTGTGTGTCTGTCAGGATGTTTTTGAGCACCTGAGCCGATCACTAGCTCCCAGTATCCATGGCCATGAGTACATAAAGAAGGCCATTCTGTGTCTGCTCCTTGGAGGCAATGAGACCAACCTAGAGAATGGCACCCGCATCAGAGGAGACATCAACATCCTCCTTATAGGTTTGACACAAGTGAAAGAATTATGATCACACATACATGGGCTCTAACCAGCGCTGTGACCTTCAATTGCAAGACATGGCCCAATATCCATTAGCGTCTGCAGTGCTACCTTTTGAAGTGTTCATCTTGTGCTTTGTAGGTGACCCATCGGTGGCCAAATCTCAGCTGCTGAGGTACGTTCTGTTCACAGCACCGAGGGCCATCCCAACCACCGGGCGTGGCTCGTCTGGGGTGGGACTTACTGCTGCGGTTACCACCGATCAGGAAACAGGTGATGGAGACGCAGTATAATACAAGATCTGTAAAAAGACCTTTGTGCTTTAAAGGCTTTCTAATTGTGGCAAAGATGTTGACCAGATGTATGATAAATATGCAGCCTGGCTCCTGCAGACCTTCCTTCTAAGTTTAGTTCTAAATCTGATTGCCCATACTTGCTCAAATTATGTTCTTTCAGAGGCAAGCTGGATGAGGTCATTTTGGGGTATTTATTTGTTTCTCTCTTGCTGACCAAAACATTTTGTGTGTAGTGTATTCAGTACTGAATATTTTCCACTGTATTTGTGTGTCTATGCAGTTGTAGCATAAGCAATTTCCTCTGGGAGCAATAAAGCGGATACTGATACGAACTCTGTAGAAGGATCTCCAGGAGAAGGAGAAGGGTTTGATTCTCACTCCTTTCTCTCTCTTTCTCTCAGGTGAGAGGAGGTTGGAGGCAGGTGCCATGGTTCTTGCAGACAGAGGGGTGGTGTGTATCGATGAGTTTGACAAGATGTCTGACATGGATCGTACAGCCATCCATGAAGTGATGGAGCAGGGGAGAGTTACCATTGCTAAAGCTGGGATCCAGGCCAGGCTGAATGCTCGCTGCAGTGTGTTAGCTGCTGCTAACCCAGTCTATGGAAGGGTAAGATATGCTGACTAGATAATATTGTGCCTTATAGGTATCATGAGCAATCCATGCTTTAAAATGGGGCTCCTTCCATGGGAATGAGTGCTTGGCATGTGTCAACAAAGGTTCTTGGTCTTTGATCTTCCACCTCAGTATGACCAGTATAAGACCCCCATGGAGAACATTGGTCTACAAGATTCCCTACTCTCCCGATTTGACCTGCTATTCATCGTTCTGGATCAGATGGATGCAGACAGTGACCGGGAGATTTCAGAGCATGTGTTGCGAATGCACAGATACAGACCACCTGGGGAGCAAGAGGGAGCAGGTGGGAGGCTGCCACCTAGTGGCAGGAGTAAACAGGAAAGAAAGTGGTGTTAATATTCCAGACACAGATTTAGTGTGGTACTGAAAGATGTATTATCCCAGTGTTATTTATTCCTGGTTTTAAGCAATATATTGAAATCTAGCATGTGGTTTCTACAGGTTTTACAATTTCAGCTTCATATTTTTTATCCTAATCTTGCTAGCTACCAAAATGACCATGTCTGTCTTGAAATTGACTGGTTTGTCTGTGCCATTAGCAATGCCTCTGGGCAGCACAGTGGATATATTTGCCACTGAAGATCCAAACATCACTGAGGCAGCGGAACAGGAATTGCAGATCTATGAGAAAAAGGACAACGTCCTCCACGGCCACAAGAAGAAAAAGTGTGTCTAAAGTACACATTACTCCTCTACTTTCACCACTTTAGATATTTTTGGGGGTCACAGAACCTACTGAGCATTTTAGTCCTTTCAATAGATCATTAATATTTTTTTCAAAATGAAATGAATGTCATGGTATTGATTTGGCTTGCAGGGAAAAGATAGTTACCATGGAGTTCATTAGAAAGTACATCCATGTGGCTAAGCTGGTGAAACCAGTTCTGACCCAGGAGGCTTCAGACTACATAGCAGAAGAGTATTCTAAACTCCGAAGCCATGATCAGGTCAACAGCGACTCAGCGAGGGTGTGTACAAAGGGCCCCATTCTGCATCTAAACTTATTTGCTAGATCATTTTTCAGCAACCTATGACTTAAAATGGGGTAAAAAACAATTTGCTATGATTAGTGATGGCATTACCTTCCTACAGACGATGCCCGTGACAGCTCGTGCTCTAGAGACCATGATCAGGTTGGCCACAGCCCATGCTAAAGCCCGCATGAGTAAAACGATTGATTTGGGAGATGCAGAGAGTGCTCTAGAGCTCATGCAGTTTGCCTATTTCAAAAAGGTAAACATGAGAATTTCCTTAATTCTGAAAGAGATGAACTAGGAGCAGATTGCCATGAATGTTATGGGTTTGCTTTTTGTGTAGATTCTGGAGAAGAACAAGAAGAGGAAGCTTCCTGAGGACAATGTTGACTCTGAAATGAATGGTTCTCAGATCGAGGAGACACAAAGCCAGAGAAGTGTCCGGTATGACACCGGAGACTGTGGAATTGCATACAGTATGTGGAAAACGTATTGAATATATAGCAGCTGACATGTTGGTGTCATCTACAGGAAACGTTCCCGTGTCTCTAAAGATGACATGGATACAACAATGGCGGAAGACTCTGAAGACCCGTATGACTTCACAGAGACTGAAGACAGTGAGTTATTTTATATGTGCAGTGCTGTCATTCAATAGCATCCAGCTATCCCAAAACATTCTGCAGTCTGTCCAACTCAAAAAATCAGTTTTTGTTCAAATGTACATGAGATGTATGAATGTGAATGACTAAATAATCTCTACATAATGTACAGGTTCAAAACCAGTTAAATGTTTTTCCTAGAGCTGTATGTCCCACACCAAGAACCCTTTAGGAATCTTTAACTGTGTGCTTTTCTCTGTGATCAGCTCAAGCTAGTCAGACAAGCAGACCAGGGTCTCAGAGGAGCAGTCAGAGGAAAAAGACTGACTTCAGCCAGGACAGGTAAAGTGTTTTAATGGAATCTTTCCATTATCCAGGGTGTAGATATGGTTATATCCATATTACTAGTCAAGTACTTGTGACTCTTCATACAACAGAACTCTAGGGGGAAAAATATGTAGGCTTTTCTGGCAATTGTGTGGTAGTCACATGATTTCTCAGATGACGGTGTTAACAGTAATACAAATAGCAGCAATAAAGGTGGAGTCAAGTTCTGGAATTCTTTTAGCTCAGGAATCTGGCTAGTTCATGTTTATTGGGAATGACAGGTGTTCGGTTCAGGTGACTTTTGCATTTGACCAATTTGCTTTTGCACTAGTGCTAGTTCAACCTGGTGAGAGATTCAGTACTTTGGGTTCACTTGCCATTGGAAATGCCAAAATGTGTGATCAGTTTTTTAACTATAAATTAAAATTTGTTTTGCTGTGACATTTATGTTGAAGTGATGTCTCTAATGACCTCTTACAGAATGAAGGTTTTCAAGGCTGCCCTGCTGAAAGCCTTCAAGGTGACCAGGTCTCAGTCTGTGGCTGTCCCAGAGCTTCTCACCCATATTAACAAAGGCCAGACAGAGGAGTTTGACCAGCAGGAGGTGAACGTATTGCTGGAGCGCATGCAGGATGACAACCAGGTCATGGTGTCTGAGGATGTGGTCTTCCTTATCTGACATTGTGAAAGACGCAAGCATTGTTATTATGTCTTGAAAGACTGTCTATAGTGTTTGTTACTAATAAATTGCTTGAGCACTGTGTGAGTGTATGTGTTCTGGTATCAGGAAGGCAAGGGGAAACTGGGTTCAGAAAACTTTGCAGCTTTTTATTTGACTGAAATTGGATGTTCACCGGGAATCAGTTTAATATGAAACTCAATCAATTTATGAGACAATTACTTGGTGCAGACTGGTGATGATGAAGTACATCATTCCATCGTAGAGTGAACTGAGTGACAGGTTCTGTGAAGGAGGGAAAGTGTTAATTTTAAATTCTTCATATATTTAGTTACCAAACAACTTTTTTTTTTTTATGTTTCGAGTTTACAACGCTCACTCCCACTTCCACTCGACTTACACCGTTAGCCTCATACATACAGACTATGCGGACAAACTAGTTTGATTTTGCGAGGTGGAAGAATATGCAGTAAAGCTGCATTTTCATTTTCCTTTTTCTGTGGCTTAGTTGTGTTTTTATGATGTGAGGATAACACCAAAATTCGGGCTACATCACTGTTAAAGGAACGGATCTATGGCGTACGTCGTGGACTCCCTGTATTTAATGCTGGATACTCACAGCCATCAAATCTCTCTGGCTCTGGACCCCCTTCGTTGTCCATTTCTCCTCTTCGCCTTTTCATCTTGTATAACACACTAGCAACCACAAGCAACAACATGACCGCTCCTGCAAAAGCACACACCACTGCCACTGCAGTGAGGTTTGCAGTGGAGGTTGCTGTGGTGTCACCAGGCGATGAGCTTCTCTTTAGGCAATTCTCACCACAAGCAACAGGCTGAGTATCCAGAAGACCACTGATATCTAGAGAAGACCCAGAAGTAAATAAACATTACCATAATTGAATAGAAATCATAGTTTTTGTTTATTTAAAGTGCTATGAATCCACGGAATATTAATACGCTTCAAGATCTTGACAAGGCTTTCATTGGTGTAGCATGGTGTGCTTGCCCAGATAGGGAGCCTCAGTCTACTGTGTGAAGGACAGCAGTGTTATCCATTGTGCTACACCAATACAAATTATCCCACCACTGCCCCACCAACATCTTGCAAATCGCATACCTAACTTGTCACAAACTTGCATCAATCCATTTGAAATTTGCTTAAAAAGCTGGCCAGTAGCCAAATAAGGTGTGGCACGATATTAACTTCTCTTACTTGTTAGATATGTACTTAGATGTTGCCTTTGGTATAAAAAGAACACATTTTGCACCTCAAACATCTTGGCTGCTTAGAGGTTAACAGGATCATAAAATTCCATTTTTGGCCATTTATAATATCCCCTTAAATGTCCACTTCAAAGTTACCTTCTAGATTGAAGAGAAAAATTGCATCATCTCCTTTGATGAAGTTACGGCTTTTCAGTCGGTTGTGTGCAATGAAAGCGCTGGTGCCGTAGCCGGGCCCTCTGTAGTATGTAGTACCATCTTGATTCTTTATCAGGCTGCCTACCTTCCGTGGATCATCCCAGAAATATTCCACATTTCCCTGAGCTTTAGGAGCAAAAAAAGGATAAAAAAAGCAAAATACTGTATGTATAGTCTAAACACAATCTCAGAGAACATGTTACTACAACTGTAGATTGTTTATTTCATTTATAATCTATTACAATCTAATTTTATAATCCATTTCCTGCGTGCACTCTTACTCTTTTTATATAGTGTGCTTGAGCTTACAGTTGGTGGAAGTCTTGCTGGGGTCAGTAGTGATCATCCTCTGGTTGTCCATGCGGTGTTGAATATTTGGGTTCTGGTCCATCAGCGCCATGGTAGCTTGTCGCCATGGACAGGGCCATGTCAACTGGCTGTCATGTGGTCCCGAGGTCAGGTGGAAATAGACGGCCATGTTGCCAGGGTTGCTTGTAGCCCCATTGATATATATGCCGATCTGGAAAGAGTAGCCTTCACGAGATAAGAAAGTAGGGCTGTAGATCTTGGAACCAACAGCCGCTGAGGCGAGGAGGCCATTGAAGTTCCGAATGTGCCAGGTATGGTGAGGGCACTGTGTCTCTGAGAGGTTGATGTCGTCCAGAGATAGACCTCCTTTTGATGTGCCCAGGCCCTTCACCCCTTCAAACACCACTCGGAACTTCTGAGACACATCCAGAGTCACATGGTAAAGCTCCCATGAGTTTCTTACGCCACCTGTCCCAGAAAACCATATATTACCCATAGTGTAACAGTGAACAGGCCCGTGCACATTTTGTTGAGCAGGAGCACAAGGTAAATAGAAAGAGTGACCAAAAGGGCCAATGTGTAATCTGAAGGCAAAGGGGTCATCTATGCAGGTGCATCTATAACCTTTTGTAGGAGAAACTAGTTGTTTGTGTGTGCATTATACTCAGAGGTGGACAGTAACGAAGTACATTTACTTGAGTACTGTCCTTAAATACAATTTTTGAGTATCTGTACTTTACTTGAGTAGTCTTTTTTTGGAACCATATAACTTTAACTTCGCATCATTTGAAAGACAAAACAGTACTTTTTACTTCACTACATTTCTATCAAGGTTCTCGTTACTCGTTACCTTCAGTTCTGAAAGTGGGTGTTACTGT
>JBBPCY010000156.1:10505812-10532787 GCA_037974405.1 Brachyalestes nurse | reverse complement strand
TGTGTATGTGTGTGTATGTGTGTGTGTGTGTGTGAGAGAGAGAGAACTCAGACAGGCTACACAGCAGGTTTGATGTCTGGGGGGGTCCGGGATTGTAAAGTTTTGGGGAAAAAGTTTACAGAGCAGCACAAAAGTTGAGGAAAGTATCTGCCTGCTGTTTACGGTGCGTTTCTTCTTAACAATGTGAGCCCAAGCTGTTCCTAATTAACCGTCTGAGCGTTTAATCTGCCCCCCCCTCTTCAAAACTTCCAGAGAGCCGAAGCTGTCTAGTGTAATTGCGAATTAGCCGACTTGGGCCTGCCCCCCCGACGGAGCTGTTCATTCATCCCCACCAATTTCAGCTTCTGTCACTTTCTAATGGCGCTAATCAAAGGTCCCTCCCTGCAGTCGGAGCACGGGAAGGTGAATTAAACCCAAAGAAAAGCAGCAAGGACAAAAAAGATCACGGGCGAATGTTTACCATACGTCACAGAGGTCCTAATTAGCGGGCTCGGTGTGTTCGGCCCGAGGAGAAGAAGGAGGAAAGTTTGCCGGGGCTTTCAGCCGTGTGCTGCTCTCAGTGGGATCTGTTTCGGAGGGATAATATGCAGAATTAAGCACTTTTGCGTCTCTGCCGTCGCTGCCGAGGCTCTGGAAGAGGGATATAAATAGAGCTACTGTTGTAATTGTGCCTTAATTGCTTGCTTGCTGGAGGTGGAAGGTGGAGTGACACTGTTTTAAACACTGTAAAACCGCACAGCGCTGCTGAGTGCTGTGATTAACGCTGTTTTCAGGATGTCGCCGCACATTTCCTCGTGTTTAGGGCCGTTTGCACTGAGCTGTGCAGCTGTTTCGGGTTGCGTCTCTTATTCCCGGTTAATTTCCTCCGTTGCGTGCTCTTTTAAGAGCTCAGAACGTTGAGTCCGAATTAATTACTGTATAGATATAAAAAGAGGTTCTTTAAGGGTTTTTCAGATCTGCTGCAGCAGTCACCAGTTTTAAAAGAAGCAGAAAGCTTCTAAACGTTTATATGACCTTCTATTCTTTTGTTTAACTTATTTACATTCATTGTTATCCATCATAGCTGTCCAGGGAGAGTTTGGCGGCAAACGTATTTGTGAAAGGGAGGGGTTACACTCGGGGGGGGTGATGATCAATAGTGTTGTCTGGAGTGGGTCGTTGGGACTACAACTGTTTTTGTTAACTGGAGTGGTGGCGATCATACTTTTTGGGGTGTAGAGGCGAGGGGAGGGTGTATTTGTCAGCCGGGAGAACGGTAATCATCATATTTAGGTGGGGCAGTAAGAGGGAGGTGGTTGTTGTATGTATCAACTGTTTTTTGGTGGTCAGGATTGGTTGTAACTCCTGCAGGTCAGAGAATCCCATTTGCTAAACGTGCTCTATTGCAACTTTATGAGAGGGAGGAAACCCACACCAGCAGGATCTCACTAATGAGTGTGTTCAGACCTACAAATTTAATTTATAAAATGTTAAGTTATAAAATGGGTGTATTTTTTGATTCACGATTACTTGGCTGTGAATATAATCGCTAGATTACCCATATAATAGATTGAGAATATCAACTAAGTGTGGAATTCATTTAGTGTGAAAATCCTTGCTCTAATAAACCAGTCAGTGTAACAGTAAGAAATAAAATTCCTCCTGGCTTCACATTGTTATGGCTTTTATGAATGGCAGAATTTTCCATTTTCTCACATGGACGGTCACCGTCCAGGCGTGACTCTGCAGCCGCACGTCACGTCCAGCAGAAGGACCCACCGAGGAACACTTGATGTCTCAGGAGACTCCTCCAGGGGGAAATATATAAAAAAGGAGAGAAAAATCAATAGCTTCAGTCTGGAGTTGTCATTCTGTCTAAAAAGCCACAGGGACACACACTTACCTGTTGCCTCGGCGGAGAGAACAACACATCGGGCCTCTCTGGAGAGATTGTTCGCTTGTGTCAGAAAGAGAGAGAGAGAGAGAAAAGGAGAGAGAGAGAGAGCTGACCAGAGCTTTTGCGCCATCCATCAAATCCCTGTGATCATAATTCAAAGCAGGAGAGAGAAAAAACTGGTAAACAGGACTGGATGATTTCCCCGGAGTGGTCGTTTGGATGCTGCCAGACACGTCATGTAAAACACTTGCAGCTCTTTGCTTTAGTTTGAAGATGACAAAAATCTGCCTGTAACCTTCAAACGGCACAGCAATGTCAGGAAGTGCCCCCCAGAACAAATTAAACATGAAAGAAATGGATCAACCTGGACCTCTACGCACCTCCAACCACCAGAGATGGGATTTCTTCCCCTCTGAAGACGAGCAGCAATTTACCACATCAGAGCACCCGAACCCAAACGTAGCCGATCGTCCAAGACATGTGCGGTGTCTGAAGATTCATTCTTTGGTTTTAGCTGTGGAGCTACAAGATAATGTGGCGAACACACACTGAAGCCATGTGAGGGAACAGGCTTTGCTCGTTGGGAAACTATGTTTCGTCGGGTTTCGAGGCTTGTAGTAAGTGGGTGGGGCTGTTTTCACTGAAGTCCCACTGTTTGTATCGTTTAGAGTTGATGATTTCACTGATGACGTTTGAAGCTTAATGCGGATGACCTGCTCAATCGATTCGGAAAGTGTATTGAATCTCAAGTATCAAGGTGGAAAATGCTCCAATTGTACGTTTATATTAATGGACAGGCGACACCTAGTGGCAAGTAGCATCTTTGCACGTGCTGAGATGGAGCTACCAAGAAAAAATACTTTACTTTAACAAAATGCTAACAAGGTATTTCATACTATTGATTGTGTACATAAACTATCGGGACATTTCTCCCCGGGCCACGGTGCAGCATATGCCATTTAACAAAGTACAAGTTACGACAGACAATACAAAAAAATCAACAATGCAACAATGTAACAGTATTGTGTATAGGATGTAAACCTACTGTGGCACCATTTAGTAGATATTGCAGAAGAGACAGTTAATATCACTGAAGAAAGTGCAGGGAATGGCAGAAAAAATGCAATAAAATGACAATACAGCAGTGCAACAGTATAGTGTAATTGGGATGAAAACCTTCCAGAAAGACTAATATAGTAATCAGATGACAGGACATGAGCGTGGGTGCTGTGGCGGTAAACAGAAGGTAAAGTGCCGGTGTTACTGAATGTGCAGAGTGTAATATGAGACGTATATAAAATATAAAGTGAGGTACTTCACTGGAACGATACTTGGTTAGGCAGGCACTAGACATTTATATGCATTCAGAGTGCTGATGGCCTGCTGTATGTTGTTATCTCAGTATGTCAATGGAATGTCATTATTATGGTCTACTTATGCAGAACGATGTCACATGTGGCGGTAATCTATGGAGTTATGGAGGAGTTACTGTAGGTTCAGTGCAAAAAAGCTTCTGCAGAGAATTACTGCTGGATTTTAAAGGTGGTTAAAGGTGCTGTTCATGCTGGATTCTGTCCAATCTGCTACAGGGAAAGAGGCCTCACCTGTATTACTTACTGTTCTTTAGTTTTACATGCATCGCATCTTGTCCCAAACATTCACCTCAGCCCATTTTTGGCTGGGAAGCCCCAGTGCTTCAACAAGGCTTCATCTTGCCAGACTGTGGGAAACCAAAACACACCCAGACATACACACACACACACACACACACACACACAAAAACACAAAAAGCGTGACTGAAGCTTTATTTATGCAAAAGAAACAAAAGTTTGAAATACAAACAAAACCACCGCCAAACTTGGCTAAACTTGACTCAAACACACTTTATAACCTACGACGACTCACATAATGTTGTTGCCTTTAACTGAGATGAATTTAAAGGCTATATTTCCAGTTACTGAACGCGTACTTCTCACTCTCCATGCTTGCTTTGCTTTTGTTTGTGCTGGTGTCGCATGCAGGTCTCCCATACATGACGTCACGCGTGCTACTGTCATACATCTGCCTGCCGCTGACAGGTTACTGTGAATTATTATTTCTGTTTTTACAATATAGATGTTAAAGCACTTGATTTTATTAGTAATGCAGAGGTAACGCAACGTTACTTGAATTGTAACGGTAATGTAATTACCAATTTTAAAATTATAACGCGTTAGATTACAACGTTACTAAAAAAGAATCAAATTACAGTAACGCGTTACTGCCCAACACTGCTGATCACCTCCAATGCTTGTTTAAGTTGTTGCAGAACCTCCAAGACACAATGGACTTTATCTAAACGTGTTCTTAGGCCCTACCAAGGTGCATCTTAAAGGAATCATTTGGCAAAAAAATCTAATTTACAGCATTCCACTAATAAGCCAAGACTCCAAATTTTGCTTCTTTAGTTCTTGACTGGAGCTACAAGGCAAATGTTCTTAACACTAGAGGTCAATAGTCACCAAATATTTTTTTCTGTAAATTCATCCCCAAAACTCTCAACCTTCTTAAACCCCATCCAGCCCTTCATTGATGTGGTGCAGACTTGTGGATGTGTTTTAGGACACAGTAGGACTTCATGCGAGAAAACGTTACTGCTACAAAGAGCCATTTTAGACATTTTAGGCAATTGGTCTTGGATAAATTCATCCATATTTATGATAGTTGTTGCCAGTAGTTTCATGCTCACAGTAAATCATACTGTGTACTAAATCATGTCTACAAGTTGAGAGAGGTTTTCATTATGTATTAATGGAAAACATTGTGTGACTATAGACTTCTAGTGTTAGCAATGTTAGGGTTGTGGCTCTAGTTTGAAACTAAAGATTCAAAATTTGGGCTCCAAATATGTCTTGGTTGATGAGCTACATCTGGATACATCTGTTATCTGCTGAACCATTTCTGTAACACCAGGTGTGAACAAGACAATACACTAACCTAGCAGGCCTCCAAAAGTGATAGCAGGAGAAAGGGCAGCGAAGTAGATGAAGATGACAGCAGCAAGGACCTGTGCGTTCATGGCATCAGTGAGGTCACTGACGTAATGCTGGTAGCGTCTTTTGAAATCTCTGATCATGCCTCCAAATGGCACACCAGTACGCACCAAGGGATCTTCTGGGGGAGGAGGTTTGGCAATGGAGGCTATACAGGGAAGGATTGTAGAGAAAAATGGCCTTTTGTTATCAAAGCAAACAATCCCCCCCTTATCCCAAATGTACCTAGTTACATGTTTGGTGTCTACTTTAGTATTTTAGTTTTGTACAGGAGCTACAAGACTCAGGGATGGAAATTGGCTGGAACACACGAGAACCTCAGGGTGTAGACATTGGAGTGGCATTCAAATCTCAAAAATGGCATATACACTATTTGGACAAAAGTATTGGGACAAACCTCTTTTTCACGGTTTGGGCTAGGCCCTTTACTTCTAGTGAAGGACAATCTTAATGCTTCAGCATACCAAAACATTTTGAATAACGCCATGCTTCCAACTTTGAGGACACAGTTTGCAGAAGCCCCTTTTCTATTCCAATATGACTGTGCCCTCACAGAGCCCTGACCTCAACCCCATCCAATGCCTTTGGGATGAACTGGAATGTAGATTACGAGCCTTCTCATCCAACACCAGTGCCTGGCCTCATAAATGCTCTACAGAATGAACGGGCACAAATTCCCAAAGAAACACTTGTGGAAAACCTTTTGATAAACAAGAGTGAAGGCTGTTATAGATGCTAAGGGGGTCCAACTCCATATCAAAGTCTATGTATTTGAATACAATGTCATTAAAGTCCCTGCTGATGTAATGGTCAGATGTCCCAATACTTTTCCAATATAGTAAATTGTATAGTGTAGTTGTTTTAGGGTGTACTGATCATCTTAGGCCTTTTAAAGACTTTATATATGCCTGCATACCTTTGCGTGGCTTGAGGTCGAGGCGGAGCTGAGGGTCAGAGGGGCGGAGCCTCTCCTGCAGGAGCTTCTTTTGGAAGCCGATGATCGGCGCAAGCATGGCCTCATTCTGGATCTCCGTGGGCGGGATCACAATGCTGCAGTCCATGAAGTCGGTCATGGCATCGGTAAGCTCCCTCTCACTCTGAGCCTGGAAAGCTGCCTGGTTGAACACCTGAGTGTGAGAATACATGTGTTAAGGCAGGTCAGATTATTAACAACAAAAGACTGAACAGAAAAACAAGGAAATATAACTACAGATCTGCTGAGGTTGTATTATTGGGAACTACACAAGCAAAGTCTGCTGAAGCCCCCATCCCAAGTGGTCTTTCTTAAAGTCCAGCAACCCCCATGCCCCTGTGCCCTCACTTTATCTGCCAGTAGGGCAGCCATGGCGCGGCCACTCTCGTGGTAATCCAAGTCACTCTTGGTGGGGCCCACCAACATGAAGATGAAACGGATAGGAACCGGGGCCTCCATTGCAGATCCGAGGACCACTGCCTGCTTCAGCCGGACAAACACCACTGTTGGCCTCTCCAGGAAGTCCAGAGCACCTTTCGCACAGATGGAAACACACTGTAATACACACACAAACTGCTTCAATTCTCCAAAAACAGCTTTTTCTTTGAATGGAGAGAGTCACATTTCACCCTAGACCATCTGTTGATGTATCTGTGCAAGCCATCCTGTGGCCCTTCATCAATGGTCATTTTCTGACCACAGAATTGTTCTTGGTTAGATATAATTTGGCTGGCGGACTACACTTAGCCTAACACTGACCCTCACGTACATTCACACACAATACCATACACCACCAAACTAATATCTGGCAGTGGTAGCCCGGTGGTCAAAAACTGATTATTAATGAATGGGGCAGAAGATCAGCAAATTAAATTAAAGGAATCCTTTGTCCTACTCACCTACAAGAACCATGGAGGCCTCCACACTCTCAGATGCATCTCTCTGTGAAAGCCAAAAACAGAATGCTCTGAATACATGGTACATCCAGCTACATGTCATTTTATTAATTAATTAAAAAAATAATGGTATGCTATAAAGTGGTGAAATTAAACACATCATTGTTTGAGAAGTTCGCCAATAGCTGTTTTCGTACCCTCTCTGTAACAGAGAAGGTCTGCACTTCCAGAGGGGGGGTCAGGGACTGCGTCTCCGTCGACATGCTGAGGAGATAAAGGTCAAGGGGTCAGTGTGCTGTCCCATGGCTAGGATGTAGCCTTTCGCTTTTGAATTGAACATTGAGCTTTGGGCGCGTGCTAAAAAATCTAGTAAGACAATATTGCCGATGTTATTTTATTATAGTTTTCAGAGGTGGACAGTAACGAAGTACATCTACTTGAGTACTGTACTTAAGTACAGTTTTTGAGTATCTGTACTTTACTTGATAATTATTTTTTTGAACTTATAACTTTCACTTCACTACATTTGAATGAAAAAATCGTATCGTTTTAAGTGTGTGCCATGTTTGCCTAAAACAAACTGCTGCATTTACAGCAGTTCAGTTGTCAACTTCGTTCAAATATATAGTACATAGACATACCTTTTGTGTAGGTGTGTAGTGTACAATTAATGAAAAAAGACCGTCTTTCTTTATCAGTTCGGGTTGTGTTTCATTTTGTAAAATTCTACCTTATTCCTTATGCTACATCTACAAGCAAGTTAGATGCAGCAATCAACAATGCAGTGAAATATGTACTTTTAATACTAAAGTATTTTTGGAAGCAATTACTTCAGTACTTTACCTTAAGTGAAATTAGACTGTATGACTTTCACTTGTATTGGAGTAACATTTGACTAGTGGTATCTGTACTTTCACTTAAGTAATGGTTAGGTATTTTGTCCGCCTCTGACTATACTTCAAATCTCAAAAATCTGATAAGATTAAATTACTATTAATTAATTAAATTACCACTGATTGTCTGAATGAGTCTCAGCACTCCTTTGGGGTTTGCGCTGTTATACTCGCGCACCCACACTTTCAGCTGGTCATCCTCGCCCCCACTGTTGTACAGGTAGAACTGCAGACACTGGAATCCTCTTTTGGGGTAAAAGAACCGACTTTCCAGGTAAGCTTTGTCTCCGTGACTCCCTGTGGCTGTGCTAAAATGCATAAAGAACCCTACACCTGCAAGAGAAAAGTGAAAGGAAAATTATTATAATAAAATCATTGCTGCTGTACAATCATACCAAATCAGTCAATAAAATCTGGCCAATAAAAAAAGAAAAGTGCTGGGATGACAACCTCATAAAAAACAGTAACACAGAATGAGGACATGTTTTTGCTTAGCTCTTATCAGGGCAGGAATTATCAGGTATGGGCTGGAGAATACAGTTTAAAGGCTATAAAAATAAGAAATGTATTAACCTCTTTTCTTTTTTCTTGCTTTATTAATCAGTGTTTCAATTTACCTTATAATTTCAACTGTTTCACTGTTACCATTTCATTGCTTGTTATTCAGAGGGCTGTTCATACCGTTGCACTGGCCCATGTTGGTATAGTCAGTGTTTGGCCCTCCTTCCACACTCCTCACCCGCACCCACTTGCCATTTGTATCTTCTCCCTGGATCATACCACAGATATTTGGTTCCTCAAAGTTGCAGGAATCCATGAAGGTGGAAAATGTGGCTAGAAGAAATCACACAATTGATAAAAAGTGTGAAATCTTTTGCAACCAAATGCAGTTGAGCAACAGGATATAAATATTCTGTCAGTCATAGGCCACTTCATAACTTTCCACAATGGCTGAACCAAAGGTCATGCACTTACCAAAGGTAAAAGATAGAGTGGGTTATATAATGATATAGTGTCATAAACAGTGAATTACGATGCTGGGAACTGAACTCACTGCAGTTGTAAAGTGTGTTTAGCTTGAGCACATCACTAGAACTAAACTCCATGCGCTGGCCAATCACGTCCATGAACTCCGGGATCTTTGTAATGATGGTCGGCTCAGAGCCCTTGTTGAAGGAGTTCTTGCTGTAGTGCATAACAGAACTGTAGTCGTAGGGTACGCCAAGAGCACTGGACACTGTGTCATCATACGTGTTAAAGTTGTGCTCTTTACCTAGGAGCAAATCATGGAACAGGAGCTTTCTTACCAAAATGAATGCAATGCACTATAATAACAGAGAGCACACTGAAATATCCTAAAAGCAAAGTAAAATGATGGATGGCAAAGTATTGCTGAGTCTGATTATTGAATTGACTGGGCTGTAACAGTACATGTATTTGTACCGAACCGTCACAGTACATGGGTCACGGTTCGGTACATGATGTCGTACAGAGAATACACTGTGCGACGGAGAAGACATGTTTAAAGTAATACGGAATCACAGAGGGACCAAAAAGGGCCAGTAAACCATAAACTTGGGTCATAATGTGGTGCACTAGTGCCACCTACTGGTGTAACACTTCTGCTGTCTTACACATACATGAAAATATAAGCAAGAGTGTGTGTTTACCAGTTAATACACTGCTGTTTATTTAAAATAAATGAAAACAAACCAAGCCTCATTCTTTAGAACTTTTTGTTACTTAACTTCGCTGTATCGTGAACCGTACCGAACCGTGATGTCAGAACTATAGTGTGAACCGAACCGTGACCGTTCTGTACCTTCTTGAATCTGGTTCCAAATGATTTTGACATAGTCGTCTCGGTCAGCTCGGGACTGCTCATGCCAGAAGCCCAGAGCGTGCAGGAACTCATGCTCCACAGTAGCCAGACGGTCACAGTTTGTGCCGATTGATAACCTCTGCTTCCCTACCCGACGATTCCCCACAGAGGAGGAACACCTGCCGATGCAGAAAATGGCACTGTTCAAGATTATTCACATTTCAAGAGGAGTTGTTTTGCCAGAATGCACCAGAAATGTAACTATGAAAAACTGAATTTACAGTTTCCCCTAAGTGTAGTTGAACCAAGCAAGTAATGGAAGCTTGTGTACCCTGTTCAGCATCATCATAGCAGCCTTGCTTATGTGCTTACACTTGCTCATGACACTGTTTGATATAGCAGGTTCCCCCCTCCTCTACACATTATCTGGGTATGAGCAGAGTAAATACTAAACATTAAAATGTGCAGGGCAGGGTGGTTTCAGGATCAGGGTTGGGAACCTATGATCTATAAAAATGGACCAATATCAATTTGCTGTAGCAGAAAGCTTTTTAAGGCTTCATCCTTCTCCAAACTTCAGTCTATTTTGTCTTGGTTGATCGGCTGTATTTTGGGTAGGGGAAAACTTAAATGTTTGGCTAAACTATCCCATTAAGATCTTCTTACCCAGAACCTTTGTACACAGAAATGTAGTTCGGCTCGCCACTCCAGGGTTTGAAGTCAAAGCAAGTCTTGAGTCTGTACTGCTCAAATGCCTTCAGTATCAATCCTTTAGCATTGATTTCTGCACATATAAAGTCAGAATAAACACAAAGCAAATATGTGAAAGTATGTGGCTCCTAATAGTGACACATCACAGCACATTCTTTCTCTGTATTTAACACATTCACCAAGTTAAGCAGTGGGCTGCCACTAATGGCAGACACCCGGGAAGCAGTGGTGCCACTAGTGGTCCTAGGATACGAACCCACAACCTTCTGATCACAGGGTCAACTCCCTAGCCACTTGGCCACCAGCTGCCCCAACCAAAGAGGTTGCTTCCGTGGTACCGATCCTTAGGCATATCATAGCATATTAGTGTTTATAGCATGATCAGTTTTTGCCTTTCTTAAGGAATACACTCACTCAGGGCTTCTCTGTAGAGTGAAATTACTCTCTTACCCAAGCTGTCCTCAAGGTAATATGGTACAGTGGTTGGCCAGCGATACTTTTCACCCAGAATAGAGTTAAGGCTCTCCACCTGTTGACCACAAACATTCCTCAGCAGTGCTCTCAGCACATTGTCTCTCAGTATTATCAGTCATTTATTGACATAGACTAATGTACACTAAAGCCTTTTTTCAGTAAGGACAAACTGAGGCATATGAAGCTCATCATGAATCTCATCAATTACTATGTATTTGAATATGCATGATCTATTCGCTGGTGTTATAAGCCTGTAAGTAGCTTAAAAAGTAAAAAAATAAAAAGTAAAACATTTTTTGTAAAACTATCAAAGGTATGACAAAGAGGAAGATAAATAAGGGAAAAATGTGTAACATATAATTCACAGTGTTATGAATAAAATGGATAAACAGAGGACAAACTGACCTCGTCAATGACTATGTCTCCTTCTACCAGATCAAGTCCTGCTTCTGTAACACAGTAATTGAGGATGAGCTGTTAGTGTGAGTGTCAATGGAAAAAACGGATAACTCTGGAAAGCATGAACTGAGACATAGTAATATATCGCACAGACCTTCATTTATGTCAAATATATCCCAGTCTTTCCCATGATCCACATCCACTTCTGTAAAGCCTAATTAAGCACATCACAAAAGATCAAACATCAAGACGGTATTTTCCTATCATGGCCAAAATAATTTATGAACAATTATCTGTATCTTGCAATATACTTACCTGTGAGGGAGGAGGTTGACTATAAGAGAAAAGAGAAAAAAACTTTTTTTTGTTTGTTTTTTTGGTTTGTTTACAAAAGGCAGCTTTGTTAACATATAGATTATTTTAACATAAATGTATGCATAACATTAGCTCTGTGAACATTAGCTCTGTAACGTTAGCTCTTCCGAATAACAATGCATTGATTTGACATGATTACAAATCCACAGAAATATCCAAAAATTGTGTTGATGTGTAATCGATGTGTAAAAAGTGGACACATTTAAATCCAGATAATTCAATGCATCCTTTTACTGTATAGAAAAAAAGCTTTTTTTCATTCACTATGTATATCATTATTAAATAATATTTATTTCGGTGCCATTTCTGTACATACTTTTCATTAAATATCCATTCAGGTGGTGCCCTGTGCAGCTGTCCTTCACTGGTGAACAGAATTACGAATAATAAAAGAATTGGACTGAAACTCACCAAAAACAGTTCCTCAGTGCAAAAAAGGCAGAGAAGCAGAAAAGTCCCATAAGAAGTCATAATTGCAGCCTCTAACCTTCAGCATGCAACTGATTATTCTGAGGTTGAGCTGGCAGTAATAAGAAAAAAATGCTGATAAGAAGTGTGATGACTGATAAAGCTGCAATTGATTAAGCAGTACTGTAAATGTGGTTAATAATAATGATGCTGTTCACGTCTTCAGATATTTATGTAGATGATATTATACATACACCGTCACTCCAACACCTTTGACCTCTTTTATTGCATAAAAATTAGATAACAGAAAAACATTTCATGAGTCGAGCAGGTTTAGCCTATCTGAACAGTACAGTAAGCACTTGTGCAAATATTTTCATCACCCAAGATAATAAAAATCGAGGCATGACAAGACGTACTGTATATAAAAGCATAAAATACATTTTTTTTCAGAAAACTTCCTGATCTCAAATATCTGTTTTTCTTTCAGCACAAATTACCAAAGTACAATTATTCTTTCCTGGTTATAGTTACTGATTTATTGCTGAACTATGAATTGTTATTTTTTTGCATATTGTTGCAACTTCAGTAATTGCATTGTGTAATTTTGTACCATTATGAATGTTCTGTATGACACATTGCACCTATGGCGGTAAGGATCAGGATGATACATCTCCTTGTGAGATATATCATCTGACTATCATACATGCTACAGCTCTTTTCACCCTGTACACATCTGACTTCCAGTACAACTCAGCAGGCCCCTATCGGCAGAAATTCTTGGAATACAGGACGGCTGTGGACAGTTTTGTGGACAGGTGTGAGCTGAATCAGCTGCAGCTTAACATCCAAAAGACCAAAGAACTAAAGGTGGACTTGAGATCACGATCTCCTGTCACTGCCCTGTCCATTAGGGGGGTGGATGTGGAGATTGTTCAGGACTACAAATACAGTACTTCCAGTCTTTTACAGTACAGAACATATGCACAAGTACAAAACAGCATTGCTCTGGGCAGTTGTGAAACTGTTGAGATTTGAATCTGATTATATGAATCTGTTCAGATGTTTTAAAAAAAAAAAAAGAAAAAAAATGCTAGAACTTGGCTGATTGGCAAGAGAAAAACACAAAAAAGAACAACCTCTTTTTTCTCCTCCACCACTTTGAGGATTACAGTCTTCACTTTGACAGTGAAAATCAAACTGAGCAAGAATGTAAAGATTCACTTTCAGTAAATTATGAGTAAAGTGCCATTATTGCATAGTAATGAAATATAATCACTCGATTATTTTCCGACCATTCTCCTGTTTTGGATAAGACTACAATCTAAGTGGATTTTGTCAGTGACATCAGAATAGCGGCCTGTAAGTTGACGTCGTCACTCTGGTGGATGTTCTGTCAAATAGAGAAACAATTGGACACTGTTAGTATACAACCTGCATGCCTTTGCACTTTTATGATTGTGTGTGCAAGCTTCAGGGCAGGAATTTGACTAAGTAACTTACAGTGACATCCTGAATGTAGTAGCAGTGGCGTAGGTTGAGATGGCCAATGAAGTCCCTGCTTTGGTACAATGGGTCACCATGAGGCAATGAGACACACACGGGACACACCTAGAGAGAACCAGACAACAAGTTTACAGCTCTGTTGCCTTATGCTATGGAAATTACTGCCATGATAATCACCATGTTATGAGGAGAGCAGAAGTTATTGATGCTGTCAGAATAAAACCTTGTATCCCCAGTTTTTACATAATTTGAAAATACACTATATGGACAAAAGTAACCTCTTAATAATTCAGGTGTTTGAATCATGCCCATTGCCACGAGTGTATAAAATCATTTAAAAGACATTTTGGTCAATGCCATGCTTCCAACTTTGTGGACACAGTTTAGGGAAGGCCCTTTCCATGCTTATTCCAGCATGATTGTGTCCTAGTGCACAAAGCTCTATAAAGACATGGTTGGATGGGTTTGGTGTGAAAGAACTTGACTGGCTGCCAGTCCTGACCTCAACCCCATCAAACACCTTTGAGATGAACTGGAATAGAGATTGTGAGCCAGACCTTCTCATCCAACATCAGTGCCTGACCTCATAAATGCTCTACAGAATGAAAGGGCACAAATTCCCACAGAAACTCCAAAATCTTGTGGAAAGGCTTTCAAAAGGAGTTTTCTTATTAACTGTCACTGACCACACGCCTGCTGTCACTGAGATGGTTGGCATTGCAGTGGTCTCGCAGATCTAGATCATCCAGTCCATCCTGCTGGCAGTACGGACAACTGAATGTTCTCAGCCCGGAGCTGGGGGAAAGAGAGAAAGAAGAATCAGTTGGAAGTGTTAAACAAAAAAAGTCACTTGCAGATATCATAAATCTGTACATGTGTGGGTATGGGGACACCTCTTTACCTTGAAGTTTGTCCCGGTGCATTTTCCATGAGAGCAATTTCAGTACGCCAAGCCCTGTAGGTGAAACAGTTCTTAATGTAACATGAACTGATGCATGGAACACTCTAGCATTTTTTCTCAACCGAATCTCTATCTGCACAGTCAATTATCAATGATAAAACATACCTTTCCCTCAATTTTGTTAAAAAAAAAATTCATAGGCTCAAAACATACCTATAGAAAATGCCAGTGGACATCTGTTCAAACAAGGGCTTCCTGATATTTTCTCTTCTTTTATTAAATTCTAGTTGAATTAATACTTATTAATATTTATTCATTCAAAAGGTAGTCCTGACTGACACATTCCTTGTAACATTGTGAATTGGTGGGGCTAAACTACTGTAAAACTATATGTGTACTCTATGTATATGTAAAAGTTGTGACATCACGAACACAGTGAATTCAAAACAGGACGTTTTTGTAGATTAGTGTCCTCATATGGACCACATAGACTGAGGAGTGAATGGTACGTTTTAGGGGTGTAACGGTACAGAAAGGTCACGGTTCGGTTCACACTATAGTTCTGACATCACGGTTCAGTACGGTTCACGATACAGCGAAGTTAAGTAACAAAAAGTTTTAAAGAATGAGGCTTGGTTTGTTTTCGTTTATTTTAAATAAATAGTAGTGTATTAACCAGTAAACACACACTTGCTTATATTTTCATGTATGTGTAAGGCAGCAGAAGTGTTGCGCCAGTAGGTGGCACTATTGCACCGCACTACGACCCAGGTTTATGATTTATAAATACATGTACCGTTACAGCCCTAGTACGATTGGACCTACAGTGTTTACATAGGACCTTACACAGTGAAATATGTTGTAATATAATTGGACAGTATGCTGCATATGTATCGGGTAGAGATTAGGCTGTAAAATGCTGGAATATTATTAGAAATACTCTGTTATGCTTTGTTATAACTGGTTATTACAGGCACTAAAAAGCTGCAATGAACTCACATGTCATCAAGCTCATCAGATGAAGAGTCCGGCATAATGAGAGGGGTGGGACTTGCTTGACCAATCAGTGGAGGTTGGGGCAAGAGAACTGGTGCAGCAGGGGCTGCCCGGACGTTGACATATGGATGAAAGACAGGGGGAACTGGAGGAGCAGTGTTGACCAATACACTGGTTTGGACTCGGGCTCGAACCCGTGGTCTGGGAGTTGGTCTTCTCTGAGTATCTGAAGCAGGAGAAGGGGAAGTGGCCACTGAAGCTGGGGCTGCAGCTGTCTGATCGGCCATGCTAACATTTGAAGAAAGAGACGTCTCTACTTGTATTTGCGTGTGAGCATCTCTAAGCCGACTGAGGAGTCTGTGGATGGGCGTATAACAAAACCAGAAGAAAATCAAGTTGAAACATTTTCGAAACATCTTCAACCCTACACTATTATTCACTATTGTCAGCATGGGCTTTTGCCATTCATTCATATTTTAACTTCCTAAAATGCATATTTAGTATTGCTTTATAATTACAATCTATTACTACTCCATAAATTACTCATGAATTATGAAACTAAAAAGCAACTTTTGGAAGTTAAGACTACCGGTCCTTGCAGTTTAAGGGAGAAACCATGATCTCTGTTCCTGATTCAGATCACTAATAGATTTAAATGGTGCAGCACTCACACTTGTATGCTGTTGCCAACTGGCCGTGCAGATCTGAAGGTATCATCACGGTCAGCGAGGCCTGGCAGGCCGAAGCTCTGAATTCTGATGTGCTGTAAGAAGTAACAGAGCTATAATGCAGCCTAGACACTTTCATACAGGTGGTAAAAAAATGACCTAATCTCCGAGCAAACAGGCGTAAACCTAAATCGGATGTGACCTAAATAGTTGCTGAAAGGAAAAGCAAAAAAACTGGAATAGAACTAGAACTAGAACTGGAACCTCTCCAGATCAGAAGGCCTAAAGCTAGAAGGCCTAAAGCTAGTAAGGACTGGAAGATACACACTCTTTGTGTAAAGGTATGATGGCCAGGTAATGGTGTCCTGCAGTGAGGACAGTGGGGCCTTCTTCCGATGGCCTGGCCCCAACAAGACTGGCAAAACCTAGAGAGGGAAAGAGAGAGAGAAGGGAGAGACAGCAAGATCACAAAAAACGAATCATAACTTCATTCATTCATTCATTTATCTGTCGAAGTAAATAGAGCTATAATAGAGAAATAATCTTCAGAGATAAGTTTAACACTTTCACTTTTATATGACACGACCACAGCTCTGTAAGAAATGATCTGTATGGTTAGCACTTCAGTGTCAGCACTGTTGACACGCACTGGAGGAACGGAATTTCCCCGTCAAAATACTTTCAGTTCGAGGCTACCAGGAAAGGCTGTTGATCATATGCCCTCAGCAGGCTCTGTCACATAAGCAAAGTGATTTCTTCTTTAAATACTTAAGAATCACATACAGAAGTCTATAACACGGTCCAAGAGATGGCTATTTGTTAAGAGTTAGGAATGTGATTATAATGGGTGAACGTCTACTTTTTTTGTATTATGTTAACTGTGAATCTGTGTTTTGTAGTCTGTCAGGCCAGTAGCTACGTCTGCTGCAAATCATCTTTTCTCATTTCAGATTAATGTTTTTTGACATATTAACAAAAAAGTTATTGACTTAAACAAGGCATTGAAAAGTCAACAGAAGTATATAATACTCAAATTAGTGTGTTATGTTACAGGTGTGTAATAGACTCATGTCATGTACATATAAAATATGCAAATATAGATAAACATACATTACATACTGCAAAACATTACAGCATATTGCAAAACATTACATTACAACACAAGAATACAGATAGAAATAAGTTTATATTTTCTTCAAGTCTTCAATAGCTTGGTTTTTGTTCTAGTTTTTACTTACACTTTTCTGCAGCATGAAGAAGGTTCTGACGGATTCTGTACTGTGCCCTTACACACCGGGCATGCCTCCTCTGCCGTGCAGCTCTCCATCTTCTGTCTAATCTGTTCTGAATCAAAAGCAAAACCAGATACCTTATATGCCTCTGTGGGTGTTTCCCATGGCACAGCTTTTACCACAGCTGTTGTGAGGACTGCAACTTCCTTCTCATAAACCTGCAAGAAGACTTTGTAACTTCTGAGAACGACATGCCTTCACCTTGGCTTATTCTCTCCGTAATACAGCCGCTAAAAAGAACTGGTTTAACTTGAAAGTTAATTTACTTCACTACTGCAAATAAATTATTCTGAATTACTGTCAGAGTTTTGGTTGTAAACGTTTTTGGTTAAAATGTCTTCACTGTGCTGTTAGACCAGAAATGAAAATTGATGTTTAATTAAAACAAATTCCTAATTTATATCAAAGATCACTTTTTCAAATAAAAGAGGGGAGAGAGGGAGAGAGAGAGAGAGAGAGAAAGAGAGAGAGAGGACACAATTGACTTTTCTTGCCCATCAAAAGTTTGGAAACAAGTAAAACTTTACCTCATATATGTGTGTGTGTATTTTTTGTATTATTTGTATATTGTGTACTTTGTATATTATACTGCTGTGTTGTATAACTTTTATTCTATTGGTTATGCTCCTCTTACTTTCTTCTCTTGTTCTGTCCATTTTGCTGTTGTAACAGTGCAAATTTCCCACATATACATATATATGTATATACATTTATGTACACAGTGGATATATGTGTATTTATGTACACATTGGCGTATCCTCAGGTGTGTGGTAGCAGCAAAGAAACTGTAAAAGACAACATATTTGTGCTCAGACACCCTGCTCCAGCATGTTGCCACACCTGCAATCTGACATAGTAACTTTTATTTTGTTTCTGTAGATGTATTTTGTTTTATTATTATTTAACTGGTCCTCTGTAGTTTTATTTTATTTATATTATATTCATATGGCTTAATATTATCTTATCTGTAGTTATCTGTGGTCTTTTGTAGTTTTGTTTAGGTTCATTATTGTTTAAATGGTCCTCTGTAGTTTAATTTTGTTTTGTTATTACTGTAATTAGTCCTCTGTAGTTTTATTTAGTTTTGTTATTATTTAACTGGTCTTCTGTAGTTTTACTTTATTTTATTATTATTGGAACTGGTCCTCTGTAGTTTTGTTTTGTTTAATTATTACTGTAACTGGTCCTCCGTAGTTTTATTGTGTTTTATTATTATTTAACTGTAAGTTACCTCTGTAGTTTTACTTTTTTTAATATTATATTAACTGGTCCTCTGTAGTTTTATTTAGTGTTATTATTATTTAACTGGTCCTCTTTAGTTTTATTTTGAAGGAAGGCGGTGTGGGGGCTCCTCCGCGGTCACCTGACTCTCGCGGTGTTTGGTGAGTTAACTCGATCAGCAGGAGCAGAGGAGCAGTCATGGCTGCTGGGGGCTGTCAGTAGGGGGACTCTGTTTTGAAATTTTGGAGCGGCTCTCTCTCTGCGCTGTGACACGCACCCGTCCGACCCCTGGTTCTCGCTCGGACTGCCCGGTGGAGCGGCGCCATGGCCCAGTGCGCCCAGTCCGTGCAGGAGTTCATCCAGGACTCGTTCGTGCCGATGGTGGCCGTGCTGTGCAGCGAGGAGGCGGAGAAAGTGACCCGCAGGAACGGCCTGAGCTTCCCCGAGCTCCTGCGGCCCTTCTGCCGGCTCACCTCGGAGGGTAAGGGCTTTGTCTCCCTCTTCTCCCAACTCTTCGAGCCCCTGGTTGTGTTGAGGGATGAGGTCCGGAGGAAAAACACTCAGCTGGCTGTAAACTTGTTAGCTGGCTGCTAACGCCCAGTGTCACTGCCTCACTCGGCCAGGGACAGGAGGAGCTCCTCCAGGGCCCTGTCTCTCTCTCTCTCTCTTTCTCAGCCGGGACCTGGGTCGGTTACCTGAGCGGTCAGGTTACCCATATCAAATGTCCCAGGTCTCCATCATCACACTGGCTCCTTGTTTCGGTTCTGACTCAACTTAGGCCCCACACCGACAGAACACAACCCGGCTCTGCTAAGCTAATCACCCGGCTACACCCTCTTTAACCAGTAAACACAGGATAATCCAGAAGGAGCAGGGTTCGCCGAGCGCTGGGAACAAACAACCAGCTTTTTAACCAGAACGCCCTGTAGAACGACACTGAATTTCATATATGTACTGCATATTATATGTGTTTGTGCATTACTTCGCTCTTTAAGCAGTTTCACATTCAATTTCGTTTTTCTTTTACTGATATTTTTAGGAGAATACTAACCCACAAGGCTGTAATTTAATAAATGCACATCGTTTAATCTATTACTGCCACTGAATGCTAAATAATGTCTTTGAGGGACAGTTAGTGGTCTGGTGGTTAGGGAGTTGTCCCTGAGATAAGAAGGTCGTGGGTTCAAATCTCAGGACTGCCAATGGCATCACTGAGGTATCGAGCAAGGTACTGTCCTCACGCACTGTGCTGTGTCTTTGGCTGCCCACTGCTTCACTTGGTGAATGGGTTAAATGCAGAGGAAGAATTTCACACTGTTCACACTGTATGATATGCTGTGGTGTGTTCGTGGGTGACTATATGAGGCCACGTTATTTTGCTATAACCAGGTTCAGTATGTTATAAGGAGTATTTTTTCTGGTGTGATATAGAAAATAAACTTGGAGGTATGAGACTAAGCAGTGAATATATTTTTCTTTACAACAAACTGCAGTTAGGGTGCCTCAGTCAGCATCAAGCATGTCTTGTATTATCCACTGTATACAACTGTTGGGCATTTAGCTGATTAATATTGTATACATTTGTATTTTTAATGGGGCTGCACAGATATTGTATTTGTTTATTGTAGTAATGATATCTGTCTCTGCATTACTGATATCACAGAAGGTTGCAGCTTTCAAATGAGCCTCTAACCAATCACGCTGTTTCTGACAGGGTGAGCGATCGTAGCTTTATGTGAACTTTACTGGCTGTTTTGATAAATCGAGGCCTAGTCCAACAAAGGTCAAATTATTATTGCGATTCTTTTAAGGGCATTGTTTGGCTGAGGTGTTTTTAAAGAGCCCGTGTTCTACATTTCCCATTGGTTTATTCTTTTTTTTCTGATGATTGGGGGGTTTGTATGTACCAAAAATGATTTTATAATTATCATAAATGGGTGGGGCTGAACTGCTTTGGGCTGAATAAGGAGACATGGAAATATGTGGGTTTTTCGACATCACAAAAACTGCTTTGAAAATGGGTTGTTTTTTGCAGCATAGTTTCCATACATGGCCTGTGGATGATGCAGCGAACATTTACGCACTACGTGACCCTTTTTAATTCCAGAAAGGTGATGATATGAGCCCTTTAAAATATTGAAGTTGGATTTATCTAATTTGGATGAAGGGAGGGTGTCATATTAATGTGTTTATGCACCGTTTCACATTATAAAGCAACTTCCACGCGGCTTTCGAATCAGTTTAATATCAGAGCAGGAAACATGCTTTAATCACTGTGGTGCTGTCTTTGTTCCTCTACAGAAACAAAGGTCATGTGTGAGAGTTTGCTCACATGTGTTGCTAGCACAGTAAACCCAGGGCTCCCTCAGGCTGTGCTCTGTTAAGTCACTTCGGCCTGTCATAAGCACTCAGTCCCTGCTGGCGCTTCGGTGTCGAGTCACACCCGTGCTTCAGTCTTAGTACAGCATCCCTCCGAGAGAAACTTTTTCATTTGATTACTGCGAAGTAGGTTATATATGTGATTCTTATAGCGCTTTCTGGAAAAGTCAATTTTCTTGGTCCCACTGAGGACGCCTTCTCTTAGGATGTCTGTCTGTGTGTTTTCCTCAGACTAATCTAATTGGATTTTTTAGGAATGTTTTGGAGCAGTAGACAGCAGGGAAAGGGCAAAGTCTCATCACATTATTTTCTGTTTAGCAGCTGAAAACAGCTTTTGTTTGTGCTTGTTTTTCTCTTACATGAGTGTGCGTGCGCACACGAGCCTCTATTTGCATGTTGTCGTGTGTGAAGCGGAAACTTAATGGAAATCTATTAAAATCACAGAGTCTTGCTTATTTTAATAACAAAATAAATAACAATCATTAATAATATTATTATTATTATTATTATTAATATTATTATTATTATTAAGCAGAGTCTCACTGAAGTAACAGACATCCTCATGTAGTCAGGTTTTACTGAAGAATTCACTATAAAATGGCAACATTCAAAGTAAACAATATTCTATTAGTGTTGTGTTATGACCTATTAGTACTGTTTTTTCTGTTAATAACAGTAGTAATAAACCCAACAAATTACTTGATTTATCATCAAAATAACCACTGGATTACTTGTATAAGTGATCACTGTTACTAAAAGTGCCTGGAGGCAAGATGATGTCTTTTACTTGACCCCAGCAGGATTAAACAGTTTTTTGAGTCATTGCATAAACCTGCTCTAAAACTGTTTGGAGAAGAGGAAAAAAAGAGATCCAGTTACATGACAGAGTTGGAGACATGAATTGTGTCCTATGCATCACCAGTGTACGTGTTTAGTGTGAACTTAAGGTACTGCATCCACTTTGACCTACAGAAGCGCTTACCTCAAAATATGTGGGTTAGAGGTACTCTAGAACAGACTCTGATAAATAAGCCCAATATTTGAGCCTTTTGTCTGTCTTGTTTTACTATGTTGCAGGTCACCTGCGTGACCCTAATAACCAGGTGGTGATGGTGAAGGGACTGCGGCTCAGTGTAACGGGAGTAAACACCCGGCCACCCAACTCTGGTGAGGTTCGCAAACTCCTGAGCCAGGCTGTGTCTTCCTGCCAGCCTCCTGAAGGGCTACCTGCTAACGTCATCACTGCTGGAGACTACGACCTCAACATCAGCGGTGAGTCACACTCTCACACTCTCTCACACACTGACAGCTGGAGGGGGTGCAGTGCAAGATCAGGAGACGAAAGTGAAAGTGCTGACTCTTTCTACTTCATGCAAGGACAGAACATTAAGCCTTAAAACTTTGCAGTTGTTGTGAATCTCAAGGCTTGTCATTCAGTTGTGAATCTTAAGGCTTATTAATTTGCAAGCACTGAATTATTCTATGATAATGATGAGTGAAAGTACAATATCTATAGAATGTATTCATAAGGATTTGAAAGTCTTGGGTTCGCAATGGCTCCTTAGAACAGGCATGAGTTTCATTCTGGGACACCGACAATCTATAACTGTATTATTAAGAAACGATGTGTCTCTTTTATTTCCCCTGGGGGTGAGCAAAGCATTAAAAGTAACTGTGGGAGAAAGTTACATCTTTTTTGTTTTTTCTTTATCTCACTTGTCCTTTTTTCTCCATTTATTTTCCACATGGATGACTTTCTGGTAAGAGCTCATTGTCGCACATACACTTTCCTTACGCGTGTGTGTATGTTTTACTTCTAACTCTGTTAAATGGCCTATACATGTTCTTATTTATATACTTCATCCAACTCTTTCAACAAAAGCAAAACAAATTCGGCAGTGCATGCTATGGGCCCATTAACCTTAAGAGCGTGTTTGAGTGTGTGAGGCTTTGAGACTAGCAGTGACCTGTCCCCAGTTCTTTAAACCCATTCCTCTCCATGTAGTTTCCCTGTTTTAAGACAAACTAACTTGACTGAACCAGATCCTGTTTTTAATTCTCTCCAGTGCAGCAGGGTACCATACCTGCCCTTAGGTTGACGTGATGCAACATAAATTATTCTGGCTCAGGCCAGAATAATTTTCAGTTCCAAGACAGCCACAGCTCTGCCCTTGCTCAAATCATTTTAATCCTGAAGCCTGCTCTCACTTATGCTTGTCCGGGTCTACTCTGTCATAAAGAAACCTTGTGTTTCTGTTAAGTTTTCCCCTCTCATTATTTGAAAATGCAATGTACCGTTTACGTACCCTTTAATGGTACAAAATTACAAAATCCAGTTGTACCCAAGTTACCGTAATGCCACCGTTTTAGAGATGTTTGAACATCACTTGTTTCCTATGTGTTCACTGTGCACATTTAATTTTTCCTAACAGGAAGGTAGGTGTTGGTCCTAGATTTCAGTTAAGTTAATGTTTGGGAAAATGTATTGTTTTGCAGCCAGTTGATGGTTTATATTTTAAGTAGTGTTTACATTTGTTTATTTCGTTTTTAGTGTAAATATTATATGATGGTTATTGACTCCCATTTTGATACGTTTACCTGATATCCCGTAAGTAGTATTTCCAGCTGCTGGGTGGGGCCAAGCTGGGGTAGCCATACTTTTGAACCACAGTAAGAAGTCCTTGGAATTCATTAGTTGGTTATTGAAAGTATTTTAAATCATGTCTATACATCAGGAGATAACTGCAAAGTTTGCATTATGCATTAAGACTACAGTTAATTATTTTCTGTAAATCACTAGCCTTTTGTTTAATTAATCATTGCGTGTAATCATTTGGCTCCTTTGGTTCCTTTTTCTTTGTCATCATACAAGTTTTCCCTGTGTAGTGAGGAGATGATGCAGAAAAAAAACAGTAACACATACATACATATACAAACATACACTACAGACAGCATGTTTTGCACACCTTTGTATTTTTCTTTAAATAAATGATACTGTGCTTTTTCAAAATTGTATTACAGGAAGACATTAGAAATGCTTAAAACAAATGTAACTGACTGGTTTTCAATATTTTATAGTTATTAGTAACACATTATTTAGCCACAAAGTAACAGGTCTGTCTTTAATGCATTGTAATTCACTATGTGTTGGAACATGGAAAAGAAAAGTATCTCTCAGTTCTTCAGCCTCACACAGTTCCTACTGGTTTATGTATCATTAGACAAAATTAGATTCTCAAACAGTATAATGAACATTCTTCAGAATTGTACCAAAATTATATCCAGTCCGAAGAAAAGCGAAGTGTTTGAGAATTATGTCTCTTCCCCCCCCCCCCAGTCTCCAGATTTTCCACAACTGAGCCAGCATGGTAAATGAGCGTCCAGCGAATGAGGCAGAACTGATTGTGTGCTTCAAAAAGTGCTGGACGGGTTAGGACACAAGTTATTTCTAGCTGGCAAGGATGTGGTGAATCTGTGCTTCTGTGATAAAGGCAAGGGGTGGTTATATTGATGATACTCGTACATAAGCCTTTTGCTTCCATTAAATTGTCTGTACAGTGTCTACTGTCTTGTATATTACACTGTTACATTTGTTTCTAAGGATTTTTTTCTGCAATACAATTTTAAAAGAACAGCATATTATTTATTTATTTATTTATTTATTTTAACTCTGGGGGTGAGCCCACATTTCTGCCCTGTAAGGTGCCTCTAGTACTTCTACAGAGTCTATGAGAATGACCTTGTGTACTACATGAGCATTATGGGGAGGTTTTAAAGTAAGTTGCAACAGGCTTTTCAGGATCAACTTTGCTAATATTGCAGTCCTTATATATCATTGCAGGCCTGAGGCACCAACCCAAGTGTTGGCTGTTGGACTTCGCCAGACCATCAGTAGCTGTAGTTTGTTGGCTCTTGTTGGCTTTTGTCAGTGTTTTGGCTGACTGAGTGTCTTGAATTGGCGGTCAGCTGTAAGAATAAAAGCATGGGAAATGAAATGAAAGTGAGCAAAGCCAGCTAATGGCACTCTCAAGAGGGCACACGCACATCAGTAGCCTGAGTTTTCAGTGTTTGTGCAAGTAGCAGTTTTATCACCAGGAATGCCCATTTTAAATGCTTTTGCTTTTAATATCTCCATGTTAAATGAAAAATATTACATTTTTATTCCTAGCAAGAAAAGGTTTGGTCTTATATTGTCTCAACACAGATGCATGGAAGATCTGGAAGCGCTCTGATAACACACTAGCAAAATAAAGCATGGAATAGACATTCATTTCAGAGACCTTTTACTGTTTTGCCAAATAATTAAGAATATGCACATGATTTATTTTTTATTAAACTATTTTTATTAATCCTTTCTCACTCACACGGCACACCTCTAACTCTAGTTTACTTTCAGTTTCAAGCTCTGGTTTAGCTTAAACACTGACATTAGCGGCCTGAGAGACGACCTATCGCTGCCCTGAAAAGAAACCCTTCAATATTGTAACTTTGCTGGACATTCCTTCAAACATTCTTTCCTTAAAATGCAAGATAAAACATTAACTTGGTTTTTGCTCATTGACTTGGTGTGTTTTGGCCATGATGTGTGTGATGTTTTGGTTCCAGCTTGTTCTAAAAGTTTGGGAAGATTCAAGTAAGAGACTAACTCTTTAAACTCCAAGGTGTAGTGTCATCTACTCAACAGTGATCAAGCTGGCTTGTAGCCTGAGTTTGGGAAGGTTTAGGGGGGGGGGGGGGGTGGTGTCCTTTTGGTTTCCTGACCCTTCTCTCACTGGACTCTCCGGCTCTCTGCCTCTTTTTCCCCTCTCCCAGACCGTTCGGTCAAAGCGAGCGTTCCCTGGTACTCTAACTGGAGAGAAACGCTCACCCAGCTCAGCTCCTCCAAATACTACACAGGTACTCACTTCATCCTGCGCTGGGGGGGGAAAGGGGAACAGTGTTTTTTTCCTCCTTTAGCTTCAATCACCCACTCCTCATCTCTTCCTGTTTCTCTCCGTAGCAGATCTGTAGCTAATTCTCTCCTAGTTCTTTCTACTCGTCTGTCAGGGTGGTGGTGGCAGCCTTGAATGTCTGAGTTTGTGCCATAGAAAGATACTGAGGTAAATGACTCATTGTGTGGATGCAAACAGTGTCACGTTTATAATTTTTTATGAAGATAATTGTGGCCTAATGTTCCTTGATTAAAGGACAAATCTTAAGTAGTCTCATTTGACCATCTGGTTTCTCGAACCAACCATTTGAAGGTCATTGTAGCACAGAGACTGCAATTAGAGGAAGTTTATGTAGAAGTTCATTGTGTTGAAGTTTCAGATTCATGAGTCATTTTACTCACATTCATATCCCTTTAAGTTCCCTGGCCGTTCCTCTTCCTAGATATGATCTAATTGCTGTCTGTTGCTTTCAATGGGCATGTTTGCCAATCACAGGCTCAACACATCTGCAGTCTTTCTTTGTAATAGTAGCAGAATGAGCTGCTCATAGATGAACAGTTTAAAAACTCGAAAAATCTCCTGTTTAAGGACCATTCCACTGGCCTTTGTAGATTTGCAGAGAATGATTGGGATGTGTTCAGTCCTCTGTCCTTGGGTAATTACTTGCTTTTTATTTCACTGGTTGACTTTTTGGTCCTTGTTCCTCAGTCGTTGGCTTTTCTAAAGTTTATGCATCATTTAAAAATGATTTCTTTTTAATAAATGGACATCAGCATTTCCAAGAGGGAAATTGAATGAGGCCTCTTCAGTGAGCGTGTCCAGCATCACCTCGGGTGAAGCTCAAAAAATGAGACGGCTTTCTCAACTCAGATTTTCTGTCTCTTAAAAAAAAAAAACTAGTTGTGTGAATTTTCAGTATTAAACTGAAGGCACTGCATTTTTTCAGTCTTGTCTAACGGTCAATAGAGCTTTGCAGTGTTTGGTCTGTCCACTTTAATTTCATTCTTCTCTAGCCAAAAGCAGTTTTCTAATGGTCTGTCTTAATCATGTTCCTCTTTCTGATATGTAGTTCCTCTCTCTTGACTTGTTGTGTGCAAGAGGGCTTCGCATTCTGCCATGCTTCCCTAAGATGTTGTGCATAAATTTGTCTGTGTGTCTGTGTGTGTCTGTGTGTGTCTGTGTGTGTCTGTGTGTGTCTGTGTGTGTCTGTGTGTGTCTGTGT
>JBBPCY010000156.1:10474884-10492273 GCA_037974405.1 Brachyalestes nurse | reverse complement strand
TCAGTCGATGTTGGCTCTGGGTCCATGTTGAATGTCTCGTCTTCTTGAAATCAAGCCAGTCTACCAGCTCGTGCTGTCAATTGACACACGCTCTGCCATCATTGGAGCTAATAAAGCCACCTGATTGGTAGGAAATGGCAAATAACGCCAGAACCCAATAGGCTAACTATTTTTTCATGCAAGATTTTGAGGAAATTGTGTTCATAAAATGTAACGTCTAACGGCATTGTAGAAATGTAGTGGAGTAGAAAGTATAGATAATTGCCGCAAAATGTAATGCAGTAAAATAAAAAGTATGCATTATTATTTTTACTTAAGTTCAGATTAGAGGCTGACATTTTTTTGGGAATCAAGCGGGAAACAAAATCACTATTAAAAACGTGATTGGGACGGGACTGGAAAAATTTTAATGCGGGAGTGGGCGTGACAGGGAATCGTAATAACACAATAACTTTATACAGAAATATACTTTTAAATAAATAAACTAATTTTGAACTCTATACTAGTTGTCCTGTGCTTTGGTGTAGCCAGTTCAGTGAATGCCGTGCTCCACACACACGTAGTCCCAACCACCAATAATGTAAGAGAAGTAGTAGGCTTCTTCACGCACAAAAAAAAAGAACACTGAAGTGGGAGGAAATGGAAGTCATTCTTCTGGGATTGGGACGGGATAGGATTTTCCCCGTTTTTTTATGGGATTGGGATCGGATGGGATTTTTTTTTGTGGGAGTGGGATGGGAGAGGTTTGAAAATTCACTTCCGTGTCACCCTTTAGTACAGATACGTAAAAATTTACCTAAGTACAGTAACGAAGTACAAATACTTTGTTACATTCCACCACTGCCGATCTCTAACCTTCCATTTCTGTCTAAGATTCTAGAGAAAATCGTAGCCCACCAGTTATGTTCATTACTACACAAAAACCGTATATATGGAACATTTTCAATCTGTGTTCTGGCCTCATCATAGCACAGAAACCACCTTAGTAAAGATTATTAGACTAAATTATTTTTTACTGTCTGCTGACAAAGGATTTGTCTCTTTGTCGGTTCTGCTTACCTTAGCACCCATTTGACACGATTTACCACTCCATTTTACCAGACAGACTTGAAAACCTTGGAGTCACTGGAACCACCTTATCCTGGTTTAGATCATACCTGACAGACTGTTATCAGTTTGTAAGAATTAACGGGGAATCCTCAGCACCCGCCAAAGTAAAATATGGTGTTCTGTTCTAGGACCTCTTTTATTTACTTTGTACATGCTGCCGTTAGGGATGATAATCCGGAAACATGGGATCAGCTATGCTATTCTGAATAACATTTGGAATGCTATTCCGAATAACATTTGGGACAGTGGCACTTGCTTGTGCAGTGACCGGCAGCAAGTTTTAGGGCCTGTGGGTTTGTTTGTTTAGTTTTAGTGTTGTTTGGTTTTTGTTTGTTTTTTTTGGTTTTTTATTGTCAGGTTTTAGCATTTGAATAACGAATAAATATCGACAGTAAGCCCGTGAGTTTATTTCTTTCCTTATTTGCATTTTTTTAATAAAATGGAACTTTTGGTACTACTACTATTATGGCTGGCGTTTTGGACAGTTTGGAGTTCTGATGTCCTTTCCACTCCACAAAACAAGGATTCAGTACTCCAGGGAGTTTTCTTTTAGGCTGGAGCAGGGGCGTCAGAAGCATTTTGGGTTGGGTGTATGGGTTGCCACGTGAAAAGTCTCTGTCCTTTTTGGGGGTGAGGGTATTTGGAAACCACCGTTGAATCTTAATTCTTGAATTTTGAATCTTTTGCGAAAGAATCCATTCCACTTAATCGATAGAAGAATACATACACCGCTCCAGGTTTGCCTCCAACTCACCGCATGCAAGTAGAGTGAATCATCAGTGCATAGACAGGCTGCTCGAAACTTTCCGGTGATATGTGTATTCTCCTATCGATTAAGTGGAATGGATTCTTTCGCGAAAGATTCAAGATTCAACAGTGCTGGGTGAACTAATATTTTATGTTAAATGTGGGGGGGTCCAAACGAATAATTATGAAATGTGAAGTGGGCATGTCCTCTTCAGACTGAATAGTGGTGACGCCCATGATTACAACTCTTTTGGAAATTCTACATCAATGCACAAGATGCCATAAACAGACTTAATCAGACAGGCTGATGCATAAATTGAAAAAAATCAATAGTACTGGACATTTACATGATGAAAGAATAAACACTATGGGCTTTATTGTAGACAGCGTGCTATGATGAAAAGAAAAGTTAAAAGTTGTGTGTTTGTTTCTTAGGGTTTTGTTTAAACCCATTAAATGTTGAAACAAAAACGTATGCTTATAGACGCAAAAGCTGTGTAGGCTACAATGTTTTTAAAAAAAAGTCTGTGCCATCATAGTTTTGGTATTTGGCCAAAACATCTTTTAGATTTTAACCTAGTTTTAAACTAGTTAACCTAATAAATGTGTTACACTCCATTAGTCAGAAATGATTCATTGTTTTAGAAGACATCATAATTGTGCACATTTGACCAATTCTAAAAGAAAGCAAACGTACATCCGTAATTTGTTAAAAATATCCGTCATTTATTCAAATGAAATGATATAAAATGTAAAGAAAGGAAATTGCATAGTTATTTTTAAAGTTAGTTGTTTTTAATCTGTCAGTGATTAACATTAATAAATATTAAATATGATACTCTAATTTTCTCTGCTTTGATGAAGGGCGCAGCAACTGAGCTTCTGCATTTCTTTCAGAAAAGCTGTATGTCAGATACAAAAACACTGACATGGTGTTCTTATGGAGGTAGTTTGATTTAGGCACATTTTGCCAAACCTCAGGGCCAGATGTATATTTCAGTGCAGGTGCAGCAAAAATATAATGTGCTGCAATGCACCTGAATTTGACAAGATTACAGCTTGTCATGCAAGCTCTGCATAGCCCCACACACTAACTGCGAGGTGTAGGTGTAATGGTGACTGAGACAAGGAAGCGAGATGCAAGTGCAGGATGCAAGTCTTTGATCCGGATCCAGGTTGACAGTACTGGTAAAGTGATCCGCTGAGGCAAGCAAGGTTCAGACATTAATGATGGCAAACAGGTACAAACAAGAAAAACAAAAGGAGGCAAGTAAAGGAATCCACAATGCACAACAGAGTAGAATTTAAGAACAAGTACACTCAGTTCTCTATAATGCATGCTTCTTTGCATAGAATGCAGGAAAAAAACTGTATTAAGTTTCTAGTTCAATGCAACAAAGAACATCTTACTACCAGTGAAGAACTGACCAAAAGGTTGCTGCATACACAGACATTATACACATAAACAGCAGGTCATGATTACATGTGTAACAAACTGAAACCAGATAAGGGGTGTGGTTACTGGGCGGAGCTAAGAGGGAGCAAAGGCATTAAAAACAAAAGCAGGTGGCAAGTCAAAACAAAACAAGGGAACCAATACAAGGATGCCACAGACATTTAGGGTTTACGGCACAGTGAAAACTATTTTCTTAACCAGAGTAAAAATCAATAACTAATTTGCTAACACCACAGTCTCATCATCACTGAACTTTTACTTTTGTTTTGTGTTGAGCTGGTATGGTGATATTTTGCAGCACCTTTTAAACTCCTGAATGCGCAATTTGGGGGTGGAGCTGTGGCGCCTTATAGTCACATGTGAACCCACACAGTGTGAACAACGTGAAATTCTTTCTCTGTGTTTAACCCATTCACCAAGTGAAGCAGCGGAGTGACGCCAACATGAGGCATCCTAGGAGCAGTGTGTGGGGAAGGTACACAATGGTGCACTACCAGTCCTGGGATTCAAACCCATGACCTGATCACAGGACCTGTGCCCTAACCAGAAGGCCACCAGCCGGCCAGTAAATTGAACATTACTTCAGAGGCATTGTGCAAGTTACAGTTTCATTAAGACACATCTTGCACTCCATTTGCACTTATTCGTACCTTTGCCCCTCAGTCTTCAGTGACCTAAAACATTGTTTTTATGGACGGCGACAGTGGATGTTTATAAAATGTAACATTAACCATGGTAACAACTAAAAACCTAAAACAAACTACAACAAAAGAATTTCCATGCCTTTTCTGTGCAATTTTAGAGGGTCCTGATGGAATTCTAACTTAAAATAATTTGGTAGCAGCTCTTAAATTAAGTCTGGATATATTCGTGTGAGGGACGTGTTTTCTTTATAGACTACAAAGCACCCATGTAGGTCCCACCTGTGTCTGCCAAATGCTGTAACTGTAAAATGGAAATGCATGGAAAAGCATACTTTAGCTCTGTAGTTCAGCCATTGCCACATGGAGTGTGTTCTCTCTCAATCACGACAGCTGTGCTGTGGTGCCAGGTGAACTCGATTTTACACATTTTAAAATGTGAAACAGTCTTTGTGTGTGATGCTAAAGCAAAGCTATTTAGGAAATAAAGCAACGCACTAAACCTGCATCAGTCTTTCTGAGAAGTGTGTGTGATCTACTTCGATGCGTCTTTGTGTCTGTGATGATGCTATATATTTAAGTAAAAATGCTTTATTCTGTGCTTTTTTCATGTTTGTTTTGTCATAGTTTCATCATCAGTACATTTGTCAGAGAAAGGGTGTTTCAGCTTGTTTTTAATGCTGACAACATTATTAAAAACCCTGAGAATGTTTGTCAGTAATTCCACTGATGTGATTAACACTGGCTACATTCAAATCTTAGTCAACACCAGTCATGATGATGGACAAATCATGAAAGAAATGTCCATTTAAATAAAGCTGCATATAGAATGATTTTATACTGTAATCATACAGTATATGGACAAAAGTATTGGGGCACAGCTGTTATTCATGGTTTGGGCTAGGCATCTTACTACCAGTGAAGAACAATCTTAATGCTTCAGCAGACCAACGGCACAGTTTGGGAAGAACCTTTTCTATTCCAGCATGACTTTGCCCAAGTGCACAAAGCAAGCTCCATAAAGACATGGCTGGATGAGTTCGGTGAGGAAGAACTTGACTGACCCTGACCTCAGCCCCATCCAACACCTGTGGGATGAACTGGAATGGAGATTGTGAACCAGGCCTTCTCATCCAACATCAGTGCCTGACCTCATAAATGCTCTACAGAATGAAAGGGCACAAATTCCCACAGAAACTCCAAAATCTTGTGAAAAGCCTTCCAAGAAATGTGGAAGCTGTTATAGCTGCAGTCTATGTATTTAAATGCAACGTCATTAAAATCCCTGTTGGTGTAATGGTCAGTTGTCCCAGTCTATATAGTTCATTAGTATATTAGTATAGTTCCCTGTTCATTAGTTCATTAGCATTCTTAAATCATTCTCCAGGCAACCCTACAATCAGCACAAGCTGAGCAAATTTATCATGACTGAAAGCTGCACACTAGCTCAAGTCAGGATTACGTGACTGAACTCGTGTTTCTTTGTATGTGTGTTACAGGTGTGTGTTCTCTGTGTGGGAACACCATGCTGCTCTATGTGTCCCACAGGAGGAAGCATCTGCTGAAGCCCGCCGAGTTCTTCATTGTTAACTTGGCCGTCAGTGATCTATGCATGACCATCAGCCTCTACCCACTCGCTGTAGTCTCTAGCTTCCAGCACAGGTAGGAAAGAGAGAGGGGAGGAGGAGATGTTCAACAGAAAATGATTAATTTGCTAAATTAAGATACTTAATACCATACTTTTCCCCAAAATCACATCATGAGAAAAAAACATTTTAATGTTTTCTTCACAATAAGACAACTTTACTGATGCCAGAGGAAATTGCTTAGATTCCATGAGGAAATTGCCTTTTACACGAATTGAAACAGCAACCCTTTACAATTTTAATCCATTATGGACCAAATCTGAACTCAAAAATGACCCTTGTTCCATGACTAAGAACTTGGTCTCAACAATTTGGGAAACACTGTAGTTTTGCTGTCCAAAATTACCTTTATGATTTTAAAAAGTTGTTTGTTTTTTTTTGTTCAGACTAGAATCTTGGATCCTGAATGTAGTGTTTCTCTTTGTTATTAGGTTAAATTTCCCCACGTAAAACGCACGACAAAATTGGATAATGAAGGATGTAATTATAATTGCAGCGTTTGCATTTGAAAACTGCATTCATTCAAATTGCGATTTCAGTATAAAAATGAATTTTCAGAAATAATCCAACAACCAACATCACACCTCACTCATGCTCCTGTGTGTGAATGCAATCAAAATCCCTATTAATGCACACAATGTAGAGGGTGGCTACTGAGTGTGAATGATGACAAGGAACAAAAACAGAGACATGGTTTTCTATGGGCACCGTATATGGGGATGTATGGATTACAGCTGTTCATTTCACTGGAATAAATACATGAATGCTGATTTTCTGCTTGTACCCTCAGAAAAAATGAATAGTGTCTAATTACACGAAAGACCTCGGGCGTCAACATGAGTGCAGTATACAAACCTGCCATCATAATGTTAAAGCAACTGAGAAAATGTGTTTTAGCAATCTGTGTTTTCTTCTTGTTCTGTTATCTGACATATTTGGGTGATGTATCACATTTGAGGTATTAGAACCTATATTTGATTCTCAGTCAGCATTTGATTTTTCACTCGTTTGCCCTTCTTTGTCGTACACGACTGGGAAATCAAAGTGTTCCCAATAGGAGAAGAAAGCATGGATGATATTTCGTTGGTCCAGCTTAGGCTTGCTTTCTGTGCTTGCCATATCAAACAGTCTGGTTAAGCTCTTTCTTGCTTTCACTTCTGCCCTCATTTGTTCATGGCCAGCCACCGATGCTGATTCAACACGCTCAATAGACCAAAAAAACAAAGACAAGCAATGACAAGAGGGAACTAGAGCCAGTAAAGCATCACAGACACTGCACTGACTACGGGCAATGATCAGCCACCACAGTCTGACTGCACCTGATAGCTGATAGTGTGTCCCAGGCTTTACATCAATATTCACGAGAGCACAAGTTCATCCATTACAGGAAAAAGATTGACCATCTGAGAGCTTCTCTGGTTCATGATCTTCCTGCCCTTCACCTAGTGCTACTCTTTCAAGGTGCTAATCCTCAAGTTGTAATGGAATGATTTGGCATACACATCCTCTTTCTCTGCGGCTGCTAAAAGAAGTGCCGTGCAGAACCTCGATGGCTCTATCTGTGTGCCCATTTTGTATCCAGTGCTTTAATTTAAAATGCATTAGAACACCATAAAGGTAATATTGGCAGTAAATAACTCGGTGATGAACAAGCTTCAGAAAGCAGAGAGGCGGAAGCACCCACACACACACACAAACACACACACACACACACACACACACACACACATTCAGCAACCTGTGCCGCAATTGAGCTTTCATCTAAGACGTCAGCGCTTTAACTACCCGGCAGTGAGGCAGGGGCGGCACGTGAGATGAACCCCGCAGACTCTCCTGGAGCCTTAATGTCTAAACCTTGACTGTAATCTGAAAGCATCCTTTCACATCTGTGAACATCAGTTCACTACTGTCCCCAGTGATGAACTGACAGCAATGGCAGTACTGAACCTGACTCATGACTGGACTTTTCCCGCTTCAACTGATCTGATGCCTTCTTCTTTGTGTCTATGTCTGTTTTTCTCTTCACTTGCGTGTGTGTGAGTGTGTAGGTGGCTGTATGGAGGGACTTTGTGTATAGTGTATGCCTTCTGCGGCGTTCTATTTGGCATCTGCTCTCTCACCACTCTAACTATTCTCAGTACCGTCTGCTGCCTCAAAGTGTGCTACCCTCTCTACGGTAAACGCACACACACACACACACACACACACACGTGAACACATTGCTCACTCAATCAAAATGTTTTAAATACTCTTGCATCAGCTTGTGAACATCTAGTTTCCAAAGGGCTAAATATATGGCCACAAATAAGTATAGTCGAACACGGTCTATTATGTTAGTCCTTTGTGTCCAGTAATGACCTGCTATTGCTTGTTAGTACTGTTCAGTGGTAACCTAGTGCCATGGATCTTGTCATTTATCTCTTAGGAACTCTTCTGAGGGCATTCATACAGGGTCTGTGCACATGTAGTATAGAGTTTATAGACATTTTCTGACAAGAGGAATACAAAGAGTAATACATCTGCCAACAGGTTCTGTAAAGTTTTTGATAAGGCAGTTTTTTTTTACTAAATTCCCTACACCATGTTGATGTTTACCTTTTAAGCAGCACTTTTCAAAGGAAGGTGTAACGGACTCCATCTCCACTTCATCCCCCGTAATACTGATCTTAGATTGCTTTCACTCTGCTAGTGTTCCTGGTATGCAGCGGTTAGTACCTACCGGATGTATTCCAAGGCCTCTTTGTGTGTCAGTTATGTGAAGAAGAAAGCACTTGGGGAAGAAGGCAAGCCGAGGGAGGCACTGTGATGCTCTGGGCAAAGTTTTGATGCTACTTTGACATGTACCATGTACCAAAACAATGTTGCAGATCAGGCACACCCTTTGGCAGTGGTCTCTTTTTAAAACAAATAATGTGCCCTGCCACGCAACAAAAATAGTTCAGGAATGGTTTGAGAAACCTGACAAAGAGTTCAAGGTGTTGACTTGGTCTGTGACTTCCTCAGATCTCAATCCAATCAAGCATCTGCAAGGTTTGCTGGACAAACTAGTCCAGCTCATGCTGGGCTGCACCTTGCAAATTACTGGACTTAAAGGAGCAACTTCTACTGTCTTGGTTGCAGTCTTGTGGAGTCCATGACTGGAAAGAACAGAACTGTTTTGGTGGTATGAGGGGGACCTACACAATATGTTATGGCTGATTGGTGTATATTCCAGATTATGGAATATGACTTTGGCGATACTTCAGATGTATCTTGCAAACATCACCAAGACTGTTTCCTAGTTTACCACAAGGTCTAAGTAGCTAGCTGTAAGAATATGGCACACTCTCTTAACCACAGCGATTTACACTGAATCAAGTTATAAAAGTAAGCGCATTGTAGCATTGGCAGTCTCTCACTGGTGTAACACACAAACACAGTATCACTCTACACTACACCAACAAGGCAGCATGTTTGCACATTTAAAATGTTTTTCCCATCATCACTGGCAATATTACAATTTGTCTATGTATTATGCTGTAAAACACACTCACCTGAAATGTTGAAATAGTGTTTTATGTATTTGCAAAATGCGTGTAACAGGCAACCGGCTTGGCCATGAGCATTGCCGTGTGCTGATAGTGTGCGCGTGGGCGTATGCACTGGTGTTCGCTTGTTCTCCACTGGTCCACTGGGGGCAGTATGGTCCAGAGCCCTATGGGACAGCCTGCTGCATTGACTGGATCTCATCCAACAGAGACCCCATTGCTCGCTCCTATACCACTGTACTCTTCATCTGCTGCTACGTGCTACCCTGCACTATCATCATCTTCTCCTACACACACATCCTGCTCACTGTGCGAGAGTCCCGCCGAGCCGTTGAGCAGCACGTCTCCCAGACACGCATGGGCAATATTCAGACCATCATAGTGAAGGTAGGACCCACCACACACACACACATGTTCAAGTTTTAAGTTGCTACAAAGGTACACATATAAATGTTACATGAGCAACACAGCACAGAGTGTAACCATGGTTTTCCAGTCCCAGTCCCAGGAACCCAATGATTCAACTCATTAACGGATTAATAAGCCCCTTATTGGCTGGATTAGATGTGTAAAGCTGAATAAAAAAGAAACACCATATGGCCATCACACCCACATGAGCTAGTTCAACATCCCATTCTAAAACCATGGGCATATGAAGTTGCATCCAGTTTGCAGCTAAAACAACCTCCACTGTTCCACAAGAATCTGAAGTGTGTCTGTGTGAATTTGTGCCCATTCAGTGAAAAGAGGTGTTGGATGCTGTCAACATTTCAGTTCATCACAAAGGTGTTCAGTTGCATTGAGGTCAGGGCTCTGTGCAGGCCACTGAAGCTCTTCCACACCAAACTAATCAAAACATGTCTAAAAATTGGAAGCATGGAATTTTCTTTGGGGAACATCTGATCTAGAGCATCATAGTCAAAGGAAGGCAACTTCCAGAAATAATTAGGAGAAAGAAGGCAGCTTCCAGAAATAATTAGGAGAAAGAACAACACAATAGAAAGACAAAGTCTTTTGCTTTTGTTGTTTATTTTTCTCCTTTACTCTTCCTCTTTCTTTCTTTCTTTCTTTCTTACAGTTTTCAGTTTACTGAAGCTGTGATGATTATTGCCATAGTCGTTTGACTACATTGGCATGATAAAGATCTGCTAAATCTCTCTCTGTCTTTCTAGCTCAGTGTGGCAGTGTGCATAGGCTTCTTCACAGCATGGAGCCCATACGCATTTGTCTCCATATGGGCTGCGTTCGGAGACGTAGACGTCATCCCGCCACTGGCCTTTGCTGTCCCAGCCATGTTCTCCAAGTCCTCCACAATCTACAACCCGCTCATCTACCTTCTGCTAAAGCCCAACTTCCGCCATCTCCTCTGCAAGGACATGCTCACACTGCGGCAGGTGTGTGTTCGTGGCTGCCTGGCTGTGTGTGTGCCACAGGACAGCTGCCGACCTGCTCTAGCCCTGGGGCTACACTCAGCGAGGCCACGGGGCCACTTAACAACCATGAGTCTGGCCCACTGCCCCTGTGAGAGGTGCAATGACCCCTTTGAGCAGTTCAGGAACTACCCCCGCCGCTGCCCCGTCAGTGTCAGTACAGTACAGTTCTCCATGCAGGACAGTGGAGAGCCTGAGGCCGACCTGGAGCTGGATCCAGAAGCAGAAGCAGGAGTTAGGCATGGGATCTCAGCAGAGGCCAAGAAGCCAGTGCGAGTGCTTGTTAAACGCAGGAAGAGCTCAGAGATTGACAGTCTGGAGATCACCCTGGAAATGGTCTCTGCTCATGCTAAAGTAGCCAAAGGAGCCAGGAAGTCCTGAGCAGGGCTCTGAGTCAGAGCCTTCAGTTTGTGTTTGTGTTAATGTTTATATAAAATTGGGCATATTGCCTGGAAGGAGCATGGTAATGATTTTTCTTGCCCAAACTAGACACCTGTCTGGACTGCCTTTTGTGAGATTAACAGTATTGCATGCTGTGTGTTATTCTGTTTCTGATTGAAAAATGCTATTTTACCTTTGGTACAATGGTTTTTATAAAGAATTTTAAGGAGAACTGTGAGAATATGTGCATGTGTGAACCTTTGTTTCAATTTACATATATCCCTGTTAGATCACCGAACCATTCAAAATTGAAAATGGGTATTTTTCGTTTACCTTTTTATAATTATTACATCTTCATGTGCTTTCAAATTAACGTCAGTTTAATTGCTTTTGGAAATGACTCGCCTATAACTTGTAGTTCACCAAAGAGGTATTACTTTGCTAGTAGCTATGCTCTTGTGTATATAACCACTACAAGTCTCTACAAAGAGATTTTTTGTGCAGCTATTTATTCTAGAATTTTGACAGTTATTTATTAATACTGATATTTATTCATTTGTCCTTTTTTTTAATTGGACTGTTGTAAGGCTTGTGTATAAGTAGGTGTGTGTGTGTGTCTGTGTGTGTGTGTGTGTGTGTGTGTGTACATACATATAGCCAAAAGAGTTGTTTGGTGCAGCAACCAATCCAAACCTTTCTAAATGAGCCAAGTTGGTAACAAAGGGGACGAATAATTTTATGCAACATAACTTTCTAACCATATCTGGTAATACATTTAAGCCATAGTACATCAACGACAAGTTCTCAGTCCTTAGATTGTCCAAAAAAAAATGAACTGACAAACCAAATGAACCAGAGTGAATAAGAGACATTCTAAATTATCTCAGCAGGTTTGTTACACAATCCAGACATCTGTGCTTGTTCATGCAGTTTTCCGGTCCCACTATATGGTGCTGTCAGTATAAATGTACATAATTTCTAATTGGTATTGTTCATTCTTTTCTATATGCACATTGTTTTGTGCACATGAAATGTTCTTTTCTATGGTCATGGGATACACAACAAAGGAAAAAGGAATGCAAATGAAGGAGAAATAAAGTACCGTCTATGTGTCTGAGTAGTCTGTAAGCTCCCTTCCTTGTCAAAAGTCACTGCATTGAGCACAGCTGTGGTTGTTCATTCATAAGAGTGTGGTTCCGTTTTGCACGATCAGCATTTTGTGTTTTCCCTGTTGTAGATGAGCAAGATGGTCAGGCCTCACTGTGGAGCATCCTGTGATGTAGTCTATCCTTAATTACATATCTTGATTCCGAACATGACACTTTCTCAGTATGGGGCTTATTCTGTATGTTTAGGGATGGATGAATGGCAGGACTTTGATACTAAAGCCATTTTTAGGAGTAAAAATAAACCAGCTCCAGTAGATCATATACCAAAATAATGTAGTGTTTGCGCCAGTGTAGTGTAATGTAGTGTTTTTCGCTCTGAAATTGCTGTTCATAAACACATATCTATAACAGGTAACTACTATAAGATCGTTTTCCATGATCTTATAGTAGTTTTCAATCAGTCTCTGAAGCTACATTGCATTTCCAGTGCAACTCGTTCTTTTGCAGTTATGAGGATGTTTACTCTTGCAGTAATAAGAGTTAGATAAGCAGTCAAACTTTATGTAGCTCAGCAGTGTCTATCTGAGCTTTTACTGAAGTCTGCTTTATTCACTGCACTTCAGCCCATAGTGCAATCCCACCAATTTTTCAATACTTATACATAATTTAATCATTTATATGTAACCTAAGACATGAAGTGTATTTTGAAGTAAAAGTGTTAATTGTAGAGAAGCTTACTTGGATTTTTTTGCAGTGGTGTTGGCGTCTGACACAAGTCACCATTTTAAAATTTACTATCCATTTAATTTACTAGCCAAAACCACCAAAATGAGTTGTTCTCCAATTTCTGAGATGTAATAGCTTTTTATGAGGTATCAGATTCCTTTCACCAACCTAGAATGGAGTATTTCACATCAACCCACTGACTTTTATTTATGCAGGTGTTTTAAAAAAAAAACCTCTTTGGTGGAACTCTTTGACTGTAGCTGGGTTTCCCCTTTAACAATTGGAAAGAAGTTCTATATCTGTAACAGCCACCAGCACTGTGTGTATGTGTGTGTGCTGGGAACATCAGAAAATGAAGAAGAGAAGACACTGAAGCGTGCCTGGTTTTAGGCACCATGGAAACCAGGCTGTTTATTTGAGAGTGACATTTCCTCCTACTACCTAGACACACACACACACACACACACACTTTTTACACACCTGTGTAGCCTCCACAGAGATTCATTGAGAAAGAAGGCTATTGCTGTGGTGGGACTGAGGGTGGAAATAAAACATTATCAGTAATAAGTAGTAAGTAATAACTTTTTCTCATGGGAGGTGTGTGTGTGTGTGTCTGTATAAAAACTAAAGCGTGGATGGAGTGTTGTAATTGGTATATTTACCTGAGCGGAACTGAGGAGGTGTGTGAGAGAGAAAGAGAGAGAGACTGTGTTTCCTAGCTAAGTATGGAAGCGAGACACACTTGCGTCATTTGGTTTTATTGATAAAGTGCCCCCATCATACGGCACGTGCCATGAAATCAGCCCACACACACGAGTCATAAATGTACTGGTGGACAAAGAATACACAAATAAGCGACAGACCATTTGCGCAGGGAGAGCTGCTTGTGTGGTGCGATGGCTATACGTTATTCAGGCAGACACACTGACCTACATTTGATTGTGGATAATTATTCTATACATCCACTTGAAAGAGTGCAACTGAGAGGGAGAGAGAATAAGTAAAAAGCAATAAACTAAGAAGTAAAAAGGGTAACGAAGGATGAAAAGGGAAAAAAGAGCAGGAAAAATATGAAAAATAGGACAAACCAGCAAAAGAAAGTGGTGGATATACAGAATATAAGAAAGGAGAAGAACAGTGGGCAATAGAGATGTTCAGAAGGGGTGGAAGGATAGAAGGGTAAACGAGAGAGAGAGAGAGAATAAAAGAGAAGATACGAAAGAGTTGAGCAAGGGTTATTTTTAGAGCAGCAATACCCTCCTCCGCTGCCCACTCACGTGAGGCTAAATATAGATCCGCTGTTGGCGACCAAGACCAGTGCAGAATACAAAACAGGGTGCACAGATACACCCACTCACCTACACACACAAAGACACACACATATTCTCAATTGCATACACTACTCCTCCACACATAGCTCCTCACCTGGCTGAGAAAACGATGAAAAGATGGAAAGTGGCACTGAATATCTTTAGGCTCCCCATACGGATGTGTGAAATGCAATATAAGGTCAAAAGTATGTGGACACCTGACCACATCCCAATTTGAGCTAAGTGGACATCTCCTTCCAGCAAACTTGGCAACAATATGGAGTTGCCCGCATTTGCAGTAATAACAGCTTCCACTAATCTGGGAAGGCTTATGGCCAGATTTTTGAGTGTTTTTGGGAATTTGTGCCCATTCAGTGAAAAAAGCATTTGTGAAGTCAGGTACTGATGTTGGAAAAGAAGACATGTAATTGTGCAAAATTTCTATGTGTGCTGTAGCATTAACATTTCTGGAGCTAAGAGAGTGGAACAACGGTGTAGAGGTTAGTACTGTCATAGTGGGACTGGCGTGGATTCAGGTCTTTATTTATGGAGTTTGCATCCGCATGGGTTTAGAGTACAAGTATTCTAACACAGTCTAAAGACATGCATGTCAGGTGAACTGCAGATGCTAAATGGCCCTTAGGTGTGAATGTGTATGTCAGCCTTGTGATAGACTGTCACCTGGGGTGTTTCTCAGCCTTTGCCTTCTGTTGAATAAGGTTCCCTTGGCATCTGCCAAACCTTGATTCATCCATCAGACTGGCAGATAGTAAAACGTGACTCACCACTCCAGATAACACAATTCCACTGCTCTAGAGTCCAGACACCGCTCCAGCTGACGCTTGGCCCAAAAGTCTTGTGTGCAATTGTTTGGCAACGGAAACCCATTTCATGAAGCTCTTCATGCACAGTTCTTGTGCTAATGGTTTGGAACGTTGTTCTGAGTGATGCAACAGAGGATACCCACTGCTGTTTTCAGCACTCAGCAGTCCCGTTCTGCATGTTTGGGTAGTCTACAGTTTTGTAGCTGAGCTGTCGTTAAACCTAGATGCTTCCGTTTCACAATACTAGCACTTACAGTTGCCTAGGGCAGGTCTATCAGAGCAGATATTTTACAAACAAGACTTGTGACAAAGGTAGCATCTTATGACCATGCCACATTTAAAGTCGCTGAGCTTGGATGTAGATTCTATACCCCTGTTAGCAATGTGTGTGGCTTAAACACCTTAAACTCTTCATTAAGTTCCTCAAACCATTCCAGAACAACTGTGTGCAGTGTGGCAGGGTGCATTGCTGAAAGAGACTGCCACCAGGGAATACCACTGCCATGATGGGGTCAACCTGGTTTATGTAGGTGGCACAAATCAAGCTGATATCCACAGGAATGCCCAGACCCAAGGTTTCACATCATTTCCCAGTGCAGAACATTCCATCTAATGGTTTGCATTCTGGTGCCATCACTTAATGAATAAAATAGACTAATCGCACCAGGTAATCTTCGTCCATTGTTCCAAGGTCCAGTTCCAATGTTTGCCATTTCTGACATGCTCAGATCTAGTTATCCAGCCATGATGATTTGATCTTTGTCGAAAACATTTAAGTCTTTACACCTACCCATTTCTCCCACATCCAACATGATAACCAACAGTTACTGTATATTATATCATAGTTAATAGAATGCATGTGTAACAAAACAATCAGTATTGCTACATCTGGTCAAGCATGAGGGTGGGTGGCTCTTTTACGCTCTGTGGAGCTTCAAGAAACTCCATATATTTAAGGTTTCCTATAGATATTTGGTTTAGACACACAATGTTTCTCTAAATACTTAGGAGTACTTTAGACACTCGGTCATCATATTAAGGAAATGTCACTCTCAGTCAGGACAAAGTGTTACCACAAACCTTGATTCCTGTGAGAACTTTTGCCCTGTTCACACCCAACATGAACATGTGCATACAGCTCCAAGTGTATCAGTTCACAAGTGGCATTGTGAACTGAACTGTGAACAACGGCACTGTCCCTTTGAGATCAGCTCACCCAAGATATGCGTTTATTCCAGGTATGAACAGAGACTTTGATTTCTGTGAGTGTCAAACAAACTTTAAGCATTAAGGTTTTTGGTATACTTTTTCTATATGATGCTTTAATACTGTTGTTGCAGTTTAATAATCACTCATGTCCTACATATGGAGAAAAGTGTGGAACAAGTTAGGCTGCTGATGGCTTTAAAAGTAGACTTGCACCAGCATTGTTATACAAGCCCATTCCTTACTCAGTGAGAAGGTAAATCAACCATATTTTTAGCTACAGTCATGTATATAAAATAAAAGAATCGTTAAGGCTGTATTTTATTATTATCCAATATATTGCTCCAAAGGATTTTTAGGACCATTCAACATCCATCTCATAGAGGAACACCCACAGTTTTGTCTGATGCAAAAGTATTCTGTCAAAGAACATGCTGAGAGTTCACACTGACTGGTATGCAATGCCTCCATCTAGTGGAAAAAGGCAAGCAATGTAGCTCATAGATTTATAGCCTCCTGAGAACCAAAGAAAACGGTCTTACAATTTCTTTTTTGTGTGATTTCCTATGTATTTGGGCCTAAAACAAACCTTACAATTGTTACGTCTGGGCCATCTCAGTCGCGTCAACAACGGAGCCTCTCGCCCGAGTATTAGGGGGGTTCAGCTCTAGATACGGAGGTATGTGAATGAATGGTCGTTGGGTGCGTAGGCATCTAGCCATAGTGAATGCAATTAAGCTCCGGCTGGATCTCTGGGTACCCAACGACATGTCCACCTGCCTTGTGTTCATGGAAATTAGTTAATTATTGTATGCGTCTGTGATTGGTTGTTGTTCTGAGGGTGTGGGTTTAAAGCCTGGCCGGACCAAGGAATCGGTGTGAGATCACCCAAGTGTTTCATTCCAGAAGGATGGTGTGAGGGAAAACACTTAAAAGGAAAACGTATCAGTCTCTGGAACAAGAGGAAGAGCGAGAGCAAGTTTGGTAAAACTTCCAGAAGTTCGCTGTCACAATCTCTTTCTCTTTGATTCACTACAGACTTGAACTGCTGCCCGCACTCAGTTGTGGAAAGTCAGACTGAGGGAACTGTCTGCCCGGAAAGCAAAGAAAGGGACTACTGAACCCGGTCTGAGGGTTTTTGGCAGGAGTCTTTATTTAGGAAGCTTCCAGCATTTGAGAAATTACAGAAAGAAAATCAGTTATAAACTCAGCAAAAAAAGAAACGTCCTCTGACTTTCAACTGTTTTTACTTTCAGTAAACTTAATGTGTAAATAT
>JBBPCY010000156.1:10442975-10466688 GCA_037974405.1 Brachyalestes nurse | reverse complement strand
CAAAGGTGCTGGATGGGGTTGAGGTCAGGACTCTGTGTGGGTCAGTCAAGTTCTTCCACACTGAACTCCTCCAGCCAGTCATGCTGAAGCATTAAGTTTGCTCCTTACTGGAAGCAGGTGTCCATACATTTGTCCATATAGTGTCTGGGTTGCTGAGTCCCTTATTTTAAAGCAGGTGTGTTTCTCTGAACTGTACTCATACCTGTCCTCCACAGCACAGTGTCGTAAAAGAAGGAGAACTCCATCTCTGTGTGGTGCTCCAGAGAGGCCCAGCCTCGAGGGGCTGTCACGTAGATATACGACACATAGAGAGGCACCTGTACCGTCAGGAAGGACTGAGCCGAGTCTCTGACCTGTTACACAAGGAAACACAGGCCATGTATTTACATACGGCTCCATTTACCATAAGTAAATCAGCCTGGGCAGGTATAGGCTGTTTTTGTTACTTCTATAAAATGCCAGTCAAATTGGGTGCAAATCACACAGGCACACACAACACACCTTGCTACACCTAAACCAACAGGTTCTCATATATACCTGACAAACCTGCCTTTCACAGAATGAACCCTGATATGATATAATTAGATTAGATTAGAATACTTTATTTAAATTACTGATTCCAGATGGATTTTTTTTTCACCACAGAACATCAACAAGAGCCTCTAGACGTTCCATACACACACGGACACAGTCTATCAGCATTTAGAGGGTAAAACACACTGCTCAGGACAAATCCTCGCCAATGAGTTCGTGTTACAGCACTAGAATATTAAAGCTATAAGCCTAAATAGGCAGTTTTGGTTGCTAATCACATATGCAGCGTTGAAGCCTCAGAAAAAATTGACTCAAGGTTGCTTTTTAAAACAGTGACACAGCCAGGATCTACAGTCAAATGCAAACATTCGCATACACCAGGTTAGTTGACATGTTTTATTGTTTGAAGGAAAAATAAGTACACATCCTCTATACAGAACACACGTCTACACGTTCTGATGCACAATCACTGTGTATTTATGATAACAGTTTTATTTAATGAGCAGTGGTGATTACTTTATTGGAGCGTTTCTGCTTGGCTTTGAGTGTGGTTTTGTTGCCAGTCAGATTATAGAATTCTAACCGTAAGTGGGCTTTAATAAGGGGGGTGTGAATTCTAAAGGAGCTGTGGTGTGTAAAACAGACGGAATGAGATTCGGTGTGAATTCAGTCATCTCTAAACGTTGCAGGCTCACTTCAAAAAGAGCTCTTTTTGCAAAACAATCACACACAAACATGGACCCGACCTGGAAATCAGCGGTGACTGATCCTCCGCACACATCAATGAGCTCAGTCATGTCATAGTAGGCGTCAAACGTCCAGATGCAGCTCTTCAGGTTGAGGTGCTTGTACAGCTGAATGGTTCTGGGCTCTCGTACACTGGGGTTGAACTGATAAGGTCGATCATATCCAGGGCCCAGGGCTATGCTGTCGTAGGACACATCATCCAGGAAGCCAGTTTCTAGAGAGAAGAAAAGGCACGAATGCAAGTTTCCCGAATATTTTGTAAAAATCGTAACTTATTTTTGCCAAGGGCAGCTGGTGGCGTGGTGGTTAGGAAGGTGCCCGTGCAATTGGAAGGTTTTGGGTTCGAATCCCAGGCACCCTTGAGCAAGATAATGTCCCCACACTGTTCCCCAGGCCTCATTGTCAGCAGCCCGCTGCTTCACTTAGTGAATGGGTTAAAAGCAGAGGACTCAAGTAATTTCCTTCGGGATCAATATAGTATATAATGTCGAATAATAAAATCAATGAAAATAAAACATCAGATCAAACTTCAGGTGTGAGCCAATGTTGTATGAAGCCATTTAAACATATATAGTTAAAGAAATATATATTTAAAGAACAAAAAAGCATTGGTAAAAAGACTTACATCAGATGTGACGATATGAAATAAACAGAAGTCCCTATTTTGTATGAAAATATTTCTCATATCTGTGACATTCAGTTTTAGGTTATTGCTTTCCTTTCCTTTTTTTATGTGTTTTACATGTCTATAATGTAATATATTGAACCAAAAAGGGTTAGTGGATGAAACAACAGACAAAGACACAGCAATATGAAACAACTAGAATTCACTGTTTTGTATGAAAATATTTCTCGTATCTATGATGTGTCAGCGGCGCTTCAGTCCACCAGGGGGTAAAACTCACCAGAGATGCCCTGCAGGTCTCTGAGGGTCACCAGGTTGGAGCAGATGTGCTGCTGGCGGTAAACAGACTCAGACAGCAGGAAATGCAGGTTGTGCAGGGGCATGGTGGATATCAGAGGAAGCATGCCATCCTGATGAGGAATCTGAACTGAGATGTGGATCCTACAGGGCACATTATACACAAATACCAAATCTCACAGTTTCTCCATTAACATTGATAACTCCCTCATTCATCCTTCTCCTCAGGTAAAGAGTCTAGGTGTCATATTTGATAGTACTCTCTCATTTCAGTCTCACATTAATTACATCACCCGGTCCGCATACTTTCACTTACGCAACATTAACCGACTTCGTCCCTTCCTTACTCCCCATGCTGCTGCTATCCTTGTACATAGTCTTGTCACTTCCCGGATCGATTATTGCAATTCCCTTCTATTTGGTCTCCCCAATAAGTCCCTCCATAAACTTCAACTTCTCCAGAATTCTGCAGCTCGGGTCATAACTCGTACCCCCTTAAGAAATCACATCACCCCAGTTCTTCAACAGCTTCACTGGCTGCCCATAGTAACTAGGATAAACTTTAAAATATTACTTCTCACATTTAAGTGCATCCATAACCTTGCCCCTCCATATCTGTGTGATTTGCTCCATATCGCCACTGCTTCCCGCTCTCTCAGATCCTCGTCTGCCACTCATCTTATTGTTCCCTCTGCCCGTCTCATTACCATGGGGGACAGAGCTTTCAGTCGCTCTGCTCCTCGGCTCTGGAACTCACTTCCTAGAGACATTAGAAACATTGACTCTCTTCCCGTATTTAAGGTGCAGCTCAAAACTCACTTATTCAAACTGGTTTACTCGCTTTAAACTCAGATTATAGCTGATATCAAATCTTGTTTAGTATTTTGATGTTTTATATTGTTTTAATTCATTGTTTTTTATTGTTTTTATTTTTATTGTTTGTTTTCCTCTCTGTAAGGTGACCTTGGGTTTTTGAAAGGTGCCCGCAAATAAAATGTATTATTATTATTATTATTATTATTATTATTATTATTATTATTATTATTATTCCTGGCCCAGTGTGCATGAGAGGGAAGAACAGGGTTGTTCCACTCAAGTAAGACAGCTCTTCTAGCAAGTAAAGTTGAAAAAGATAAAATTTTGAGTTTGACACGTGGTAAATCCAGGTCTAGGGCAATACCAAGGATGGCAGAGAGGGGTTTGGCTTAAATTGGCAGTGGAAGACTTCCGAATGGTATGAAAGACAGACTTCCAAAAGCTAGACAAGGTAAGACCAGACCAGTACATGTGAAATAATGAAGCAGGTGTACTCCTACATCTGTCACAAGTTGTATATGCGTGCTAGCTTGACCTTAGACAGGTGCACACTGTGAACAACTTTAAATTGTAAGTGTGTTTTAAGCACTTATTGATGTGGAATGCACCTGATCCAAATCACCAGTGATGGTGGAATTAATGTCCTGTTCCCAAACAGTTTTGACAACAGCCAATAAAGGACAATGCAATTTGGAAATTAGATTATAGAGGGTTGATATCGCACCTCTCACTGTGGGCTTAACTGAGAGCAATGCATCTAGAGCATTATCTGGGCGTTAATTAGGGAATTGTGGTGTCATACTCTGTACATAATGCCTGACCTGTAAAAACATAAAGAATTGTGTGGATGCAATTCCAAAGTTTGTGCTCAGCTGAAAATTGGTTTTCTATATAGGTCTTCAAAACATTTTAGAGCTTTTTTGCCATACATGAAAGGCAGAGTCAGCTATTGAAGGAGTAAACAAAACATTTTTTGGGGGGGGGAGCAGCATAATTTTAACAGAATTAATTCTACCAACAAGAAATAGTAACCGTGGGGACGATTTAGACAAAAGTTGTTTAGACCAATCAAATAATGGAAGGAAATTATTATTGAACAAATTCTGGAATTGTCTAGTGACACACGCCCCAAAGTAACTAAATTGTTCTGTAACTTCTTTAAAAGAAAAAATTCTTATTAATCAAAAACAGCTCACTTTTACTTAAGTTAATAGCCTGATTTACTAAAATTGTCCAACATATTGAGTACCACTGGTAAAGATTGATTATACTAGGTCATCTGCATAAAGTGAGACCTTATGCTCAAGCTCACCTCAAAGTAACTCCGTGCTGCCACAAAAAGCTATAGCGAGCGGCTCCATTGCTAATGAAAACAGAAGGGGACTTAAAGGACAGCCCTGCCTCGTTCCACTAAAATATTCAGAATACTGACCATTCGTGAGCACTGAAGCTAAATGACTCAAATAAAATAATTTAACCCAAGAGCAAAATAAGGGACCAAAACCAAATTTCTCTAAAGTAAAAAATAAATATTCCCACTCAACCCTATCAAATGCCTTTTCAGCATCCATAGACACAAGAGACTCAGCAACACAATGATTAGATATCAAATATTATAGAAAGGATGACGAATTTTAACAAACCCCGTTTGATCGGGTGATATTACAGAACGAAGAGCATCTTCTAATCTACGAGCTAATAACTTGACATCAGTATTTAATAAAGATATAGGCCTATAAGAGACACAATCCAACAGATCCTTGTTCTTCATTAGCAGCAGGGAGATACACATGATACCCTGATAACATGATAAGCGGGAAGTTCCCCAGACTCCAGCGAATCAGCAAAGATTTGGCATAAAAAGAGAGAGTGATCCTTAGAGAATGTTTTTGAAAAAATCTGTTGGCAACTCATCGGGCCCAAGTGATTTCCCTGACTGCATGGATAATATGGCTGCTTTAATTTCCTCGAGTAATAGGTGCTTCAAGTTTTGGCTTAATGTTCGGAGAGAAGGAGTATCAACAAGGCAACAAGGCAAAAAGAATGGCTCCATATCACTTGAAGACGGAGTAGAATCAGAATTATACAATTTTGAGTAAAACATTTTAAACCTATCATTAATTACTTTTTGATCCAGCATAGTATCTCCACTGTCTGTTCTAACACCTGCTATTAGTTGCTTGGCTCTTACACCACACAACTGGTTGGCCAAAACTTTGCCAGTTTTCTCCCCATGCTCACTTCTTTACTCACTTTTACTTCTAAACAAACAACCTTCAACCCGGCAGGATGTCAGAGGTCTGTAACCTCAGACGTTCCTTATATAATGCAGGGGAAGGTGACTGTGCATATTGTCTATCAAGATTTGAAATCTGATCCGAAATATCTTCCTGTTTTTGTTTTTCAGATTTTCTTTGAAATGCTGCCTATGAAATAATTTCACTCCTAAGAAAAGCTTTCATTGCTTCCCATACTAGCAGAGCATACCCAGAGTCCTATTTTCACTCAAGAACGGGGATGCAAAATTTCCTCGGTAGGGTGATCGTCCAGTGAGTAAATATACCGCCAAGTTCCGCACTCCTGCAGTCCAGTCTACTTGAAGTGACTCCACCCTCCATACGGCATCTTGCAAGGGGTTGTCACCAGCTCCTTGGTCTTGGTGACGTTCAGTATGAGGTGGTTATCCTGACACCATGATGCCAGGTTCTTCACTTTGTCCATGTAGGTGTGTCATCAGCAAACTTCACAATGGTGTTAGAGCTATCAGTCAGAGGTATAGAGGGAGTACAGCAGTGGTGAGAGTACACAACCCTGTGGTGCTCCAAAATTGGTGGTGATGCTGTCTGAGACACACCTACCCACCCTCACCACCAGAGATCTACCAGTGAGGAAGTCCAGCACACATCCGGCTGATAAGTCCTAGATCCCTCAGCTTTGTGTACAGTCTACCTGGCACTATTGTGCTGAATGCTGAACTGTAGTCTACAAACAGCAATCTCACATAGTTACCCTGTTTCGTGTCCACATGACTGAGAGTGGTGTGCAGGACGTGTGAGATGGCATCCTCTGTGGATCTGTTGGGTCGGTAGGTGAACTGGAGCGGTTCTGTGGTGTTTGGGATGGAGGAGGAGATGATGTTCTTAAGCAGTCTCTCAAACACCTTCATTACCTCCGAAGTCAGTGCAACTGGCCAGTAGTCGTTCAGGCATGAGGGCCACTTGTTCTTGGACACGGGAACGATGATGGATCTTTTGAAGCACTTGTGGACCACAGACTTTGCCAGGGCCTCGTTGAAGATGGCGGTGAACACACCTGCTAGGTGGTCAGCACAGCAGCCAGAGCGTGTCCCAGTCTATGTCATCGAGCGCATCCTGCAGCGTAGCTTCTGATTGGGCAGACCAGCGTTTTACCTCCCTTGTGACCATCTCTTCCTTGCGCATGTTTTGTTTAAAGTCAGGAATGAGAAAAATGGTGCTGTGGTCCAATTTGCCAAAAGATGGCTGTGAAACAGCTTTGTAGCCCTGCTTGTATGGCGTGTAACAATGGTTCAAGGTTCTAGTTCCCCTCATCGGACACGTAACATGCTGGTAAAAGTTTGGCATGTCTTGTCTGACGTTTACTTTATTAAAATCTTCTACCACAAAGAGGGCTGTGCCTGGATCTTCGTTTTGAAATGCTCTCAGCACATCATGTAGTTCAGACAAAGCCATACCTGTGTCTGCGTCAGGTGGGATGTAGTCCGCTGTGCGATGACCGCGGTGAATTCACGAGGCAGATAAAAGGGGAAATTTAACGCTCAGGTGCATTACACCACTTACTGTTGACCAGGAAAGACACACCTCCACCTTTGGTTTTCTTCGAATCTGCCGTCCTATCCATGCGGAACACTGAGAAATGACATGAATAAAAAGCTAAAAAAGAGCACAGTCTGAGCGGAGAAGTCAGGAGGGCGTCTGGACGTGTCCGCACCATACCGGAAGTCATCTACTCTTGCTTACAAACATCGCCCTGGATGCTCTCTCTGGTGCCACCATCTTCACCACACAACCTATGGAGTGCCCACAACTTGGTTCGCATCAGAGAGGGCGATGAGTAGAAGATTGTGGAGGTGGATGCCTCTAATGTGGGCATAGGAACTGTCCTCTCCCAGTGAGGTAGAGACCAGAAACTTCACCCATGCAGTTTCTACTCTAGAAAATTCAACACCACACAACAACGATATGGAGTATGGGGCCGCAAGCTGTTGGCCATCAAGTGGGCTCTAGAGCAATGACGTCACTGGCTCCAGGGTAGTGGTGACCCGCTCACAGTCTGGATGGACCACCAGAATCTCATCACCATTTAACAAGCTAAGCAGCTTGTTAGACACGCTCGCTCCAGTGGGCTCACTCATCCGCCCTTGCCGGCCATCTGGGCACTTCCAATGGGCCCTCTCTCCTCCAACTGTACTTCTGGTAGCCTAGCATGTCCAACGATACTAAAGAAGGCATGCGCCAGGGCCAAGAACACCAATCAACTCATTCCTAGTGAGCTCCAACCGCTACCAGTACCTCGCCGTCCTTTGTCGCACATCACGCTGGAAGTGCTGGTGGTTCTGGACCCAAGCCTGTTTTGGGACCCAAAACTGTTTACTGCTTCTGTGTTTCTGGCGTCACCTATCTGCATTGTGTTTGGCCGGTTCTGGTGTGTGGGTGTAGCATGCATGCAAGGACGAAGCAGCCACATTCACCCTTTCAACTCTTTATTGCATAGAGTGAGGCCTGTTCTGCTCCTGCTCCCTCATACAGAAAATGGAGGGGCGAGAAGCACATGGCCACACAACCTAAACAAAATACACATATGAACTTAGAAATAGCATGTTTTAAACAATAATAATAACATATAGCACACTAACACCAGAAATATACACAGATGACAAAAATAAAGACAGGATTACAAAAGGATGCGGCTCTGTCACTTACCTGCTCCCACATACAGAAAATGGAGAGGGTGCAGAAAGTGACGCAGCTGCTTATAAAAGGAAATCCAAAGAGTGCTATGAGAGATGTAGTCTAACATTAAAATGAATAAATAAACAAATATTATAAACATAATTATAACTATAAACATAAATAAACATAAAACATATACATATCGTTACATTCACCCCCTGAGAATAACACAGTATACTGTTTTGGGTGAATGGAAAAGAAAAAAATATATATGTGAAACACCACAGATCTTAAGTCACACTTATACACAAACCAGTTTATAAACTGCCCATCATAAGGGCTAAGGAGAACTGGGACCTGCTTGGCGCCTAGAAGTGTCCCAGAAAACTCCTATAGGCAAATGTGAAGCCATCTACACCACACTGACTAGCACATACCCAATATAATGTGAAAATAAAATACAGACAAAGAAAATAAAGATAGTTCCCAAAACTAAGAATAAAAAAAACTTTCTATACCCGTTTCCCAAATAATACCAACTGATTCATAGATTTGAACAACAATCTAACGGGTTTTATAACTCTCAAAATGAAGTACGGTTCCCACAACATATTGCAAGGTCCAGCTGGGAATCAGTACTGGTAAGCTCAGCAGCTGGAACATTAGAGTCCACCACACTGTACTCAAACTCACACATTCACTGACTTGTCCTAATGTTCTGCTGACCAAAAATAAATACAAGTGGAGCAAAGGTTTTAATACTCTCCAAATGAGCCCTTGCTGAGTCTTGCTATCCATATATCTGTTGAATGTTCTGACATATTCATGGAAAGTTCTCTCCATATTAGCCCCAAAGAATTGTCGTTGGGCAAGGCCAAGTGTTCTTGGCAGCACCTGGTGACCAGTGTTGTTGTGGATACCGACCACTATCTCAGACATCAGAGACTCAGGCACCACAAACTGGAATCGTCTGTCCTTTGTCATGGGGTCTCTCGTGACACAATACAGGATGTCATTGAGCAATATAAGCTTATCCCACTGCCTCAAGACTCTAAGAGTCTGGCTAGAATACTGGCTACAGTATTCTTGTCTTGATGGTCTCCGTTTCCTTTTTACAAAATGGATCACTCTACCCAGAACTGGATCCATACATTGATTTGACCACAACTTATTAACATGGGCTGGAATGCTTCAGTGTCCACTATAGAGACGCACACAGAGAAGTGACAGAGTCCAAGCTACTGTGCACAGAAAGCACAGATGAGACCTCTTCATCGGTCAGTGACTCAGAAGCCGTACTCACTGAACATAATGACTGTGTCACGCTTGTGAGGTGAAAAGTATCCTGAGCTTGTATGACTTGCTTGGGAAGCAGCGTGACAGCCTGTCTTAGTTTTACTGTACCAACTTTGCTGGGCGACTCTGAACCAGATCAGCGATAAATGCAACTAAGAAGCTGAAGAAACTGCTTGCAGTCTGGATCATCCAATCAAGAAGAGATCAGCTGCCAGAACTTGAAGACTTCATGGCCTGAAGTAGATTGCTGCCAATGATAAGGTCATTTTTCTGACCAGGGATGACAAGTGTTGGCACAGTGCATTTCAAGCCATAGATCTTAAAGTCTAACTCATAAGTGCACTTAGCTTTCATCATCAGTCCACCACAACTCATAAGAACTACATGGTCAGGTACTGTATCAGGTTTTCTCCTGCAGCTAAAAGACTAGATTCCGAATGTTCACTAAGAGTGCATGCCATACTCCCAGAATCAAGCATATCCTTATTGGTAAGTTTGTCACTGACTGAGACTAGATTGTAAAATAACTCACTAGCTCCTTTGAGTCGCTAGTGCAAAGGAGACTTAAATAAGCAGAATGCACATCAACAGTTTCCATGTGGGTGTTCACTGCCCTACCCATGATTCCTCTCTCTTCACATGGGTTTGCTAGTTTAATGGAACCTCAGGAGAGTGACAAACTATGGGTTTGGAAGGAATGGAAAGAAGCAGGGACAGATCTCTAAAGTGTCCAGGCTTAAAACATTGACACCATGGTCGATTGCACTTACAGTAGAGTGATCTTGAGCACTACTAAAAACTTTACAAGGTACATCAGACAGTTTCTGTGGACATTTTGTTGGCTCTGTTTGCAAAGTGGAAGAGAATTTAGTCAGGGTATTGTCAAGCTTAGTGATCAACTGGCTCAAGCCTGAGTCAAGAGGACAAACGTTAGCAGATTAACTATAGCTGTCACTAAATTTCTGATGTGAGTGAATTAACTTGCTGGTGGTACGCTTACTGTGAGAGTAGCTGGCTCCCATGAGTGATGTTGGGAAAGCTGTACATTCTGTTTGTGTGCTGAAAAAGGTAATAACTTGTGGGACCTAGCTTTAGTGTTTTTCACCATAGCCACATGGTTGTCTAGTCGCTCCTACACCTCAGCAGCAGACCATTATTTTTAGCTGGTGTAAAGGAAACAGCAAGGTCAGAGTCAGGACAGTGAGAAATAACCATCATCACAGCCTCAGCACAAGGGTCATCAACGTTCTTTCCACACCTGTGTAGACAAACATCAACAGCACCAATAGATTTGTTAATTTGAATCCAATAATCAATAATAAACAGACTCACCAACTCTTGGAACAGTGCTATAGAAATCCTCCACTGGCATGTTAGAATGAGCAATGTCACTGAAATGGCGCCTAAGAATTTCAAGAACAGTGGCAGGTAGATCTTTAGGCTGCAGTCTTAAACTGCTGCGAAGCGAAACTTTTACAAAATCTCTGGCTTTGCCACTAAGCCTACTCATCAGAAATTCAAAGAACTCACTGTGGGGGCTGTATGACATTTTAGCTGCATGGCTTTCCATCATGTCAGTCCATTAATGGATAGAGAATTTATCAGACCCATCACCTCTGAAGAATGGTGGTGGTTTTTCGCTGAACCAAAGTGTGACGTATCAACACTGCTAGCTGTAGGCAGTGTTGGGCAAGTTACTTTCGAACTGTAATACAGTACAGATTGCTTGTTACTGTCATTTAAAAGTAATCCCTTGCCTTTCTATATTACTGTCTCAGAAATGTAATACATTACATGACTCCTGTAATACTTCTGAGTTACTTTCACCAGCATAACTACAGAAGTATAGAATTCTAAAATGACAATTGTTCTGCAGAGCATTTTACATCCAATAGAGGGCGATATGATGTAGCATAATGACTGTGGCCTATCCAGGGTACTAACAATATAGTTTATAATTGGCAAAGTGAAGGCTTAAGACAATGCAAGAAAGGATGACAGCCAGAATCACACAAATGAGTCTGTTAAAAGTATGCTAGAGGTAAAGTGATTATCTGGCAATATCCACTGGTCCTTGTTGAAAGAAAAAGTTACTGTGGACTGTTTTTGTGTTGGAGTGAAAGAATGTGAATGAATTTTGAGTTAAATTAAAGAAACCTAATTTCAAGGACTCTCCGCTGGGACTCTCCCCGCTGTGTTTGTTAACCAAAAAAGGATACGGTCTTATGCCCCCTCTTAACTACCACACACACTGCTGCACATTACAAGTTACATTACCACACATACTTATTACACTACTGCACATACCCACACACATTAATGGAATTTGTTCAAGTGGTGATGTGGTAGGGCTTCAGGATGTCTGGAGCTGAAGAACATCATCCGTGGAAGGCAAGATAAATCAAGGACATGGATGGCAGTCGGTAGGTTGAAAGTAGGTGAAAGGGTTGATGACTGCAAAGAAGCTTCATCTATTTTTCTCCATTATTTTATAAGACAGTAGCAAAGTCCTTCCAGGAGATAGAAGAAGGTGCAGGAGGACCAGGACGTTTGAGTAGGGTAGAACATGTGGCAAAGAGGAAGACTTGGCAGCAGAAGTCTCAGTGGTGAAATTTGATAGAATAGATTGATATGATTGATTCCTGCGGCTCTCAATTCTCTTCGGCTGTTGAGTACAGAAAGCCATGCATGTTGCCCCAGAAAACAGTGGACAAAGTGGGTTGAATGAAGAGTTGAGAGAGGTGAGAAGGGAGTTGGTAGTCATTTCCATCGATGAAGGACTGAAGGGAGATGTTGCAAATGACAAGGATGTCAGTATGGTGGAAGAATGAGCAGGTGGAGCAAGGTAGTACATTTGTTGGAGTAGGGCTGGAGAGAGAATGATACTCAGAATGTGGACTGCAGGAGGGGCTCTGATAAAGACAAGGTTAAGTAAATTGTTCACATGATGGGTTGGAGCAGACTTGTTGAGGTACAGAGCACAATATGTGAAGGTGATCATTCGGTCATATGTGAACCCACCACAGCTCACAGTGTGAACAGCACAAAATTCTTCCTCTGCATTTAACCCATTCACCAAGTGAAGCAGTGGGCAGCCAGGAACACAGAGCCTGGGGAGCAGTGTGTGGGGACAATGCCACTAGCAGTCTTGGATATCGAACCCATGACTTCCTGAACGCAGGGCGATTGCCCTAACCACTAGGCTACCAGCTGCTACTTAGGTCTTTAAAAACGCATTACTCTATTGTCCTGAAATGGAGTTTCTCCCAAAGTGTAAGTTACATTATTCAATAAGTAATTGTGTATGTTGTCCCTTTTTGGTCTTAACACAGAACTTTGCCCTGTTTATTGGTTTTATTTATGTCTGCTATGGGTAGTGGCTGTGGAACCAGCCTTTTAAGGTTAAGGGTCAGTGACAGCTGAACATGGGGAAGTTCTGTTTTAGACATGCAGCCAGTGGTTGTGTTGAGTTTCAGTTATGTTTAGTCATTACCACAGTCTATGAAGCTTTATTCTCAATCTTCTTTTTCCTGGGGCCCAGTCATGTAAGGCTTTGGGCCTTCAAGGCCCTGCATAGACCTCCACACCCTTGCCCCACCCCTCCACCCCTACACACCTTGATGGATGGATGGATGGATAGATCGATTAATATATTATTGTTATTGTTATATTATGATTATTATACCACTGCCATTATTATTAGTATTATTAGGGCTTATGTTTATCGAAGAACAGGAGTGCTTTTGCTGAATTTAAGAGGATTGCCAAAACACCTGTAAATATACAGATATGTAGTAATTAGGTTATTATTATTATGACAATTACGGCTATGATAATGGGCCTATATACTTTTTTTTTAAATATAATTTTATATTATATTATTTTTAATTTTTTTGCTATACTTTTTGGTCCAGAAGCTCAGCGGACCAGCAGTAACCTCCTCATGGACCAGCACCGGTCCCCGGCTCAGAGTTTAAGAAACCAGGCTCTAAATCACCTTGGTGTAGCTTGATGTAATGGCTTCTTCTAAATATACAAAGATCTGATTTTCCAACTGAGTCTCTAAGGAGAGGGACTGTAATATAAAAGCTTTAATTGTATGAGGAGAAGCAAAGGACTTTCCAAAGCTGGGAGGGTTGAGAGTTTGTAGTTGGCAGCCTGTAAAAGTGTAATGAATACCATAAATAAGTGATTTATGCATGCCATGTCTTTTGTGCCAGCCTTTCGAGTTCTTATCATTAGAATTACAGAACAGAAGCAGGTTCATGTTCACGTCTAGGCGCGTTTTGTTTCCATGTGTAACCTATAGTTGGTTATATACCCGCAAACTGCCGTGCCAGCTCAGTGTTCTTTCACTTCATCTTATCTTGTCAATGTTAAAATTGTTTAACGTCTGTTTTCTCTGTTCTCTTCCTCTTCTGCTTTCAGCCAACACATACTTCTTCATGGTGCAGGCTCAGGGTATCATGTTGCGGGACAACGTGCGGACGTTTGGCCAGATGATCAGATTGTACACCAATAAGAACAGCACGCTCAATGGCACAGGTAAGAGAAAAAATAAGGAACACATTCACAGCTTTTGTACAGTGAAACACTGGAAATACAAGCTTGAAAACCTGCTAAGTTGATCTGTCTGCTCCTCTGGACACAGATTATCCAGATGGGAATAACTCCAGCGAATATCTTGTTCAGCCAACTACATACCTCCCTGAGAATTTCACCTACGCCCAGAATCTGCCCTGTCCTGAGCGCTTACCTTCTATGAGTAAGTTTCGTCAGTTTAAGGGCATTGTGTGTGTGAGCCTGGGACAGAAGCTACCTGTGTCCGCAGGCTTCTCAGTTTCCCATCCCTAATGGGTATTGGAGCTCATGTTACACAACAGTGTGGGAAAATCCTTCTAGTGGTTGTATATTCATGCAGAAAGTTGAATGCTCAAATCCATTGCAAAGCCTGTTAATCCTTTGCCTTTTTGGAGAACATATGCCTTTTGTAATGACGTTCTTTCTTTAAAAATCCTTCACAATCAGTTGCTCACGATCACTTGCCCCATACATTCTAATGCTGTAACGATTTTTACCTCTGCGAGTGAAGTCTTCATATGTCTCTGACAGTACAGATGAAGTTAGACTAATGAATTCTCGCATACCTGAACAATCATTGAGACATCTCTGGTGGCTTAGTGTGACGTGAGCTCTACCGTAACCTGAAACACCAGTTACTAGTAAACAAAGTAAATACGTCATGAAATCTAGTTAATAGCGTCTAATGAAATCATCATCATCTTCTTAAAGCACAATGTGGTGAACGTAATTTAAACACATGCAGTAATTGCAGTTCTGACTATATTTTGTACAGGTTGTATGTTTTATTTTGCTGTTAACCTGAAAAACGGGTTGAAAGACGTAATATACTAAGCGTGTACAATGATATTGGAATCATATTATGATTCGCAGATAATTGGTGAAAGAAATAATAAATAATTTTTGTGTTCTCTGTGCTTTTAATACATATCAGCACAACAAAATCTTTTCTTTGTTCTGCTGGTTGTTCTTCAGGTTTTTGTGCTGGAGAAAGTTGATGAGTAATGTGCTTTGTTGTGTTCTGCAGAGGGTCCTATGGAAGTAAACATGACTGAGGTTCCTATGGAGGAGGTGGAACTGCGCCTTAGTCAGCTGGGTGTTCAGTCTGGGGGGCACTGGAGGCCTGAAGACTGCAAACCGCACTGGAAGGTGTGTGCGTGGATGTGCGGTTGGAAAAACAGATTAGATTTTACTAGTCACCCTTTCTAAATTTAACATGTGTCTTTTTGTTAGAAAACAAATATGAATAGTATAGATGGCACCACTCTTTCACAACTGATCTGTTTTGGACCATTTCAGTAGAAATTCTGTTACATATCTGTCCTGATCTAGCATAGTTAGTAGAGCCACAAAGATAAAGTAGGTCACATGATAAAGGTAAGTATTTATGTTCATGTCAGTAAACTTTTATTGTTGTCATATACAATCAGGATCATGTGCTAGTAGCCTGTTCATTATTCAGCAGAGAGGTATTTGTATAAAAAATTAACATAGAAAACTCTACGGTGTAAGGAGCCTTCAGCTTAATAATAATTCATAATAATTAAAATGTATGTAATTAAAAGGTATGTATTCTCCCCTGTAAGGTAGACATGACCATTTTAATTGCTTTAGTTCGGTAGTTTTTAAAAGAAAATATTGTTTTTGGTATAAGCTGATCATCAAGGTTGCAGTACAGGTACTGGAACGTGGTATCATGCCATTTCGAACATATAACAATGATTTAATTGCATACTACTGAAGACGCTTGTCCAGTAGGGAAAGAAGCAGTATGTACAGGGATTGACATAAGCGGTACGCAAGCAAGAATTAGCGCAAAAGTAACACCACTCAGGAAAGGAAATACTTAAAAAGAAAGATAATAAGGACGTTTTAAAATATGGTTCCTGCCGGTCCACGGAGCCTCGCTTCTGCACCAATAAAAATTCAGTCAGATCAAGTCTGATCCCTGCGCTTCTGTCACTGTGTGCCCCTCCTCGCCCCCTCGACTTCACGAGATGTTGTAATGGTTCCAGCGGCCATGGTAAGGTGAACATTTTTGAATTTGGGTGCGTAACAATTCATTAATGTAGGTACTCATTAGAGTACTAGAGCAAAAAAATGGTCAACCCCTGTGTATGTAGAACGTTTATGTACTGTAGGAGCTGTGTTAAAATTCGATACAGGCAAGAAGCGTTTAATGGGTGAGATTACTTTATTGGTATTTCAATCCATCATGTTTAAAGCTCCTGGCATTAATAGCTTTCTTTTTTCCTGCTTTTTCTGTCCCTGTCAGGTGGCTATTCTGATCCCCTTTAGGAATCGCCATGAGCATCTTCCCATCTTGTTTCAACACCTTGCCCCTATGCTGCAGCGCCAGCGCTTACAATTTGCATTTTATGTCATTGAGCAGGTATTCTTACACATGTGCATACAGTCTTAGAAATGATACACACACACATTCAGCAGTAAATAATGAATGCTGGGTGGGGCTGCCCTCTACTGATCTGTTTGGGCACTATCTCTGTCAATTAAAAAGCCAGTGTTCTGTCATTTTCTTGGGTTTTATTTTCTCTCCTAAAGTTGACCAATAATTTATGTATGGGTTTTCAGGACCAAAACAGTCGCTGAATTTTTATTTCACTATTTCCGACCACTCTTTGACCCTTCCAATAAAACAAACTGTTCCTCATTCGAAAAAAAAAAAAATTTTTTTTTGAAACTGGTATGAGAGGTGGTTGATCTTTTTTCTTGGGTTCTGGAGAAGGCTGCAGTGATTCGTTGGTTTTCCACTCTAGTAAATATGCTTTAGAATGCTAAAGCATTCTAAAAAAATCACTAGTGCAGAACGCTACTAAGAATACAAAAAAGAATATTAATCACCTGACCTTTTATTTCTGTTACTTAATGTTATTTCATTTGTTTCAGTATTAAGGTTGCAAAGTGCTAAATGCAAAGTGTGGTGGGGTGTTTTTCAGTATAAAAAAAAACAAAAACAAATAAATAAACCTAATTTCATGAAAATGAAACACATTTTTCTAATAGCTAATAGTTTGGATTCTTTTTGTTTCTTTTTTTTCAGGCAGGTACACAGCCATTTAATCGTGCCATGCTGTTTAACGTGGGCTTCAAGGAGGCGATGAAAGACCTGGACTGGGACTGTGTGGTGTTCCACGATGTTGATCATATCCCTGAAAATGACCGAAATTATTATGGCTGTGGGCAGATGCCTCGCCACTTTGCTACCAAGCTTGACAAGTATATGTACATGTAAGTGAGGAAAAGGTTTGGTTTTATGTTTCATGTATTTTTCTCTTCTTCCTTTTGCATTTGAAATTATATTGCTTATGGTTTCATTTCAGCAAAGGGAAATGTACTGAAGTAGTACTGAATAAGCTCTTTAGTACTGCACTGTAATAGACTATATTATTGTGAATTATATGTAGTTTTCACCTATATCGAGTGGTAATCATTTAACTGTCAAACACACCCTCCTGAGTAAAGATGCACAAAAGTGACCATATTTGTCCTGTAAGCTGCTTTGTTTTTAATGTGTGGGTGTGCTTGCTAAATAAATGCTGTAACAGGGGCCTTTAGCCTTTACTGTGAATTAGTAGATTACAATTTAGCCATGCTATTACTTTAACAAAAAGTCTGTAAATATTGAGCAAAAACTACCAAATCCTATTAGTCCATTGGGTGGTTGTATATTCCACACAGTTTGTTGTTGTATGGTGCTTTAAAGTAATACTTAATGTCAAGACTGTGTTTTTTTTTTACTCTGATGCTTGCCTGGGAGGCATGATGAAGTGTGTGTTTTTTGTTTTGTTTTGTTTTTTTAGCCTGCCCTACAGTGAGTTCTTTGGAGGAGTGAGTGGACTTACGGTGGCCCAGTTCCGCAAGATCAACGGTTTTCCCAATGCATTCTGGGGATGGGGAGGGGAGGACGATGACCTCTGGAACAGGTAAGCGCATTGGCCCTTTAACGATTTTTGATCACTGGCACCACATTTGATTCTAATGGATGCAGTCAGTGGGCATTAAATCCCAGGTGGCTGTACTCTTATTGAGTAGATATAAATGGTCTACATGTACAAAAAAGCTGAACTGTGCAAAAGAAAACAGAAAAACAAATTTTTACAGTATTTAATACATTTTGTTCATGTCTTTTTTTTTTTTTTTTTAGTTTAAAATTCCTTGCTTTGTGAAGCAAGGACTATGGAGCTGTGACTACGCATCACATTTTAACTATGTAGCAGAAAACTAATACAAGTAAATATAAATAAAAAGAGTTAAGTAAAGGGCAAAATAGGCTACTGTGTGAATTTTATAGCAGTTGTGAATAGTATCAAATGTGGATTGGTCATGTGTGACCAGTTCTGAAGCTGTTTTAATGAAGTCTGTATCAGTGGTGATACTGATTCAGTATGTTGAATCCGTGTAGCAAGTAAAAGAGAAAAAGTTATGAATGTATTGTGATATTCAATGTTTATCTTCACATGCCTACTTTGTATTTTCCAGGGTGCACTATGCAGGCTTTAATGTGACCAGACCTGAGGGTGAAATTGGCAAATACAAATCAATTCCTCATCACCATCGAGGAGAAGTTCAGTTTCTTGGACGGTTAGTTTTCTTCATTTTCTTTTCTGCATTCTGTTCTTTTTCCTTCTCAAACACGATTGCATGTCTTGCACAATTAAAACATAAAGTTGTTTGCTGTTTTCTGAAAATATACTCAATATGAAAAACGGGTATGCCTGTGAAAGCAGAAGAAATGGATGATGCATTCAGTTGAGTTATATTTGCTTTAGGCTTAATATGCTTTAACCTTAAACGGTGTGTACCTGTGTGTAATTGTGTACCTTTCCATGCTTAAGTGTGTGTGACCTGCAGTGCACTGACCCACTGTTGACAGACCTTATTTGCAGTAGTGAGTGCAGTGCTCTGTACATACAGTTTCTCATCCTATATGTACAGAATAAGCTGACTTGTTCTCTCTCTCTCTCTCTTTCTTTCTCTCTCTCTCTCTCTCTCTCTCTCTCTCTCTCTCTCTCTCTCTCTCTCTCTCTCTCTCTCTCTCTCTCTCTCTCTCAGGTATAAGTTACTAAGGTATTCTAAAGAGAGGCAGCATCTAGACGGCCTGAATAATCTTCAGTATTCTCCGGAAATTTCCTTAAGTAGTCTGTATAAGAACATTACGGTTAACCTGAGCCCTGAGCTGGCCCCCATAGCAGAGTACTGACCACCACTCCTCCATTCACCTGTCTTTCACCAGTCCCTTGATACCTTAATATGATCCGGCACCCGCGGAGTAGAGAGGGGTGTGTGACACAACATGACATACTGCTGCCGAGTAACCTTAAAACCAGGCGACGAGGTTAAAGGCCTGAATACTCGAACAACTGATTGTGTGTGTGGTCGTTTGTATGTTGGGTCATACCCATGTTTTTGTAAGCGTGCGTGTCCCATTGCATGTTTCTATGTTCATACTGGCTTTAGCTATTCAAATGACATCACGCTACCAAAAACGGTGAAAGAAAAACAAGCAAAAAAAAATGGGTGAAAGGAAAAGGCAGGTAGTGCCAGCGTCAACAAATCAGATGTTTACTGCAAAGCCTTAACTGATTTTCATTGGCTATCATCACACTGCGTCTGTTTTTGTCTGTGCTGACAATGTAGAAAGCTCAGTTTTACAATTCAGCATCACACTAGGCACCAATAGACATTTTATGGCACGTTTTGTATCATACTGTAGTATTTTAAGACCTAGTATTTTTTCTGCAGATAAATTCTGTGGAATTTATGATCTGTGTACGTACTGTAAATTATTTTTACTTTCTTTTTTTTCTTTTTTTTTTCTTTCATTTATTTTGCGAGATGCGTGTGGGAGCACTCCAGTGGTGTGTCATGTGAGCATTGTTATTTTCGCATTTCCTTTTGGCTGTGCAGAGGACTGCTGTGAGTACTTGCGTGATCCAGGCTGGTCTGTAAATACCCTCCTCTTTGATGCTGTCGCTTAGTCTTTTAACGACGCTCATCATTCCAGTGCACACACTCTTACTTTTGGCAGCTAAGTGTATTTATTTCTTCCTTTTCTGTCTTTTCTGTTTTTTTTTGTTTTGTTTTTTTTTTTTTTGAGAGAGTTGGGTCCCTTTTGAATCAAGGACTTATAAAACAAAAGTAGATATATTGGGTGGTACTGAATATATGAACATATATATATATATATATACACACACAACAGCAAAACACTAATATCTGCTGCATGCCTTACTCTTTTGTTGCCAGATTTTTTTAAGCACTTTTTTTGTATCATTTCATGTTTTTGTTCTTGCTTCTGTGTAATTTATGAGTCTTATTTGTTAAAAAGGGGGTGGGGAGTAAAAGAATAAGGTGATTTTTGCTGGTTGTTCACAAGAAGACCTGCAGGTCAGTGGGGCTCACAGCTGCTAAAAGCCAAAATGCCCTTTGCTGGGTTTGGCATCTTTGTATATGAGTTTGACTGATTGTGTGTGTGTGTGTGTGTGTGTGTGTGTGTGCGCGCGTGTTTGGGTGAGTGACTGAATGATGCTCTAACTTTGTGTAATGAGATCATTTGATGTTGCACTGTAGTCTGACCGCAAGTTGGGCCTGGATGAGAGAGTAACGTCAATATTACTCTTGAAAGGCATCAGAAGTGAGTTTGGGACATGAAGACTTTACATTTTGAGCACTCAAAGCTTGGGAAAAACAGACTGTAGGCTGTGCTTTGTACATTTTGTTTGCCTTTGTATATATTCTTCTGTTGGAGATGTTGATACACCGTAAGTTGCTTTATTTTTTATGATTTTTTTTGCCAGTGATTTTCTTTTTTATCATATCTGTCCTTAATTGAACTACTACTGTGCGTGTGTGTGTGCGCGCGTGTGCGTGCGTGCGTGTGTGTGTTGAGTAACACACATTGGTTTCTACAGAGGTCAGGCCATATCAGCAGTGCGGTCTGTGGCACTGGCTTAAGGGTCCCTGTAGCCGAGGCACGCTTGTAGCCCTAATTGTGAAGTGCTAGAAATAAGTTTCAGAATGCTGGCTAAATAAGTCCCACAGCCTGTGTTGGGTGATCTAGGCCAGTGGCTCTCAGCCTTGGTTCTGAAGGTTTCCAACCTTGCACATTATGTTCTTCAGTTGACTGGGTTTTTAGGTTGGCAAAAGAGCAATATGTTAAAGAGCAGGGAGCCTTCTGGACCAGAATTGAAACCTCTGATCTAGTGCAGCTGAAAATGTTCCAAGGCTGTAGTCTGTGGAGACGCTCTCGTATTGCCCCTCACTGTGCACCAGGCTGAGCCGCTGTGCTGAAGCATGGGCTCCGAGTCAAAGTATTCCATAGTGCTGAGTCTCTTGTTGTTTACAGATTTATTTTTTTCCCTTAAACCTGCAGACTAAAGTCTGTGTTTGTTTAAACCCAGTTATTAGGGTTAGGTTTCATGAACCATAAACGCTTAACTAGTGGGAACAAAGAATTTGCAAGCCCATTCTGTGTCACTCTAGAAATGGGTGCAAGAAATGAAGGAGATTGCTAGTGCCAAAGTCCTCTTTTTCTCTCTTGTTCTTTGTGCTTCCCCTTGCTTTTTGCTTTCTGTCTGTTCCTTTACATTTTGCCTCTGAAAACTTTCAGTTACAGAATGTAGCTCGTGACCTTTTCTGCTACATTTCTGTTAGAATCCGAAGGCACTACCTTGGAAGAAAATGATCGTCTCTGCAAGGTACACTACAGAAATAACCAGGCATCAAACTGCATGCAAATTATTATATGAAGCTGGCTCCTCTGAACAGTGGTGATTTCACTCCTGTTGGGTTTAGTTTAGTGTACAAGCAAGTTTACTCCTCACTCTTTTACAAGTAAAGGGATAGAGACGAAGATCAGACTGTGATTCATGTTGTTAAAGGAAAGATTGATTTTAAAATATAGGCAGATACTTTGTCATCACATTAGAAGCAGCGTTAACCTTATTTCTACTTGAGTAGGGCACAGTATTCTATGATCTGTAGGCACTGGTTTAACAGTATTTTGTGGCAGTACTATCAGATCTTGCATTGCAATACATTGTGTGCATTTACATAACTTAAACTGTGGGTATTTGTTCATCAGACATTTTATGTAATTCGGGTCAGCTTTTATCCAACATTCAAAACCCGAAAACTACCGAATCCAAACCATGCTAGACAAAGTACAGGCCTTTCTTAATGAAGATGTCTTCAATGTGCACGTTGCAGAATCTTCTATTAGTAAGCTAATGGTAAACTATATTCTCATTTCTCATCCTCATTATTATTATTGTTATTATAAACATTATGGCTTCACAACTGAGTAGGTGTTCCTTCTCTCTTATCCCTGTATTTCTAATTTGGCTCATGCCCACAGTGTTTTATGCATAACTGTCTTATTGGGAGGAATGACTTGATCCTTTGGTGATTGAACCTGTTTTTACTTGGTTGTAGCTGTGAAGGACGTTGTGTTCGATGCTGTTCTGTCTGCAGGTTTAAATCGATTTCATCTCAATTTCATTCCCCTCCCCTGAAAACGAAAGAAAGAAACTGTACCTCATCCCTTTTTTTTTAAAATGGAGAATTTAAGATGTGTTCACAGATTTGTAACCTAGTGTTACAACTTTTTGCAGTATTCATATTTGTGCCTTTTTTTCATTTACATTCTTGATTGAGAGATGCAGTGAGGTGGTTGTGGATCATACTGTAGAGTGCACCTTTTTTCCTTTTTTTTTTTTTTTTTTTTTTTTTTTTTTTGGAATTTTTTTTTTTAATTTGAATCTGGAGCTGTGTATGTAGACCTCTGAAGTGTCCGATCGTTGAACTGGAGCAGAAAGTCAGGAGGATCCTTTTCTTCTGTGTCTGTTACTCCATTTCTGAGGGTCCACTTTCACTGAAACAGTTTCAGAAGCGGAATGCCGAGTGCTAGGACTGACGTACAATCCTGGATCCAGATTTTTCTGTTCTGCCAGTCTTTTCACTGCGTTGCTGGTTTGTTCACTGCATTACGCTCTGTAATGATCATTAAAAGAGTTTATAGTTGAAAAGCTGTTTGTCTTTCTTTTCCAGTTTTGTGTTTTAAAGTCCTGCTGTGGTTGGGTGAAGGTGTGTATCTCATTTGTATGACTACCTGTAATAATAATGTGTGATGTGTATGTTGTGCATCTTCAGTCATGTGCTTTGACCACTACAGCTGTTGTGGTGTAGGAGAAGGGGCTCAGTAGCAAGGCCAGAGTGTAGTGGCGATGTCCCTCTGCGTGAGCCTCAAACACCACCTGCAATCGAATGGGGAGGGGGGGGAAAAAAAACAAAACAAAATGACACTTTTCTTACAGGCTGGAAACGTTTCATAGTCCGCACACATGTTGCTTGAACTGTGTCCAAGTTTATGTGTAATGTATAGTCCCATTGAGGGTCTTATCTACAGCTGTAGAATTTATCTAAGGATATGTGTCTATACGAAACATATATGTTCTTAAATATTTACTCTCTTTCTTTAGTAAAAATGCAGCAGTTGGTTGCCATCCAGGACCGGATTCATTTTGGAACCCAGCCAGTATTTACTGAATGAGTTTTGTTGAGTGTCAGAGTCCAGTTTACACATATGTACATTCAAGAGCTGCTTCTGATGACTATTTCTTAAAGGACAAATTGACTTTTTTTTTATTTTACCCCCACAAAAACAAACTGAAACAACATCTTGTTTCTGCCTGTGCACTATTATTTCCACAAATGGAAGGGAACAAGCCCTTAGAATAAAGAGTAGTGTTGAAGGTTCTATTAGGCCAGTGGTTCCCAAACTGGGGGGTGCGCGGAGGTATTGCAGAGGGGCGCACAAATGGGATAACCTGTGTAGTTTGAATTGGTGGGGGGGCTCATTAATGTT
>JBBPCY010000156.1:10424864-10436564 GCA_037974405.1 Brachyalestes nurse | reverse complement strand
AAGAGTCAGCCTCTGCTGGAGGCTTGGCTGGGTGCACAAACTTATCCATGTTTTTGCTAGCAGTGCTCGAGTGGAGCCTAGGCTATTCCATTGGTGTGCTCCTCTGCAATACTTCTGCACCCCCTCTAGAGGACGCACCCCCAGTTTGGGAACCACTGGTCTAATGCAAAGGATAAATCGCAAAGAGTAACTAACATTTATGGGCGTGTCCAAATCCATTTAGCTATTTTGACAGTGGAAAAAACAGACTTTGCACCACTGCAAAGCATCAAAAGGTCATAACACTCTTAATTATTCAGAGGTGTGTTTTGGACCTAACATACAATAAACCAATCAGAATGGCTCATCACCTCAGCTTTAAAAGTTTCCACTCACACCAATTCTGGCTTCTTCTAAAATCATGGATAAAACATTTTAAAAACTGTTATTAGTTTTTAATAACTGTTAAGTGTCCTCTTTATGCCTGCTTTGCACATACCTGAAATTGTTGCCTGTAGTGGTGAAGGTAAATTTAAGACATTTTATAGCTCACAGCAAGTCACACTGTGTCCTAATCCACAGGTTTGCACCTTCTTATGAGGAGCTGCATTCAGTTTGAGCAGTGAAGTTTTGGGAATGTAGACAGAAATATTTGGGGGAGTGTTGGCTTGTCGATTTGGACTTTCACCATGTCTTGGCTGATGGACTAGTTAAGGTGTAAGTGTAAAATTACTGTATATACATTACTTTTTTCATATGAAAGGAATATTCCAGTATTTTTGAACCTATTTATGCTGCTCTTTTACCATGTTGTTGATTTTCCAAGACATCAAGACTTTACTTAGAAAAGTATTAAAAACCCTTTGACTGACAAATCATCTAAACCCCTAAAAAGGTGCTATGAGGGTTAAGAGTTCTGTGAGCCCTACCTTTTGAGCATCATTTTTGCAAATATTTTTGTAAAAGAATCTTTGAAACGTATAAAGAGACCTTCACATAAGTGTAATGGTTTTTAGAAGAGCCTTTGCATTGTGTGAATGTTCTTTAAATTTTTTTTTTAATTCCATTGAAAGGTCCTTTAGGGAGCCAAGAATAGTTAGCATCAGACCCCTCCAGGCACTCTGACCTTTAAAGGTGTATAATGGAAGACAAGGGGCAGTTGCTGCATATTAAAAAGACTAAATGTTTGAAATATGTGGCTACAACTAAATCACAGCTGCTCTTATCAAGTTGTATCCCCTTTTTGAAGACGAAAGCAACACAGTAAAACAAGCAAACATACAAAAACAAATTTCACATTACTGTTTTTTTTCTGTGGTATGTACAGTATGTGCAATCAGACGGGCAAACTCAGCCCATAGTGGTTTAAAGGATCACCACAAAGAGTCTTCCCCTTTACCGAATGAATGAATGCTCAGTTTACAGGCACTTAAAATAGGTTTCACACAAACATTTGTTCACATAAACAACCTCAGCAGCTTCCCTTTAGATTCTATTCCATTTTGAGTGAAGGGATCTTTTGTTCTTCTCTAAAATGAAAAAAAAAATCATTAAAATGACTGTCCATTGTGATGGGATGTACAGTTCAGAAACATTAAATAGAAATTAGGCTTATGTGTATTCATTTCTAAAATAGTGTTCTCCTCATGGTGGCTTGGGTTTCCTCCGGGGTCTCCGGTTTCTCCCACACACCAAAGACATGCGTGTCAGGTGAATAGGGAATTCAAAATTCACCATAGGTGTGAGTGTGTGAGCGAATGGTGTGTGCGCCCCACCCAGGGTGAGTCCCTACCTCAGGCCCATTGACCCCGGAATAGGCTCTGGGTTCCTGCAACCCTAGTAAGGATTAAGAGGTTACAGAAAAATGAGTGAGTTGGTGAGTCTAAAGTAGTTTGAGTATTCGTCAGCCCATGTTCTTGGAGCAGTAAACAGAGCTGCAGTGTGCTCCACTATCTCCTTTTTAGAAGTGCCTTCTGCTGAGAGCTCTCTTCACACTTGAGTAATGTAACACTGTCAAACTTAGCAAATATCTCCACGCAAGTGCAAGTTTTTTTGCCAAGATTAGATTAGAGCCAAGGCACTGAAGAAGAGTGCTCAGTTTTGTTTTACCTTCACTTTTCCATACTCTGTATGGCATGTAGCCAGTGTGAATCTGCCAGTAGATAGCGTGACGATAACAGACTCCAACAGCAGAGCAGCAGAGAAAGGCGAAGATATTAGAACATGGAGCTTTCTGCTCATCTACTCCTATACAATGGCAGTCGAAAAGAACAGCTCAGGTTTTTGCAGTGATCCCTGATACACACCACAAGTTGATTGAACTCCTTAAATTGAACTGACTTGATAGGAATATGTACATTATTTCCACACGAGTAAATATATTACACCGACTGAATGTGTATTACAAACCTAGTACTGCTCATCTCTCTTTTATTGTAATCCATTTCATTCATGTGGAAATGTGCACTTTTGAATTAATCAGGCCAATTCAATGAAACCCAATTTTATCAGTATATTATAGACCCTAATTTAGTATCGCAGGCCTCCCCAGTGCATGTTCACACATCATTTTGTCAGATTTTTGAATAATATAAAATAACTGCTACTCATACACTCACTACTCCAGTGTGGCTATACGGTGCAGCCTTTTAAGACCATGGGCTTTGTGCTGTTCATCTGGTCACCTTTGAGCTGGTTTTCTTTCAATACTGATGTTTGTGTTTATTATTAGCGTATACACTATGTGGACTAAAGTACTGGGACTTCTGGCCATTACACCAACAGGGGCATTAATGACATTGCATTCAAATACACATACAGTTTAATATGGAGCTGCCCCCCCCCCCCTTGCAGCTATAACAGCTTTCACCCTTCTTGGACGGCTTTCCTCAGGATTTTGGAATTATTCTGTAGAGCATTTATGAGGTCAGGTACTGATGTTGGACAAGAAGTTCTGGTTTGCATTTTCTGTTTCAGTTTGTCCCAAAGGTGTTGGATGAGGTTGAGGTCAGGGTTCTGTCTAGGTGCTGGAATAGAAAAGGTTCTAGCCCAAACTGGGTCCACAAAGTTGGAAGCATGATGGTGTCCAAAATGTCTTGGTGTGCTGAAGCATTAAGATTAAGCCCTTCACTGGAAGTATCTGGCCCAAACCCTGAAAAACAGGTGTGTCCCAATATTTTTGTCCATGTAGTGTTATTTATTGACATACTTCTTGATTTTGATGGGTCTTTGCCATCTGAAATACCATGCCAACAGAACAGTGATGACAATAATGGTGACAGAACAGCAGAAGCTATAGTATGAGACTATACTATAGGTAAGAACCTTCATTTCTGCCACCACAAGGTTTCAAGCTTGGTCGCACTTATATGAATGCTCCATTGTAGATTTACTGATGGTCATCTTGTCTATAATCATCTATTAAATGCATCTAAGCCCAGATCTTCACAAGGTATCATTTGTTAATCATTTCAGCATTTGTAGTTCTGTGGCTCTCAGACAAGGTTGTCTATTTCCACAGTACAATTTCACTGTTTAAAAAATAGGATTCCAGGTTTAGTTGGTGGGCTTGCAAATGTTGTGCTGGATTACAGCCCTCTGAGACCACGCCTGAACACTCTTACTATAGGGAGCCATCAAAATAAAGTGTGGCTGTCAGTTCAAATCTATTATGAGTTACCGTTGATTCAGAGAACATGAGCAGACAGCAGTGAGCAATCTATTTTAATATTGCCACCTTCCCTTGGTGCTAAAATTTAAAGCAGCATCAATGGGACACTCCCCCCTCATAGATAATGAGAGTATATATCATCAGGAATCTGTATTTTTCTGGAACGGAATAAATCTTTTTAAAAGAAGTTAAGAAGTTTTTGTTGTTTCTCCCATAAAGTTACAATTATGGGCATGCAAGGTCTTGTCTTCTACTTGTTGTTGTTGTTGGTTGTTTAGTTTTATTGTTGTCTGTAATTGGTTTTGAGCATGTTATCAGTATGGATAACTTGTACATGTAAATAAACCTGTTTTGAAATTCAATCATGCAGTATTGGGAGGTTTATTTCCATCCTTTATGATGTATTTGGTCTAGGCACCAAAAACCCTTGTAGACCAAGAAAAAAAGGAGAAAAGGAGCATGACAGCCCCAAGCACAGCAAACACCCACTCAGCCACTGGATGGCAGTGTTGTTTCTTTTCTTTTCTTTTAAAGGCGGCAACACACACAAGGTAAATAACTGTCATAATTGATAGTCAACATACATGTACCCTAATGTCAGCAAACACTGTCAGTGAAAACATGCATAGGATGATAAAGGGGATTCTCTCTCTCTCTCTCTCTCTCTCTCTCTCTCTCTCTCTCTCTCTCTCTCTCTCTCTCCTTCTTCTTCTTGTAAGAATCCACAAACACATGCATTTGCATAAAATTGAGATCTTATGACACAAATCTTAATCCGGATGTGCACTTTATCACACAAATACTTGAATGTTGTTGATAAACAGGACCATCAACCACAGGCTTAACAAAGGTATTTTCTTCTACATTATATTAATAGTCAGTTTTAGCTATTTTATTTTTCTTACTTTATTAAGGTAAATCTGCTGTATTATTTTACCGAATGGACTGCTATATACACTGTTATGGCTACAGCCTTGTTAGAATGTTAAACTTTAAATCAAGTTTAGTGTACGTTTTTAGGCTATGTTTCAGTCATGCTGCGAATCAGTTAATGATTGTTGTAATAGCAGTAGTAGTAGTGGTTTTGATAATGCTTGCAGATTGTGCAACAATAACAGGATTAATACTAGTAGTAATACTAATAATGATAGTAATTTTAGTTGTGGGTGTAGTTGTGATATAGTAATTGTTAGCTGCAGTAGTAAAAGTAGCAAGGAATTAGTATTCTCAGTATTAGTTGGTTGTAATTGTCACAGTAATCGTAGTGGTATCAGTACTATAATAATAATAATAATAATAATAATATTAGTAGTAGTAGTAGTACTTGTAGTAGCTGTAGTAGCAGTAGTAATAGTAGTCAGAGGTAGTTGTATTTGTTGTAGTAATATTAGTAGTTTCAGTACTAGTAGTATTATTAGTACTTGTAGTAATTGTGGTTGGTGCATAATTCCGAAGGCACTGCACAATCTGTTGTGTTTTTTTTGCAGGAGAAATGTAATATCAAAAGAAACACACACACACAGACACACGCGTGCGCACACACACACACACACACACACAAACACGTACACATTCAGCATCGACAAATCAGTTCCTTTCATGCAGCAGAACAAACTGTGATTTTGTACACATGTTGACATATACCTGCCAGATGCTATTGTCTTTTCTCAACACAAGTATGTATGTATGTGTGTGTGTGTCTCTCTCTGTGTGAGGATACTTAAATTGCTGCCTTTCTGTCTGGTTCCTTTTAGCTCACCACAGATAAAGTTTGACAGAGCTCCTCGTCTTCAACAGTAAGAGCAACAGAGCGGATCAGCGGAGGAGAGAGGCTCGTCACTCACAATATCAACAAGTAAGAAAACAGCCATGACTCCTAGATAACCTTCATCAAACATTGCACCCTAGTACACTGTACATGCACGTTTTTTTTATTACTGTCTTTTTTGTGACATTTCCATCACTATTAGTGTATCGGTATTAATGTAGCTGAATGCTACTGTGCGCCAAACCCAACCCTAACCTTATATACAATGTATACGCATGCATTTAAAATGAACAGCATCAGAATATTGTGCTCACAACATCAAAACATTTATCTTTGGTCTTCACAAGGAGATAAATACATGCCCACCCCACACACACACACACACACACGCACACTCCCTGCAGCACCACAGACCCAGTCCTCATCAAAAGACTGACTGCAAAAATCAACAACATGATACAACTCAAAGCTGCTAGCCCTGAAGGAAATGTTACATGTAGCTTATAAGAAAACAGCTTTGTTTATCTGCGGGCAAGTTGCGGCTATGATAAGCGCAACTCCAACTCAGCCGCCTCGGCTGCCTCCTGTGTTCTCCGCCTCTCCTGCATGACAATAGGCCAGCTAAATTGATTGCGTTGTAAACAAGTAAACTTAATGAAAAATCTCTTATCAGGGCCAGTGCACTCGCCGGTGGGGACCAGGCGCCCTTAATACTGCAATTAAGTTTTTGCAAATGAATTATGCCAAGAAATATTTTCTCCCATTAGCGCAGTGCTACATCTAATTTATGTGTCTTTGATAGCTAAGATGCTGATGCTATGGTGCAGTTAGGCTGCAGAGTGCTGTCTGACCAAACACACACACACACACACCCTACACAGCCAGTTACTGCAATACAAAAATAATTAGTCAAACACCTTTCCATAGTGTGAAGATACACCATGTAAGATAGCTGCGTTAACATCTATAGACACACACACGCACACACACACACATGCAAAAACACAAACACTCACATATGCACACATTAAATGTGAAGGCCATGCTAAGCAGATTGCGCACACACACACACACACACACGGGCCTGCATATACACACACAAAATCCTGAGTGCATGCTAAAGCCTCAGTGGGTATAAACACACACACACACACACACACAACCATTTCACAAGAAAGACTCGCTTTGTACACCAGCGTAAAAAAAATCCACAAAGAGCATCATAATTAAACTGACTGTTGAAGGGAAACGCTGTTCCAGAGTCACAGAGTCAAGAGTGCACTGTTCCTCAGCTGTTGTGGAGTGGGTTAGTTTGTGTGAATCTTTCAGGCACAGGTCACAGCAGCTCAGTGATGAGGTCAGCCATGAGGTCATCTGTGTGAGCGTTTTGAAACCTTCAATTTCACTTATTTGCATTAGGGGCCATGGGGGTCGCGTGGCTCTCTTGGTTGTAGTGTCACACATGGAGGTGTTAGAGACACAAACGCCAGAGCTACAGCACGCACACATACACACTGTCCAAATAAAAAATCAAAAAGTGCAGCTTAATAGGGGGTGTGTCAGAGAGCCAGCCAGGACTTTTTTGACCCACAGAGACAGAGAAGATGGCACAGAATGAGAAAATAATATATATTTGCTCATCAGTGTTGCATCTCAACCATGGTACAAACCACTGCATACCAGGAACTCCCCGTCAGGCCTGCGGTTTTTGAGATGCTCTGACTTGGCCATGACCCTTGTCAAAGTGGCGCAGATTCTTACACTTTTTTCTTGCTTCCAGCACATCAACTTCAAGAACTGACTGTTCACTTGCTACATATCTCACTCCTTGACGTGCAATGAGATATTCCATGACAGGGGTTTTAATGTTCTGGATGGTCAGTAAATGTATGTTTCACATATGTCTTTAAATATTGTAAAATAAACGGAGATGCAAAGTAATAATTTGACACCTCTTTTGGGACTAGACTCTTTCTGATGATGGGAAGGTCTTGGAACAATTACAAGAAGGTTTTGTGTAAATAAAAGTTGTGAATGTGTGTGGAGAGTGCAATAAAATGAAATATTACAGTTCTGTTCAACCAGACTGTGCTTTGGCTTTAGATGTTTACAATAGTGAAATATGTTGAAGATACCATTAGCTTTATGTGGCCTCAGCCTTTCTCAGTGACACTGACCATCTAGCCTTTCTCAGTGACATCGACCATCTAGCCTTTCTCAGTGACATCGACCATCTAGCCTTTCTCAGTGACATCGACCATCTAGCCTTTCTCAGGGACATTGACAATATAGCCTTTCTCAGTGACATTGACAAGGTAAATGTAGGGGAACTGGCACCTATGCTCAAGAAAGGACAAGCTGTAGGATTTGCATTCAAGCTAAAGGATTGAACTCCAGACATTAAAAAGCTCAGACTAGAGGAATTTGGAGATGGGTTTTAGAGGGGCTTACACTTGTTAGCCGTGGATTTCGTTACAATCCAGCACCAAAAGTTTGTTCTTAGAAAGGTATTTTCATTTTGAGATCACGTCTGGCCCTGTGAGACTGTAATTTGACAAGATGAATACATGATAATACGCCTCAAACATGATCAATGCCAGTAGCATAGTTCAAATATTTAGGCCTATTGCTGTTCTGAACTGCTTTGGAAGAAAATTATCAAAGCTAAAAAAGAAATAATAAAGATGAATTATTACTTAAAGATTTGGTACTTTATCACTGTATTTTAGAGTATTCAGTGTATGTTTTCTGAGTCAGGCATTTCAAAGAAAGAGTACTACCATTAGCTCTACTTTGCCCATAATTACATTCACAAAGACCCAGAAGGCCAAACGTGGTCATGAAGAGTGAAGAGTGACTGATTGGTCTGTAGTTCTCACATGACTGATACAGGCAAACAGGTACACCTTTGAAAAAGTTCAGTATGTACTTGCCTTGGCAGTTAATGAGAGTTGCTGATAGGGAAGGAATTGAGAGGAAAGCGGTTAAGATGACTAGCAGCCCTCTCTGTGTTTGAGCATCGGAAAATGATAAACACAAACACTAGACAATGATAATAAAGCTCTGTTGTTATTTCTGTCATCTGTTTCAGTTTTCATAGGTAATGAGAGAAAAAGTGTCACCTGACTTGGAAAACTTGCTTCCTCGAGATTTCAACCATGTAAATCTTAATGACGTGCCTGAGATGCTGATGCATGCATGGTCTCCAATCAGGTAGCGATAGATTTCTACAGCGTCACCTGAAGGCCAACAAATCTTTTGAGGGAAGAAGAGGGAGAGAGACCGCTGGGACGCCTGACACCAAAAGGGATTCATCCCCTTTACAGCTATAACGTCTCCCACCTTTCTTAGAAGGCTTTCCTCAAGACTTTGGAGTTTCTGTGGGAATTTGTGCCCATTTATTCTGTAGATCATTTATGAGGTCAGACACTGATGTTGGATGAGAAGGCCTGGCTCACAATCTCCCTTCCAGTTCATCCCAAAGGTGTTGGATGGGGTTGAGGTCAGGGTTCTGTGTGGCCAGTCAAGTTCTTTCTAACTGAACTCATCCAGCCATGCCTTTATGGACATTGCTTTGTGCACTGGGACACAGTCATGCTGGAATAGAAAAGGTTTTTCCCCAAACTGTGTCCACTAAGTTGGAAGCATGGTGTTGTCCATAATGTCTTGGTATGCTGAAGCATGAAGATTACCCTTCACTGGATTTAAGGAGCCCTAGTCCAAACCTTAAAAAACAGGTGTATCCAAATACTTGTGTCCATATAGTGTACATGTTTACAGGTACTTCTGCAACGTCAGTCAATTATCCAAGTGTAGTTATCTGTATACCTACACAGTTATATATTTTCTGCAATCAGCTCATCCTCATGTTGTGTATTTGTAGAGTACTCTTTGTATGAATATTCCTCAACTCTGTGTACTTCTTTAATTTGATTACTTCTTTGTTTCCTGATTTTACTTTTTGACTTATGGAGTGTACAATTCATGTTGCTATAACCCTAGTTTTAATCAATAAACCAGTAAATCTATAAATGTTTCTTTTGTTGTTTTAGCTAAGTAGGTAGACACTGTTTATAATCATTACTTTTCCAGCATTGCAACCCTCCAACCCCGCCGCATTACAATATCTCCTTTTCCAGACTGCAGTGCCCTTTGTATCTTTTAAATGCTTCTGTCTTTTTGTCCCCTCTACTGTGTTTGGTCTCCTGCAGGTTTTGTTTTCCGACGCACATTTCTCAGCACTTTGGGTAAAAGCTGTGGCCTTGTGTACCAAAGGGCCCTTCAGGCATCAAACATGACAGTGCGGATGTGGAGTCGCTCCACTCAAAAGCTTTGAACTACAAACAGTGTGTTTTGTGTGTGCTTCTGAACACTTATCCTCTTAAAGTCTTCCCCACAAGTTACACACTAGAACAGTATATTCCACAAATAATACCGCTGCACTTTTAAGGCCTCATTAGGCTCCTTGTTGATTTATTGCACTATACCAGGACAGCTGTCTTTTGGTTGACTGGTTCAAAAGCAAGATTGAAAGAGATGAGACCTGTCTATATTTCTCTTCTAAATGGTATGTCAAAATGTGCTTTATAAAGATTAGTCTGTCATATTCCTGAATAAGTATCCGGATGCCATGCAGCCACAGGGTTGACTAGGTCTTATTTTCTTGCTGCAGTGCCAGTTTCTGATACATTCGCACTGAAATATGCCCTAAACTGACCTTTCATATTTTGAGACTAAAAATAAAATCAAGCAACAAATCATCCAACTGATGATGAGACCTTTTGCTTCTTCTGACCATCACTTGAAAAACAAGCAAACAAACAAACCTCCTCAAATTCTACGTGTTACCAATAACAGCAACCCTGACTCGTTGTTACAAATCAATTTAGGTCTTCATCCAGTTTAGGCATTTTCATTACAGACTTATCATTAATACTGAATGCATTGAAATAAACACTAGGAATCCACTCCTTCAAGCAGGTTATTTGCAGCTTAAACCCACTTAAACTTGACATTATTTTTCTTCATAGAAATGATTCATTCAGAATCAGAATCAGAAAATGTTATTGATACCTGAGGGAATTGCTTAATGATTCATTCATTGATCTATCCAGTCAAGAAAATGGAAGGTGTTTTCAACAGACAGTTTGGTTTATGCACAATTGGAATGATGGTTCTGAAACTGAGCATCAGGAAACCCATGAAAGTCAAGATTTAAGATTTGAGAGGACCAGACTGCGAACCACTGCTTTAGATCAAAGCAGCTGTACATTATTTCCCTATAAAAAGGTTGCCTTACCTTATTTTATACTTCTTATTTGCACTGTTTTATTCTTTTCACAACATCTTATGTCTGTTGCACTATATATACACTGTGAAACCTGAGCTTTGCCTCTCTGTGTACTTGTATATGGTTGAGATGACAAAGTTTACTTAACCTTTGACTTTACAAAGCCATTTATTCCAGGGCATTCTCTCCCATGTCTACTCCTTCCAGCAATGCCTAATAACAAAACACAGGCCTGTATTGTCTCAAGGTATGAGGAATGAGACAAACTGTGTTTGTGTTCCATTTTCAAATTGTGTACATAGTATTTTTCACTAAATGTCACTTGACATTATTAGTAAAGTATTATTCTTAGTGTAAAGTGTAAACAGGGCTGTGTGTATTTTCATATTGAGGAACTTTCATAGTGTTATGACTTGTTACTTTGTCTAATATGCGAGCTTGAAGTAACTCTTTATGCCGATTTATGGTCAGACATATCGTTTAATAGATACTGGCAACTTCAGATTGATAGTGCTCCCGTTTCAGAACCTGTTCTCAACCCTGAAAAGTACTGTAAAATTAATAAATGAACTTTGAACACTGACACACCTGTTTTTCAGGCTTTGGGATAGTGAAAGTGAAGGGTAATCTTAATTCTTCTTTATACCAAGACATTTTGGACAACACCATGCACTGTAAAACCTGACAAGTTGACTTTACTTAAAATCAATTGCCTGGAAAAAGATAAGTCAAGTAAAAAGTTCTTTTTTTTATTTAAATAAACTAGCACACTATATGTCAGTAGTACTCGGTTAACTTCAGTTGTCAAAATGTGGAAAAATTGATTTCAGTACACTTACTATACTTAAGTACTGTGAACTTGAGTCTGAATAGTTCTGCTAACTTGGACAAAATCAGGAAACTGATTGCCTGGAACAATTAAGTTTATTCAACTTAAGAGCATAAACCTCTCCAGACAAATGCAAATTAAACTTTAACAAGTACCAACACCTG
>JBBPCY010000156.1:10389431-10402490 GCA_037974405.1 Brachyalestes nurse | reverse complement strand
GGACAAAGTTTGGGGAAGAACCTTTTCTATTCCAGCATGACTGTGTCCCAGTGCACAAAGCAAGCTCCATAAAGACACAGTTAGATGAGTTCAGTGTGGAAGAACTTGACTGGCCGCACAGAGTCTGACCTCATAAATGCTCTACAGAAAGAATGAACATAAATTCTCACAGAAACTCTTGTGGAAAGCCTTCCAAGAGGAGTAGAAGCTGTTATAGCTGCAAACAGGAACCAACTATGAAACTGTCTATGAAATTGAATGCCATGTCATTACACCCTGTTGGTGTAATATTCAGGAGTCTTGATACTTTTGTCCATACTGTATAGTGTATAACTTAAAATGTACTTTTTACATTTTTAATTTAAAATGACAGTTCTGTATACCATAGCTTGAATTTGCATATTGTGTTAAAATAAATGCATTTATTCAAGTGTACTTCCTTAAAGCATCCTATATACAGTATATGTATTTGTATAAATGTAAATATATTTGTATATGTATAAAGTATTACATGAATGAATTTTTTGAAAGTACATTAAATAAGAAAATTTACTTTTAGTACTTTTTATATACTTCAACTCACCGTTCATGTACTAAAATATAGTCTTTTTTTTCACAAGGGGATTCCTGAATGACATGGCATCTGTGCCACAGCACCATGATTTGTGTTGACCTCTATCAAGCCTGTTACATCAAGCTAAGTCTCTCATTTTCCCTCTGTGTCGTGGCTGGCTTTATTACCAATTTTATAAAAGGTCGTTCCCCTTTTGTAGAACATCTCTCTTGTTCTCTCTCCCTCCCTCTCACTTCCTCTGTCTCTCACACACAATCACAAGCAAGTGCCCATTCCGTGGGCTCCATCTCTTTGATATTTTCCTTTTCCATGTCAGAAGAGTGAAAACAGACTCTTAACCCCGCACTGAACTGAAGCATGAATCGGAAATCCAATCGGGCCTTTGACAACACATGTTCTCCGCAATATTGAGAACACGTTCCCTCCCACTTAAATCAACCGCTTGCCACAGATCACAGCCTCTTTCCTCTGCAGGCGTCTTCAGAGTTCACTAAGCTGACCTCTTTCATTTCGTAAGCCATGACTGAATTCATTAATAACAGAAAGTACGGAACTAAAATGGGAAATAAAAAACTAAAGCGTAACCTTGATGTCACTTATTCAGATGCTTCTGTCTTCTTTTTCTCCTTTCTGTGTTTTTCTCCCCACTTTTTCATCACAGGCCTATAATTGACCTCTGATTGTTGCACGTTTAATGGGATTTCTCTCAGTTTGGAGGTGGGAACAATAGCTTGGTGAGGAAGAAGAATATTTTTTCAAAGCCCTGTGTTGACCTTCAGGCATATTTAAATTGTATTATGTCCTCATTAGGAGCATGTGCCGAGTCCCTGCACGCTGTACTGCCTTCCAATAAAAGCAGCTCTGGACCTTACTACTCTCCTTCAGGTCCTCTCTGACCTTCGCTTTGCCTCTTTATGCTGTGCCGCTCCAATGCTAATTACAGAGCATAATCGCAGATGAATTATTGAATAATCCATTACGGATATGCAGGAGGGGCTTATTTGTTGTTTTAATTGGTCCACTGTTGTTTTAGGGGGGTAAGGAGAGCATTTCTTGCCAAAAGAAACAGACACTTTTGAGGATGTGGGTGGCATTTGGCATGGCAGGCTCTGGGCCGGGGTGTTTGTGTGGGGGGATTTGCGACGAGTGTGTACAGAATTGGGGCTTGAGTGGGGCTTTGGTGTGCTGATCAATAATCGACGGTCAGCCCAGCAAAGGGCCTTTTGAATGAAAAACAATTTTCTAAGGCTGTAACCAAGGTAACGAGCTTGACAGCAGGTTTATCAAGGATGAAATGTGGGCTTGTAGTCTGAGGAATGGAATGAAAATGCGCTGAAAAATGGCATGATTAATGTAATTACTGAAATTAAGGAAATGCTTGTAGGCGCCGGAACAGCTTAGATAAATTGAAATGAAATGCATATGCAAAGTGTATGTGTATAATGCAAGCATTATTCATTCCTTCTTTTTTTTTATCCACAAGTGAAAAATCCTCATGGTAGGCAGGATTTTGGATTCTAATGCTTTTAAAAACCCTGCGAACACAGACACAACAGAAAATCAGTGCGAGAACCCCCTACCACCCTAAAATTAGAGCAGAGCTATCTATCATAATTAATGCAGTCAGAAACAAAGGATTATGCTGTGTCTGTGGAAGAGAGAGCGGGGGGGTGGGGGGTGGGGATGGAGGGTTTAGGGGATTAAGCTGTGCATACATTTGTTATTAAGGGAAAAGGTCACAGAATGATATCACCCAAAACCTGATTAGCAAACGGGCTTCATGCCCAGTGAATCAATGCCTACTTTTACCCAATAGGGTCTTTGCAACTCACACACACACACATTTACAACAAGAAAAGAGTGCCTCAAGGGAGCAGAGAAGTGAACTGTGTGTGTGTGGGTGGGTGTGTGTCCGTCAGCTGGGAATCACTGGTCGCTCTTGACAGTCTTTACAGATCAATTACCTCTTTGCCAGCCATGTTAAAGGCCGAGGCCTGAGGCTGCATTAGTTAAATTTGACACCAAGAGAGGCAGACAAGTTCACTGCTGTGCCAAAGCAACCCCTGCCCTGTGTCCAGCCTGCATGAGATATTGCACTCTGCTCCCCAGACACCAAGCTCTTGCGAAGCTGACAAAAATGAAGATTCCCGCCTCCTCATTTACAATGACACTGCTTAGAGCCTCCGCACTGTGATGGCATCGGCAGCAGCTCTGTGAAGTCAACAGGTACAGCCTGCAAGACACTGCAGCTATTGCCAGTGATAATAAAAGCCTTGTGGAACTGAAGTGTGGACCCACATACAGATCCCAGTAACACATTATTTTAAGCGATTGCTTACTATAACTATTCGCAAGTTCATATAAGCATTTTATATGCAACCAAGCTTTGTGAGACCTCCTCATTAATATTTGAGACCCCCTAAAGGCTCGACAGCAAAGTGTAGGGGGATGAAATGAGTCTTTTTGAGTCTCCTCATCTCCCCATTAACAAATGTTTCCTCATTCCGCCAAATTGCCACCAGCTGTTTTTAACACTGATCGTTAATAAAGGCTAGTAAATGCTAGTAGTACCACATTTCAGTTGTAAGTGTATTAGATATGTACACTACTGATCAAAGGTTTTAGAACACCCCAATTTTTCCTCAGGTTTTTATTGAAGCAGTTGAATGTTTCATTGTACTCTGAAATGAAATCATAGAACTAATAAACAATTGAAGTTCAAAAAGAAACCCTGTATGAACCAAAACGTATTCATAACGTTTGATATAACAGCTGAACACACTCGTGGCATTCTGATGTCACACACCAAGGAACCACCATCCTTTCGCCTACTCGACAGCATACAAAAGTCCTGCGTGATGAACCGAAGTTTCATCAGTCCATAAGACCTTCTTCCAGTCTTCAGTAGTCTATTGGCAAAGTTTCATGGTCCAGGCAAGACTCTTTTTCTTATTGTGACATCTTAACAATGGCTTTCTTGCTGCAACTGGACCCGTCAAACCTGCAACTTGAAGTCTTCTCAGTACAGTTAAAAATGAGACTTCCTTACTACACCGATGGCTGCACAAGCCTCTTCTCCTCTTAAACATTTGCACTTCTATTGCACTTTTCATTTTCTTTTGTGCATTCTTTTATTGCTTTTATTTCCTCAATTATCTTATTCTATTTTGTTCTATTCTACTTTATTTTGTATTTTGTATTGAACTTGAACTTGATAGTTTCATGCAGATCCTTAAGTTGTAAGAGACTAAAAGGAAGCTGGAAAGTGTGTTAACGTTCAAAAATCACTGACCAACAAATATTGAGAAAACTCTTAAGAAAGGAAAATGTAATAAGAGGTAGAAACCAAGCATTCCCCTTTACAGATTTCTCATGACGTATGTCTTTCTGTTGATCTTTCAGATGGCAGTTTTTCGGTCAGTGGAAAGTCGGTCCCCTGTTGACTCTTGTGACTAAGTCATGTCACCGTGACAGACAAAGATCAAAGTTCACTGTGGGTGGGCGCTGGTTTCTCCACTAACAAGTAGCAGCGATACCTTAAATCATACAGAATTCCAAGCTTTAAACCGCGGCCTGTCCTTACCATTAGTGATGGCTAAATCTCCCCTCCTTTTTCACTTCTCTCTCGCTCCCCTCCTTTCCCAATCGCTGCCTCTCTCGCAATCAGATGTGGTTTCTGACCCAGTTCTATCTCCCCAGCTTTGTTCAGACGTCCATCGAATGTGCCGTCTTCGTTTGCAGACAGACAGAAGGACTTTATAAAACTTTTATTCCAGCTGCAAGAGGAGAGAACAAACAGCAGCGACAAAGCAAAGCCACCAAAGGGAATAACAGACAAAGGAGAGATTGCATGAGCGGAGAGACAGCATGCTCTCCTTAATGCCAGAATGATGGGCTGTCCAATGAAGCCGTTCAGCACTCAGCTTCTGAGTAGAATTGTCACAAGCCTTATTTCATTTATTAGTTATGAGTTAGATGCTGTGAGGTTTACCACCTTACAGAGATCCACTCTTCGTTTGAAGTTTCGAAGCTTGAAATAACTCGGAGTTGGTAAGTGGAGCAGGCTCCCACAATTTTCCTTCTGACTGCTTTCCGTCTGGCTGATTGACGTTATATCATTTATCATATTCATAAGACAAAACATGGACTTTTCTTAGTCATTTAGCACTGGAGTGCAAAGGATTCACAAACAGTCACAATTAGAAAGTTCAACAAACTGCTCTATGAATATTCAGTGCTGCTTTTATTCAATAATTAACATGCAAATGATTAGTCGACGGCTGCATTTAATCTCCTCAGGGTTCTCTCAAACACTCAAAGTGCTTTCATCAGGATATTTTATCATATCCTCAAGATGCTTAAATCATGAAAAAGACATAGAATTAAGACAGAACAGAATGAAGACATTATTTAACAAGTTTTGGTGTATTTCGTTGTGCACTTCACAAGAAATATCTGTCTTGGTCTTCCCCTCACTGGCCAATGTTTACTACCCAGTATTTGAATGATATTTACCATTCCCAGGCACTGACACTGTTGATCTGTCACTAAAAATATCTGGTTGAATTGTGCATGGCAACAGAACAGTCTAACTATGTGGATGCTTAGTATTTCAAAAAAGTCTTCTATGCATGTTTACATGTGAATGTAGTGATGTGCGAGTTGGCAGCCACACATACACAGTAGGTTTGAAAGGACCCTCCCCCCTGAACTCGAAGTGATGACTGTCTAATGCTGAGGACACAGATGTTGGAAAAGAGAGCCACAACATCACAAAAAGAGAACATTCTCATAAAATGAAAGATAAATTTGGTCCCTTTTTCTCATTATCCAGAGTAATCCTCCAGGGAAATAATGAGATTTAATGAGCCATGTTTAGACGTGTGAAGAAAGGGACTGCGCTTTTTTCTCATTTAAAAATAGACCCATTGGATTTTAAAAGTTCCTTCTGTCCCTCAAAAGTGGCAATGCAATGAGCCCTGTTCAGCTTTTTTATTCAAGGCACAGTAAAACTCAGAAAAGGCTTTGGTGCAGCAGAGAGTATAAATGCCACCGTGGCCTACTGATCCAGGCTAAAATGTCTTTGCCTCAGGGCAATGCTTACCTTTCACTTTATATTCTTTTTGCCTTTCATTATTATGGACAAAGCCCCTGACTGAACTTCCATACCTCTAGCCTAATGCTTCCTACTGCAGCATTTTAATTTTCAGTGTTTTTTTTTGACCCATTAGACCAACCATGCATCTTATCAGATGGTACAATGCTGCATATTGTCTGCTGTTTGGTTAACATACGCATATGGTTCGATATCTGGCTACTGTAAATTCCATAACCAAACCTTTCCTGGTCCTCTTTACTGATGCAGGCTTTCATTGTTTTCCCCTTTTTTATGCATGCCCCCTTCGGTTTGTCCATGTTCAAGCATGCCCAGTTGTTCAATACCTTAGGGATTCTACTTTATTTGAATGATTCCTTTTAATCCCTAGCTACCTTTCCTCTGATACCTGGCACTCCTAACTAGCAAGACACACTCAATGCCTCATGACCACTAATGTGTTAATCAACTGCACATGACACAGTTCATCTCCACATTTAGCACAATACAAACATACAAACACACATACAAACAGAACAAACCTGTACTGAATTACCCTAGTAACTAAACATATAGAAGTATAGAAGGTTTAAGGTTAGACCCATTGTTTATACAGATGTTCATTTGTGCACATACACAGTTTATGTAATCTCTTGTAAAGCACTGTCAGTAGGATGGAAAGCTCTGGTAAAGCTGCACATATGCCTGTGGCCAACATGCCCAATGCCAAACATCACCTAGAGGAGTATTAAGCATCCCAGCGGTGGACTGCGGAGCAGTAGAGCTGTGTTCTCTGGAGTGATGAATCATCACTGAATATTTTGGGATGAGTTTGAGTGGTCCTGATTCAATGATTCAATACTATCATCCAACATCAGTACCGAACCACAAAAATAGGCTTGTAATTAATCACAATAATAGCAATGTTCCAACAAATGTCCCATTAATACTTTTGATTTCAGAAGATGATCAGATGTTGGTTTGCCAGATGTGGATTTAACCTTTCATCTGTAAAAAAAGTGCCACAAACAGTTTGAGTAATACCATTTTCACTTTTTCGTGATGACTCGTGGTTTAGTGTAACTTCAGTCAAAACTAAAGTTACTTTTACCAGAAGAATAAATGTAATGACTAGGAATGGCCAAGACACAGTCCACCCCCTAATGTTATGGAAGGACCCGATGTTATGTGGGGAAATGAACCAACATGCATTAAAGCTGTATGGAGGACTGATTCACATATGCAACTGAGATGGACTCTGGTACTATGGACACTATGCTCACTGGTGGTGGTGTAAAACTGAACTGTAAGAAGATAAAGCAGTAGGAGAGGAAGAAACGTCCAGGAGGCTAAGCCAGTGTAAACGGTTTCTAAAAGTTCAGTAAAGTTAGCTTTGTTCATCTCCTTTGACTCATTCGCCAAAATAACAAACTGGTGACAAGTATGCACCCTTTCTTCCTCATGCTATTGAGCTGTTGATACCGTTCATGGGGCAGAATATTTTTCCCAACTACATGCTAGTAATAAATGCTGCCTGAGGCACTTGACCAGGAGATATTCTGTCAGGGTCTGAAGAGACAATGCCTGTTCTGAAACGAGGAACATATAAGGAGGCCATGGCAGTCCTTGGGAAACACTTTGTCCCCAAAGTGTGGTGGCCTAAAGACACACATTCAAACAGCATGCTCAACGAGCTGATGAAATTGCATCTCAGTATGTGCCTGTTTTGAGAGTCTTCGCTACATGGTGTGGTTTTGGACAAATGGAGAGTGAGACGATATGAGATCATATAATTTCAAATGCTTATTTCAACACTGTAAAGGACAAGTTACTACTGGACCGAAATCTCACACTGGACCGAGCTCAGACAATCATAGACCAGGTGGAGCAGCCCAGTCTCACGAGTTTTCGTGCAGCCATCACGAAACACCTTTTAATCACACTTTAGGGCTTTTTTCATGCTAGGACAACACTTCACTTTTTTGTGCTATGACAACGCGCAGTGCATAACATTGCCAGTATCTGCGCTAATTGGTGACTGAGGGACAGTAGAAGAGAAATAATGAGTTGATTCCTTATTGTATTTGTTTGCAAAGCCATTAAAACAGGTTGAAATGCCGTGAGACAGGGAAAGTCCCTAACCCTAATCCTAAACGTAACCCTAACACTCACCAGTTAGCGCAGATACTAGCGATGTTACGCACTGTGTATTAAAACACATAGGGTAGTGAAGCGTTGTCCTAGCATGAAAAAGTGCATATTTTCATTCAGTTGTATTTCGTGAGATTGGGTTGTGTGGAGGCAGCAGTTAAAAATGCCACAATACTTTCTTCAACCAAAGCGAAATAGTGAACATGCAGTTTTTTTAGGGAAAAGAGAGATATGACCTGCTATATTGCTGGTTTCTGGCACCAGACAATTGCAAAGTAATGAGCTCTAACCAATGCAATGTAAGATATGGATCCAAACAAGCACTTGCTGCTTCAGTAAAATGCTGCTGGATAAAAAGACAATTCTATAAGGCATGTGAATCCGCTATAAGTCAGGTTAGAGAAGTCCCAAAGCAAGCTGTGCTCTGAGTAGATTGTGTTAACTTTATGGCAGCAGCTTATGATAAGATCACCTGCCCTGTTGACATTGAAACACCAGTGGGAAATTCTCACGCCCGAGACTTAATTGTAGATACTGTAGCTTCTGTATCTGTTCTGCCAGAGACAATGTGCAAGCAACATTTTGCAAACTGCTTACTCAGAGAATCTAAAGTCAAACTAGTGACATATGCTAAAAGTGTGTTAGCGGTTACGGACTGTGTAACAGCTGCAGCTGCCATAGTGGATCTAAGCAACAAATTTCTAGCCTCCTTTTATAGCCTCCTTCTGCAAAGCTGGATCACCTTGATTGAGACCTGGAATATATTAAAACACTCGAAATCACTGGAAGGAAGGTGAACTACATTAAGTAAGATGATGCAAATGTACCACATGCTTTCTTACTACACACTGTGTATAATGTCAATTCTGCTCCAGCCCATCAAGGTACATCAAGGTAGAAACACCCTTGAGGAAATGTAAGAAAACATAGCTTCACAGTTTACAACAAGCAAGCACTAATATGAATGTTCCCTAGTGGTGTACTTATGGACTCTTACACTTTCCCTCAAATGGAGGCCTTTTTATCGGACTAGCAGGTACTACACACCACAGCCAATCTGACTTGAGTTCAGTTTACCACCAGCTATCTCTGCACTAAGAGCAACAAGCCCATAACAGCATCTTCCAACTAAGTTCCAATTGGCCTCACATCAGCACCATCTGCTTTCCAGAAATTGATACAGATAATCCTGAAGGATCTGCTTGGAGTATAGCACTACTAAGATGCCATAATAGTCTATGGAGACTCAAAAGAAATGCGAGACAGGCACCTGCAAGCTGTCCTTGAGTGTCTCAGGGATGCTGGCCTTCAAATAAACTTTGACAGAAGCTCATGTGTGGGGCATGTCAGTTCTAAGGAAAGTCTGTGCGTAAACCTGGATCATCTGACAAAAGCTTCACCTAAACTTAAAACAATGCTTCTGAAAAGTAAACATAGATAGCACTTGGCATCTCTGACCCCAAGCTACCCACCTTTATCACTACAGATGCATCAGACTTTGGGTTGGGAGCTGTTCTGATGCAACTCTGCTCAGACTATGCTCAATGCATTGTTGCCTTCATTCCCGTATGCTGTCAGCTGATGAAAGGAAGGACTCCACTTCAGAAGAAGAGGCCCTAGCTTATGTATGGACAGTAGAAAGATATTGAACATACATATGATGTTGAACATACAGATTTACACTCTGAACTGGCAAACAAGCTACATAGTCCACTATGCTAATGTGTTTATAGGGAGATGTGCAACACCATTCACTTCTTATAGAATCTCATGGCAGGCTGCACTATTATGGATTCTGGAAAAGACTGATTCACAGAGCTCAGATTTCTCATCTTCTTTAAGTCTCCTCAAGAGAAGACAATACAAGTCCACGAGTGTGCAGTTCACAGGACCCAACACCTTAAAAAGCTTTACTAGTGGCCACACAGGGAAGACCTAGTCCACATAGTTCTGTTGTATGAGGCCCTTTATAGCATTTGGCTGTTCATATTGTGAGTTTCTCTGAATGTGGAGCCTAGGACTGCTGATTTGCCATCACTCTCACTGACAGTTTCATCAAATGGACAGACATAGCCTTAACTTTAGCTGCAAATACAGCCACAGTCATGATGCTCCTGGCTTCTGTCTTTGCATGTTAAGGAAACCCCTGTGCCATTACAACAGATAATGGGCCACAGTTCGCTATTCATGCCTTCACTGAGTTCCTGAGAGAAAAAGAGATCAAGCACATCAGAACAAGTGTCTACTACCCCCAAGCTAATTGATGTGCTGCATGCTTCACAACTACCATGCTACAGCTAAAGCAACAACTAGTGAATTCCTCTTTCAGCTCCAGAGAGGGGAGACCAATGCGGACAAAGCTACACATCCCTTCTGCCAAGACAATCCTCCCAAAGAAAATACAATCAAGTTAGGGTGAGAGTCGTCCAACAGCAAGTCAAGAGTAAATTCTAAGTGGATAATGAGAAAACATCAGCCCAGTAAAGACTTCAAAAGACAAACTGCTCATCATGGACACAGAAATGTAATGGGATAGGTTTGAGTATAAGACAAGGAGACAAGTAAAGGGCATAGGCAAGTTGCAGCCCTGTACAGTGTTTTAACTTTAATACATAGCACACTTCTGGGCATAGCTTGTTTTAAATACCTTAGAGAATGTAAATTGGTTATAGAACCCTTATGTTTTTCAGACATTTATTGCTTATCACAATGATTATGACTCAGTACAAGCACTATATACACTCTATTCTGAAGTGTGGTTCCTGGAAGGATATTGTTCCAGTTTATATTAACATTGTCCACAGCTGTAATTATACACCCATATAATAGGTAGAAAACATTTTGAAAAAAATGAAGTTACCTGTTGCTATTATGTAGCAGACGGAAAATACTTTATGCTGCTTGTGCTATGTTCAGTTCATAATGAGGTAGAGAGTCCCGGGGGAGATCTTATGTAAAGTATAAAATGTTCATTTGTCATACGTGAACAAACCACAGCACACTGCACAGAATTCTTTCTCTGCATTTAACCATTCACCAAGTGAAGCAGCGGGCAACCAGGAACACAGCGCCTGGGGAGCAGTTTGTGGGGACAGTACCTTGCCCAAGGATACCGCAATGGTGCCACTAGCAGTTCTGGGATTCAAACCCATGACCTTCTGATCACAGGGGCAACACCCTGACCACTAAGAAACCAGCTGTTGTGTTTCTAGACACAACAGAGATGGAATCTGATACTGTAGACTGTCATAGTCACTACACCTCCTCATGAGTGGGTGGCACTGTAAAAGGGACTAGGATAGAAACTGCAGCAAGAATGTAGAGAACTAAGAGGAAGAGGAGTCCAGTAGGCTTGGTCATGCACACTGTCAACTGAAACAGTTTCTGAAAAGTCAGTACATTTACGCGACAGTTCATTTATCTCTTTTGACTCATTAAACAACATAACAAAGAGAAACAAATGAGGATTTCTAATTTGAGTGTGCTGTTGTCTTTTTGTACAAAAATACCCTTGGTCAGTTTTAGGCAGACAGTTCTGGCCAAAAACAAGCACCTGTTATCCAGCATCAGTACCTGACCTCACAAATTCATTTGAATTCAATGTTCCTTCAAATTCACTAAATTCACAAAATTTTTGTTAAAGATTTAGATAATGTGTGCATGTGGCTATATAATTTTGGACCCACATGTTGTCCCAAACATGGAGTTTGCCTACACTCTTAAAAAGATGCCACAACGGGATCTTTCAGTGGTTCCATAGACAAAAACAGTTTTCATTGTAAATGAGATATTTGTTGGAAAGACACTTTTAAAGGTCAAAAGAACTGTGACAAAATATAAATGTTCTTACCAATTCTCAGTTTTATATATGATCTTATTACTTTTATTCAGTAATAACTTGTATTTGCGTGAAGGCATACTCAGTGCCTCATATTTTAGTCTGTTATATTGGTCTATGAACAGAGAATATTTTTAGATCCTCATAAAGGATCAACTGTTTCAAAGGACAGGCAAATATCAGTCAATTTGTGGTGCCTGTAGTTTGTAGGAAATGTAAGTTAAAGTGACTTACTTTCTTTCAATAGAACAAAGTGTGCAACTAAATATGAATGCTGCCTATGATGATGCTACTTCAAGAATCTTACCATGGCTGTAAAAAAAAAGGGTTCTTGTAAGAACAGTAAGATCAAAAGGAGAAGGGCATCCTCTGTGTGAATGTGAAATACAGGCCTCGGGTCATGTAACGGCACAAAAACATTGTTTGATTTCAGTATCCTGGTGCTATCCAGTGCACAGTGTTCTTGTATATTCAAAATGAAGGCTCATGTTTAATAATGGGGTACTTTGGCCTACCCACCGGGCAAAACAAGTTCTCCAAATTTGGCCGGCTCACAGCTTGAAGCAGCCTTAAAAAACAGGCACAGTTGACTAACTTTTTGCAACTGTAACTAGATATCCTTCAATCCTTGCATCAACATTCACTGTGTTTATCATATTAAATATAGTCTTTTGGTCATGTGGGACTTCTTATTAAAAAAAGGAAAAATCAGCAATATAAAAAACAAATAAAAAGTATGCAAAACAGTGTAAATACCTCACCTCCCACTAAGTCAGAAGCTGTTCTGGAGCATTAGTTTCATACTACTTATACACTAAATTATTTCATTAATGGGTTAATCGAAGTACAATTTTAGTCATATGGGGGAGATTTCCCCCACACACTTTCTGCAACGATAATTTTATTTTGGAGAATCGCTGCATGATGGCTTTGTCACATATTCCACAGGTGACTAAAAATCTTACTCAGAAGAAAACACCGAATAATGTGTTCATGTGTCAGAACATCGCAGATGATCATATTTTTTCATACGTGAGTACATTCTACATGTGATGCAAATTTTTGTTGAGCTACATGTGTGTAAAAAATACTATGCAAAAATTATATGGGTTTATACACATATTGCTAAATGCATTTTTGAAAAAAAAATTACAAAGCTTAAAAATAGCTTGTATATATATATGTGTTTGGGATGCACCGAAATGAAAATGAGGAAACACTTGGCTGAAAACCGAAACTGAAAAACGAAAGAAATTATTAATATTAAATTATTAAAAGAAGAAATCTGTTAAAAACTATGAAAATATTTATTTAGCATTTAAATAATGCACAATATAAAATAAAATTTGAAATAAAATATTTTACTTGGCCCCACTCATGAATAGCCTAAAAGCAAGATAG
>JBBPCY010000156.1:10365163-10389331 GCA_037974405.1 Brachyalestes nurse | reverse complement strand
GTCTTGTACCCGTGTTGCACGGTTATTGTCTGTTCTACAAAATGTACACATTTAATTTCTGACTGCCAAATACATTCAGTGGCTCATATGAGAACATATTTCTAATAGTATGATTTATGTTGTAAGCCGAGCCAATTTGTGTTTGCAAAGATTCCCATACATTTAACCTCACCCTGTCTGTCTGTTACAAATGTGACAAAGATTTACATATTTACTGCTCTCTGATTGTTTGCTGATTTATGCCACAACTGTTAATGACAGTCCTTCTTTTCTTTTAGAATCATATTGATTATAATTGAGGTATTTTGCTGAAATGTGCAAATTAAGCATTCAAATCAATAACTGACAAAATGCCTTTGTCATGGACAGAAAACCCTTTATAATTACAAAGATTGAACTGTTTAAACTGATGCCAAACACACCACTGATGCCACTCAGATACTCTTTCATTCACTTGTCATCACTCCCCGCCACCCTTCCTCTGAAGACCACAAGACGTCTACAGATTATTCAGAATGGAGCAGCATGTCTGTTCTTCAATACACCAAAATTCCCCCATACCAGTCCACTATTGCAAACCCTTCACTGGCTTCCTGAGGCTGCTCACATTAGATTGAAAATTCTAAAGCTTGCCTACAAAGCCAAAAGTGGTCCAGCTCCTTCTCACCTGTCAGCACTTATCAGACCACAGGTCTCAGCTTACCCTCTTAGAGTGTCAAGCACAACCTGACTTGACCCACCTCTTCTCAAAAGTCGAAGACATGCATCAAGACTTTTCTCAGATTTGGCACTGAAGAGGTGGAATTAACTTTCACTGACTGTCAGAACTGCTGAGACCCTCGCTGTCTTCAAATGCCCATGTCATAAACGAACTTAAGTAAAAAAAACTTCACAAATAACTTCACAAAAAACTCTTCTGTTTGTGTGTGATCTAATAGGGCCTTGGTGGATTTTTATCTCTGGTAGAAATGTAGTCCATTAGCAGCTCTTAATTTAAACCTGGGCTTACTTGGTGCGAGTTTCATGTCACTTTTTCTTGCGGACTACAAAGCACTGAGGTACAACATCTGGATAAGAGTGTGTGCCGGATGCTGTATATGTAAAGGTAGATGTACATGACATTAATATTGTGCATGATATTATTAAGCTTTTCTCATGATATATAGGCTATTCGGAGTCCTGATAGTCTGATAACTCTTATTGTAGATATTTGGATTGAATTTTACATTTACATATCCTCTCAACATTGCCCCCCTACAAAATGTACAGCCCGCCTCATGATTTACGATTATGATATCTGAAATGTTGTCTTTCTTGATAACACAAGACGTTTGTCTGTGGAAGGAATGAACATTTAGTTCAACAGTTTAAGCTGAATTTCTGTCTCTCACAAGCGCGCACACACTCAGACACACATCCTCCTCATAAATCCAGATTAAGCTGAGTGTCAGGGGCAGCGGTGGTAGCTGTGGCTGCAGCAGCTAAGTCTAACGACCTTGTCTTGATGCTGTGATCATGTCGTTTAAGGAGTGGCACGTGTTCTCCTGGGAGCAGCGCGCGAACTCGGCCTGGCTATGTGAAGTGCTAAAGCCGATCAGGCCATGTCGGAGACAGCAAATGACTGCTAGGAAATATATGGTGGGTAGCAGCCTTTTCCGCCTTCACTGTGTCAGTGCAGCACACGGGCCCACGCCGCTTTAAGCAGAGACGTCAGCTTGAAAAGAATGTGTGTGTGCGTGCGATTCACTGAGGGAGAGTATGTAAGTATACACGTGTGGAAAAGAGTAAGTGTTGGTGTTGAGTGCCTATGGCGAGGATTAATCTTGCACGCTGTCACTGTTCTTTAATATCCCTGAATCAAAGACTTCCACCCGTATTACAATCGAATCCCCCCTTTTCTTTGAAAAGCGCCTTCTTTTAAGATGAGTCCAAACAACAACAAGCTTTATCTGGAACGTGTCGGGCAATTTGCGATTTATTTAGGCTATTTTTCGCCTTTATCATCTCTTGGTGTCATCAATTGTTATGCAAATGGAGATCGGGTTGGCATTAAAAAAAAGCTTTGAGGATCACATGCACCTTCATTGAAATTAGTGACACTGATTTTTAACATGGAAACGGTGTGTGCGTGTGTGTGTGTGTGTGTGTGTGTATGTGTGTGTGTGTGTGTGTGTGAATGAGTGGGCTGTGGAGGTGGTGTAGTAGTAGGTGGGGGACAAATGTAGAGCATCGCACGCTGGTGTGTATGGTAATAAGATATAATGGCAGTGTACGTTCAGCCTGCCTGGCCTGTTTAAAATTCAGAGAGAATTTGCATCGTTAGGCAAAGCTTTTCAAGTATGCTAATCTTTCATCCCCCTAACCCCCCTCCCCTGCTCATTTTGCTCATAGACATCTCTCAGTGCAAGAACATCCTCTTAACTAACTCTCTCTTTAATAGGCTGAAGAAATAAAAAATAAACATTTAGCTTCAGCTACCACATTGTCTAGTGAAGAAAATTCACAGTGCTTTATGGAAAACCATTTGTAGACTATATAGACTGGATTTTGCCTTCAATTATTTCACTTTTTCACTGTTATAAAATACATTTACATCATTTAGCAGAAGTTTCCTATCAGCTTGGAACATGTATCCTAAAGCTAGTACAGATAGGCCAGAGTCCAAAGATATTGCCAAGCTAAGACACTGCCAGAGACAGGAATCAGTGCTGATTACAGAATAGACTATATGGACAAAAATATTGGGACATGCCTGTTTTTGGGGGTTTGGGCTAGGCCCCTTACTTCCAGTGAAGGGTAATCTTCATGCTTCAGGATACCAAGACATTTTGGAACACGCCATGCTTCCAACTTTGTGGACACAGTTTGGGGAAATTTTCAACTACATCCTTTTCTATTCCAGCATGATTGTGCCCCAGTGCACAGAGAAAGGTCCATAAAGACATGGTTGGACGAGTTTGGTGTGGAAGTACTTGACTGGCTCACACAGAGCCCTGCCCTCAACCGCCTACAACACCTTTGGGATAGATCAGAGATTGTGAGCCAGGCCTTCTCATCCAACATCAGTGCCTGACCTCATTAATGCTCCACAGAATAAATGGGAACAAATTCCCACAGAAAGTCCAAAATCTTGTGGAAGGCCTTCCAAGAAGATTAGAAGCTGTTATAGCTGTAAATGGGGAGACCAGCATATTATGAATGTCAATCTGTTTGGATGCAATTCAGTGTCATTAAAATCCCTGCTGGGTCAGGCATCCCAATTCGTGTGTCCATATATTGTACAAGCATACACAGACATTGCAACGAATATTACTTAAAAATATATTACTTATAAATAATGAAGAAGTCACAAGTGGTTTCTGGGCATTTAAGAGGAGCTGTAGAAGACTTGAGATGACCGACAAGTACCTTAATGGTCTAAAGGCAGCTGGTAGCCTAGTGGTTAGGAATTTTGCCCTAGCAGTTCCTGGACTGCTAGTGGCACCACTGAGGTACCCTTGAGCAAGGCACCATCCCCACACACTCCTCCCCGGCGCCCCTCATTGGTGGCAGCCCCCTGCTTCACTTGGTGAACGGGTTAAATGCAGAGAAAGAATTTCACATTATTCACACTGTGTGCTGCGCTATGGTGTGTTCACGCGTGACTATAAGGGGCTACTTAACTTTGTACTTTAAAGATAAAAAGTTAAATCCTCTAGATGTTGCAGAGGAGAAATCTGCATACCCAAGAACATGAGCCAAGGATGGAAACTGCTCCCAAAAAAAAAAACGGCCCCAAAGATTTTGTGCATATTTTTCATGATAAGCTGGCCTTTCTTTGATTTGCTGGAAATTCTTTCAGAAACACTGATGCAGTGTCTTTATGTCCAAATAACATTTGCCAGTGAGTGGTTCAGATCTATGTTGGGGCCATCAAAATGTGAGCAGACAAAAAGCAATTGCAAAGGAACGTGGGAAATCCATGTGGGAGTGGCAGGACCGAAGCTATAAGGCCTCCAAAGTGTGGAAATGATCTTCGCCTACAAAAGGCCATTGTCGGTTGTTTCTCTGGTATAAATCAATGCTTTTTTTTCCTAGATCTCCTTGAACAAGGCTGATTGTGCAAGACAAATCGAAGCGCACAAAAGACTTTTGAACAAGAGAGCAGTACTTGCGAGAGACATTTGCACAAAGAAGAGAAGGCCAGAGAAACGAGAGAAAGATTTGATTATTATTATTGTTATTGCTGCAGTATCGAGCTGTTCTTTTTGTGTCTCTTGTTTTCAAAGGACACCTGTAATATCTGGCTTGAATTGGTATTGAAAAGTTAAATCAAATATTATATATGTATAATATATAGCCAAGCTGAAGAAAGTAGGTACCAGGAGGTTTAGTTGTTGTGGCTACTTATAATGGTAATGTGAAACACCAAATGGGCGGGCGGCGCAATGCAGGCTTAATGATCAGATGGAAGTTTCTGTCGATCCATTCTACAAAGCAGTGCTTATCTGGGCCAAGTGCACAGTAATCAATGAATTCAGAGTGTGCTAAAACTCTGCCACACAATTCCACTTGCTGGAAGAAAGTAAAGCACTGGGAACAGATCAGAATCTGGCATGGGGAGCCTCTGCACTGGCCTTGGCTATGAGCTTCACTCTGACATAGAATTAATCCTTCCTTTGAGGAAAGTATGCGTAATAACCATATGTGTGTCATAAACTATTAAATAAGTAATTATGCGTTATTAGTTAAGCAATAGTGCCAAATTATCATGGCTGAAATGATGTGACATGAAAACTGGATAATTCATTTGCAAATGTACAATTTTATTGTACTGTTTTGCTAAAGTACCTGTATGAGTGATCAGCAGTAGCACTGTTGGATAAGAGGATGAAAAACTCTTGAGACATTTTAAGTTAATTATAAGTAAACTTGCTGCTGACTTTGGTGTCCATCTCTACAGCCATCAGAGTCCCCAGCATCTGTCCACAAATCCTTCATCATTTATTAGACACAAAGTCATAGGAAACCTCACAAGATTTAGTTTCAGAACTTGGTTTAAGCTTGTAGGCTGGATGCTCAGTGATGAACAGAACATTGATAAGACTGAGGTCTGAATGGGTGAGAAATTGGGTGGGAAATTGGTGGCAAACTTTGCAAATAGAGGGCAGAGATGGAAAGTTGTAAGCAGTTAGATAGGAAAGAGAAAGAGATTGGCTTTCCAGAGTTAGATGGTCTACAATTTCTGTTGTTTACTTTTCATCTTCAACCCTGAGAATCGAAAGCCTGCATTTTATGAGCAGACTGCATAGCTAGCATTATGTTGAAGGCTACGTTACTCAAGAACAGATCAATACACATATACATAAAAAAAACAATCAGTGCATCATACCGCTCCCCGGGCAGAGCGGTATGATGCACTGGATAGCAAAATCTCTTGTTATAACAATTTTATCAAAGCACCAACGAATAACCTGGCTGTAAATAAATATTTGTCTTATTATAGCTTGTTTTTCTGTCATGTAAAGAGAGTAGCAAGTGATCCAAAGCACTAAAATTCAAGTTTAAAAAAAGGAAGAGCAGTTTAACAGTGGGCTGTGTTCCAATTCCATCTCTTCAGCTCAAAGAGGAACCAACTAACTGAATTAATGAATATGTAAACACCAAAAAATACTTAACATACAAGATTACATACTTCTGGATTTTTTCCTGTTTTGCTATTTTTCAAATAAGTTGATATATTTTAATTTTCTGGCACATGAAACTTAGTCTTAGCTTTGTAATGAGTCCAATGGCAAACAATAATAGCTTTGTATGACTGAATTGTGATGTTTTAAATTGGTATGGTAAATTTTGAACATGAATTTCAGAGGTTCCTATGCCCAAGCCCTAATACACCATCTCCACATGGTTTCACCAATGAAAAATATGCTTTGGAACATCAAAACCTTTTTTATTTCATGCTTTTACCTTACCATCACTTTCTTTGCGACATTTTATTACACTTTATTGCATAGCCTGACTGATTCATCTCTGCATGTTATAGCAAATTCTCCTCATTCTGCTGATGAGAGGATCGTTTCATGCTGTGCAGTCTTTACAGCATTGCCGTGGGAGACTTCTGCGAACAGCAGATGGTCATATTTCCCATGCTGTACTACGAACGCTGTAGGTGATTTCAGTGACAGTTGTTTTAAAGTTTTTCTTTACAGCTCTCATTTCAATCCCACATTGCAGTCGCCATGCTCTGTCAGCTCAGTTGTTACATTTATCAGTGGTTGTTGTGTTGTTAAAGACCTTACAAATAGATGTCTTTGTCACAACAATTTTCAAGGCTGTGGTTGATCAAAATTTTCTATTTTACCATTCGAAACATTTTTTTTCCTTTCATAGAGTTATCTGTGGTATTCATTTTAGTTTAGGCAAACTGATGCCAGAGGCAGATACTACTGTGAAGGCCAAAGCCTTATATATAAGGGCCGGACATGTTAACGCATTATTATCACGCTAACTCATTGTTTACAGTTATTTTATTGGGTGTTAAAGCAGGTTTTTTAAAAAAATACTTTTATTTTGAAAGCTTTTTGTGCTCGTGAGTTTACAGAGCATGCAACTCTAGGTCTTGGCTGGTTTTGTTTGTTTTTCAGTTAATTTGATTATTCAGGGTAGCCCTATCATGGCTAAACCTTACATTTTTTCACTTAGTAAAAAAAGGTTCGAGATTGGCAGCTCTCACAGGTTTATTCATTTATTTACATTGCGTTCATCCAAGAATAGACTCTATGGGGCAGCTGGTGGCCTAGGGGTTAAAGAGTTGCCCCTGTAATCAGAAGGTTGTGGGTTTGAATCCCAGCACTGCTAGTGTCATCACTTGAGCAAGATACTATCCCCACACACTGCTCCCTGGGTGCCCCTCATTGGTGGCATCCCTCTGCTTCAGTTGGTGAATGGGTTAAATGCAGAGAAAGAATGTTACATTTTTCATACTGTGTGCTGTGCTGTATTCACTATAAGGCGCCACTGTACTTTTATAGAAAAGCCTAATGTCAGTAATAAACTCAAGGCTGCACTGTGGGTGTGAACAGAAATAACAGAAACTACTTAACTGTGGATTTCATGGACACAGTGGAAATTCAAAACATGGCAGACTATGAAATTTGACATATCTTACATACATAAATTTCTTACATATATAAATATCTTACATATACAGGGGTTGACATATTTTTTTGCTGTAGTACTATAACGAGTACCTACATTAATTAATTGGTACGCACCCAAATTCAAAACTTTTCATGTAATTTAATTTTGGTTAAAAGTCCGTTTGCACGTCAGTGTTCAAAAGTAGTTAAAAGAAAATATGCACATGCGTGACCTGGGGGGGCGTTTGCGCCCAAAGTAAGGATGTCTAGCCAGTTTTTTCTTCACAGCATGCCAGACAGAACTCAGATCTCGACTGTAACCCAGCATCGCGAGGGAGCTCCAAAAGTTTATCCTGGACCACAGGGGCAGATCTCTCCTCTCAGGACTGGAGAACGGGTCTCGTGTCGGGGCGGGCTGTGAAGTCCAGGGGGCGGGGCGGGGCACGCAGTGACAGAGGCGCTGAGATCAGACCTGCTCTGACTGAATTTTGCCCCAATCAAAATTCAGTCAGGCTCCGCGGACCGGCTGGAATCATATTTTAAAACGTCATTATGATTTCTTTTTAAGGTTTTCCTTTCCTGAGTGGTGGTACCTAGAAATCCAAAAGGAAGTTACTCAAATTAGGAATGCATTTGCGCATGTTTAAATTCATTAAGACATAATTACACTTCTGCTGGTTATAATTCTTTATCAATTTTTAAATGACATACCTTTTTTGAAGTTGTACTGTTAGCAGACATCTTTTAAAATGATCTTTACACATTTCTAGTTTTTTTTTTACAAGGTTTCCATCTTGCATTTGCTTTTCTCTTTGGTTTCCAGTGCATGACTGATGCACACAAACAAAATGTTCAAACTTCAAAACTTTCAAAAATGGAGGTAAATAAACGGAAGTTTGAGAATAATATTAAAGGCTGAGCATGCCGATGTGTAAGAACATCAGTTCTCACCTCATCAGTGCACAGGTTAAATAGTCGACACCCCCAATCCTCTTGCGTATAAATCAAATTTGATATCAGCTTTGTGTACATAAATAACCGTTTTCCTCTCTCATACTCACATATAAACAAACTTGAACAGGAAAAACTACCCTTCAGGTTATGGTCGGTTAACAACAGGTTCCTCATATAGACCTCCTACATCTTTGTAGAACTTTCCCTCTTTATCCCCGTGGCACTGATGCATGATCGCACAGGGCTTTAAGATGCAGCTGAAGCATTTAATTGAATTCTGATTGAAGAGGACTCAAAGCAAGCTGAGAGCTGTTGAATGGCCTTGAGTATTGCCTCAGACGCTCCTATTATATGTTCTGTTTAGTCAACAGTTGCCTTGACTCCCACTCTTGAACATTTTCAATCAGACAACCTTCTAGCCTATGAGTAATATTTTTGTTCTATACATGATGGTAAACATATACCACTTAATTTCCACTTGAATGCCCTCATATGCCAAAGAAGCAATTAGAAAAGGAGAGTTTTATGCTTTTATACCAGCACTGCATACTACAACTTCCACAAAAATATATTTTTCCTTCTGTAAAGTTACCATTTCAGAGATACAGAGAAAGTATGTCTTTGTAAGGGGGCAAATATATGTGTAAGGATCTGAACTTTTTCAAGGACCAAATTGTGCTGCAGATCTTATGAGCTGTTCAGTGGTTAGACTTGTGGTCTCAGCTAATTTTTCCATCAGACTTTACTGTAGCCAGCATATATTTCCATCTCCTAACATCTGCCAAATCCTAATTCACCAATCAGACTGTCAGATACTGAGACATGATTCTCCACTCCAGATAACAAATTTACACTGATCCAGAGTCCAGTGGTAGCGTGCTTTACATTACTCCAGCCAGCACATGCCATTAGCTGTAATGATCTTAGATATAATAACGCACCTGCTCAGTAATGGAAACCTGTTTCATGAAACTAATCACACATGATATGTGATGTTTCAGAGGTGGTTTGGACCTCTGAGATCAGAAACCCTGCTCTTTGAGTTTGGGTGGTCTGATGCTCCACGCCTCAGCTGTCATTGCTCCTAGATACTTCACAATACTAGCACTTACAGTTGGGAAGGCCAGAAATTGTACAAACCGACTGCTGGCAAGGATGGCATCCCATGAAGGCATTTAAAGTCACTGAGCTCTTCAGTAAGACTGCCAGTACTTTTCTGTGGAGACTGTGTGGTTATGAGCTTGATGTATGCATCTATTAGCAGTAGGTGTGGCTTAAACACCTGAACTCAGTAGTTAGGAGGGATGTCCACATACTTTTGGCAATATAGTGTGCACTTTATCCATGCCACTGGCCTTGTAGTTCATACGGAAATCACCACAATTAATCAAAACTGCCGCTAATTATTTATTAGTGGACAATGTGATATTTTGATCCATATAATGATGTACTATTTGCTTCTCTGTTGACCGTGTGGTGACACAAGACAAATAAATGGGATGTGCCTACAGTCACATAAAAAAAACAAATATTGGCAATATCTGGTTCAACCAAGACAGGTCATTTGGAATGAAAAGGCCACCCACACTAAACGGATTATTTGGGCTGTGCAGTGAGAGAGGAGAGGAGGAGCTGTCGCCATACTAATATCTGGGATTTAATTTGAAGTAAAGCAGGAAATTGATTCTTGTGCTGCAGTATCACGCCACACACTAACAGTGACTAAACTGTAAGGCACAGCAGAGGCTACTGTGCTGTGAACAGAACCTCTGGAGCTTTCGGTAAATTGTAAGAACAGTGGCTGGAGACAGTAAGAGATGGAAACATTCAGTTAATTCTTGAAATTTCACCTTCAAGCCTATTGCTAGAAGGATGCTTAATAGTATTCTGTATTTTGTCATGCACTAATGATAATCTCATTACTAAAGCAGTATCAGCTTGATAGGTGTAGCTGATGTTCTTAAAATAACCATCATCATTTCATGCCCAGACATACCCGATATATTGCGTTTTTTTAATTATAATTTTCATTTTTACCCATATTGTACAATTTGCAGAAAGCATGTGAGAATGTCTAGACTTGCTTATTTGTAGAGGAGTATGATATTTTCCCATATTTTCAGCTTCATTTAGATCATAAGGTCAAGGTTGGATTAGATTTGAAATGTCAAAGATAAATAAAAGTTCTCAAACAGAACTTGGGTTTTTATTTGTCCTTAATAACTGTGAAGTTACACAAGTAACTATAGATTGTCATTAGGTGGGGACAACAGTATAACTACTTCAGCTTTTACCCATGTAATTAAGCAAGTGTCTGACATTAATACACATGCATTTAAGCTGCAGTACTGTAATAAGCCCCACACAATCCAGGAATATATAAGGAACTTTAGTTAACTACCTAGTTATTTAAGCAAATGATAAACTCCTCCCACTTTTACTGTGATTGGATACCCCCAGATCAGTTCCGTATCACATAATTTTGGGACCCACTCTGCACCTGAAGTAACATGGGAAAAAAGCAGTCTCTGTACTCTTAATTAATGTCTGCTAGTATCTGGTTTAAAGTCTGATTGGATGTTAGAAGTAGTTATAAAATGATCCATATACACATGATTGCACACAGCCGAAATGCTTCATTTGAAGTTATTAAAATAACATGTTTCACAGGAAAACAGCTTATTATGTGTTTTATGCTGTTTTATGAAAGCAATAAAACCACTAGAGGCTGGCTGTTATTGATTTTTCGTTTGTAAATTTTAAACTGGACGAGGTACATGCTCACCCTTATTAAGCTTAAAAGCTGTATTGTATTTTGTATTAGATCAGTGACTAACTTTAAAGGGCTTAGAGCTACTCCTTCATTACATTAGGAAATTGAATTAGCAAATTTCTCCACCCAGCTGCATGACAGCGTAGTTTTAATATGTGCATGTTTAACTGTCTTCCTTATTATAAAACAGTTGTCACATACGGGCTCGGTTCGCCCAGGCAGAAGGCACAAACGCAGACATCTCCCATTTTCAAGGATACTTTATTCTCCACAGATATAACATAAAACTGGCACGAGAGCCGACAAGGCAAACACAAAGGAGCCTGAAAGAACACAAAACCTTCAAGGAAAACGTAACGGTGAACAGACACAGAACAGAACATAAAGCAGGCCATTTATCTTTAACCTAAACTTAAAACAGCTGCAACAAACAATACACTCATCCCCAACCATCCCAGTCCAGTGATGAGGCCACACCCCCAGTCAAACTAAGAGTCCTTACACTATAGCAGCCTCTAGCGGCTGCTGACTGGGGGTGTGACAACAATGTAACTATAAAATAATGTACTCTCAGACCTACTGATAGTTTACACAACAGATCATTTACTGATGTTTCATTACTAATCTGTTCCAGTACAATAAAAGTAATGCTAGTCACAGTGATAGGAGAAATACAATTTTTTGTGACTTATTTGATACTAGGTTCTCTTTAGGATCAGGTAGAGCACGTACAGCATTCGAACCAAGTGAAGGCAGATATCATGTTCCATGTGCACATGGTGTTAAACAAGGTGATCCATTATTGATCCAGTGAGGTGTGAGGCACGTATATGGGACAGACATCTGGGCTCCATATGTGTGTAATTAAGCTCTGTTTTACCCACTAGGCTACTACCACCATATTTAATACACTTCTGATGCATATTTCTGAATTTACACATATACTACTTTTAACCTTGTACCTCTATTTATGAGCATAAGCAAAGACAAATTTTATCAAATGAAAGTGATAGTTAAAGAAAGCTGTTGATAGGAATAATTAAATATGATTATCCGTTTAATTTTGGCCCATTTACTTTAGGATTCAAGTCAGAAGATTAGGAAAGGCTATGCAAACACCTTCAACTGAGTCTTCAGTTGTTCTGACTGTTTTTGGGGCCCTTGTCTTGTTGAAACATCTCCTTAAATTCAGATTAAATCCTCCTCTGATACGCTCTGGAACATCACCCTATATTTCCTTTGATAGCATGTCCCACAGTGCTCTCGTCATGGGTATGGTGTTCTTGAGATCGTGTGAAAAATCTTTTTTTCTCCCCCAAACATGAGGAGTTAAATCACTACAGAAAAAACGACAGAGCTCATTGTTCTAAAAGATTTGTAATTCGACAGGGATGTTTAACGCCTTTGCTAGAGCTCTGTAGCTATTTCCATTTGAGATGTTGTCCTGAGTACTTTGTAGAACCTACATGTGGTATGTAATGTCCCCACCTAATGACAATGGTCTTTTAAAATGACTGCCGTAATTGTTTTACATGAATTAATTAAGTGTCTGAATAATTATTCCCCTCACTGCTTAATTCTATGACTGATGCATTGGTGTGTGTGCGGCATTTTTGAAATCTGCTATACCGATATTGTAGCTTGGTTTTTTCATGATCAATAGAATAATCTGGAGACTGTAAATTGTTATTATTCATGTTCATTTAAATGCACTTGCTGTTAACTGTTGCTATTCAAGAATGGTATCGATCATATTTATAGTGAGTAGGGAGAGGCGGGCATTAACAGTGGCAGTGGCATTTGTCTTCCAGTGTTGTGTTTGGTGTAGTGACTGTGTGTGCCAGCCGGAGAGAGAGAGTCAGAGAGAGAAAGTTCAGGGTGCTCCTGTGCGTGAGCTGATAAGAGTGAAATGTGTCAGTATCTCACGTTTGACTCACTTAACCACACAGGCAGCTGAGCTGCACTAAACAACAGCATCATTCTGCTACCATTCACAGCCGCAGAAACAACCACACACATAAAACTACAGCTGTATTCAATCAGGTTCATTCGGCTTCTGCACCTTTGCGGTGGCACGACAGAGCTTCGCAATTCATCCGTGTTCATCCAAGATGAAAGAAACACTTTTTGATGAAACAGCATTGATTGGCCAACGTTAACTTCAGCCGTTAATGTAATAACTCTCTTGTCCCGCAGCTGCCTCTATCTGCATCTTTGATTGAATAGCTTGTGCTTTTGCACAATATAGCTTGCAATTGGGCCCAGCTGCCGCTGGACTGCGTTCAATTCCCATCTCGTTCGTCAGAATTGGAAATGAGTGCATGGCGAACGGCCAGCACTGATTAGCATCTCTGCCCCTGGTAAGGTCTCTATTGCCTTTGCTAAATACTCTCATATCTTTTCAGCCTGTTTCCCCCGGAGAGGTCTTTATAGTGAATTGTCTCTAAACACATTATGCTGTTCGGAGTCAGCAGACCCTGCCTTGACTACTTAAAGGGATGTCCCACCCAAGTGTCAATACTTTCATATATTTCATTTAAAAAAAGATATTCATATTATTTTCATATAATGTTTTTCCTGATTAGATTTTTAAGATACATTTTTGCTGATCTTATGAAACGACCAAACAACAACCACATGAAAAAAGTAAATACATAAAAATAAAAACATAAATAATAATAATAATAAGAAGAAGAAGAAGAAGAAGAAGAAGAATAAAAATAAGAATAAGAATAAGAATAAAAATACTCACTCATTTTCTGTAACCGCTTCATCCTCACTAGGGTTGCAGGTACCCAGAGCCCATCCCAGTGCAGGTGTGAGGCAGAGACTCCTAACCTTAACCCTGGGCACAAGACCACCACAGGACATACCAACAATGAAAATAATAATAATAAGAAGAAGAATGCATATCCCTGCTTTGAGGGCAGAACTTTGTCCCTTGTTAGCTTTTTTCTTTAAAAAAATTAGAGAGTCCAGCTGCTTTTTATGCTTTTTACATTACATAAAAATTGTAATGAACTGACAAATGTAAATACTCCAAAATTGCTGTGAATCTTTATTCTACACGTTTGGAGTATTAGAAATATGCATTTTGTAAAGCATTTGTAATAATTGTAGTAGTTGTACTTGCAGCTTACTGCTTTTTAAGTCATGCAGTCTATTGCATCTACTTTAGATAAACAGACAATGTTAACAATGCAATTTTGTGTGATTTAGAGTTAATTGACAAATAGCACATAGCAATTAAACCTGATTAAAATTAACCGCCAAATAGAAAAGGGCTGTGGTGGCCTAGGGGGTAGGATACTTGCCTCTGGACCAAGAGGTCTTGGGTTTGAATCCTACCTTCAGCAACACACTGGGTTCCTGAGCAAGACCCTTAACCCCAAGTTGCGCCAATGAGACTGTCCCCTGTAGTTAGGGAATGGAAGTTGCTTTGAATAAAAAGCGTTTGCTAAATGCTGTAAGTGTAACAATAAACTCAAAGGAAGGAATACATTTGTCAAGACCAAAATTTTCAAGAACTAAATATTTTAATATTTTAATATTTAGTCATGTTTAGGTAAGTCCAGTGTAGGACCTGCAGGGAACTGAAATGTGTCACATGATATACTGTTAGTTTGCAGTGCATTCTGTTAACCTGCAGCACTACTGTCTTAATCTTTTTTAGAGTAGATGTTTATTACACGTTACACTTACAGACAGTTATATAGTTTGACAAGCAGGACAGTCAACTGCTCTTGAAGTGAAGGACAGTTAGTGTTAATAGTAGAGAAGCAAGTTTGAGGATAAGTGAAGAGTCATGAAGGTCAGTGCCCAATGCTTTCTGGGCTCAGATTGAAATCTCTTTTCGACACTGAGCGACCTCTCCTGTGCCTGTGGTTTATTTTTTGTTGCTTTAAACTCGCATGAGCATTTTCAAACCAAACTAAAATGTGGTACAAATTGGGCAAGAATATGTTTGAGTGCACAAGCTCACGCATAAGGAGAATGGATCAGGCAGGTACAGGCATTGACAATCCATTGCGGCTTGAGAAATAAAAATATAAAAATAGCCTTCACTTCTAAAAAGCAGCGTCAAAGTAATGAAATGTAAATCGACCTGTTACTTCTACAAACTCTTTCTACACTGATGTCCTTGTTAAATCCCTGCAAGATGGAAAATCCAGGGAGGAGATAAACATCCATTAACGATGCATCCATGAAGGACTCAAAAGTATAATTTGATTGAGGGAAAACTAAAAGTGCTGTTAGCTAGTTGGCAACTGCATTGCATGTGTGTGCATTAACACCAAAGGATTTGATGAACATAGAGGACATCCTTGAGGAAGGTGCAACAATGTTTGCAGCCGAGGAACAAGCAAATGCAACGGTTATCCAGGAATCACTGGCTACTGAGGGATAACTGGCACGGCCACACCTACCAAGGGAGCTGGAGCCCATGCCGAGAAGGATGGGCTGCATGCTTTACAGGGGCAGAGACTTGCTGCATGTTTCCGAATCGCCAAAGGTCTTTAAAATGATCAGACAAGTTGGTGAGGCAAATCAAAATGATAAATGAACTTTTACCAGCCCTGAGCATCTGATTGAAGATGGAAAAGGGAATAGTGGATAGAGGCTGTAATTTTGCCATGAGTCCAGGAGTAAATTGAGGAGTTATTTAGAAGGCAGAACAGGTCTCACTTTACACACCAGACAGATCTTTCAAGCTCTCTATGCAGAAAAAAAGACGCCACTGACTTGTATCAGCTGTGGGTGAGTCAGCATTGAGTAAGGCTATGCAGGATTCAGGTGAGACAGCCCTAGATTTTCTGGTTCAAATGCTATACTTGCATCAGAGAGTACTGCTTGCATCAGATCAAGCCCAGTCTGGCCTGAAATACAACCGAGAGTTAGTGCAAAACTGGAGTTTTCAGTGTATTGTCACAGGTTTTTGGAATTGTATTATAAGAGCAGATATGAGAGGTCACCTGCTATCCATGGGCACTAGTGTTAAACAGTTAGTAGAGAAAAAGCAGGTTGCACAGTAAAATGAAAAGGAGTGGACTTAAAAAATAAAAACAACAATTAAAGCCTCATATAGTTAATTTGAATTTATGGGAAACTAAATACAAACTACATGGTTTATTCAGTTCTAGATACAGCTACTAAGCTGACCAGAGAAAATTCCTTGTTTTCAACAGCAAATCTGCTACAAACCTGCTGTGTCAGAGAAAAAAAACACATGTATACAAGTACAAAGTACAAGACTATAACCAAATTGTGGCAGTGACTCTCACTGTTCTAGGGGATATAGACTGGAAAACACCAGAAAATGTACAGTGGCTATAACTGGGGGATGGGTTGTGACCTCTAATGGAACTATATCCCACAACAGTTTGACTGGATCATGAGATCCAGTCACTAGATCAGTTTTCTCTAGGTGAGTTGAAATGCAGTGGGTATAAATCACACAGTATCATGCCAAGAAATATAGAAAACAGAGGACCACACCACAAGCCATCAGATTGCACCAAACCAGCATGAACCAGTACACACTGATTATCTTCCTAAATTGAGTAATTTTCCCACCAAGCACAAATGCATCACACAGCTAATTGATAAAAAGTGCCTGGGGTGGCGTGCCATGAACAAAGTGAAGACTCAAGCTCTGTGTGGTACAAGGGCACAAGTATCCATTTTGAGTGAGGAAAGGAGGTCCAAGCATTTGCCACACACTCATTGAAAATGAGGGAATGTTAAACTCAAAAGCAACAAATGGAACAGAAATCCCATTTCAAGCCTGTGTGTTTCAATTTGCTTGAACCAAAATCCAAACTAACTAGATGAACAGATCCACTGGTGCCAATGTTAGTCAGTAATGATGTGGTGGAGAAACCAATTATTGACTTTAATGTCATTGAATAGGTCATAAAAACCAATAACAGTGACACTTCTGACACAGAGTTTAAAGACAATTTGTACTTACTAAGAAATTCACTGAGGCTTGCAAAGGGAAAGGCTGAAACATTGCTAAATTGCTACTGAAGACAATGATATCTACTACAAAAAACACCTGTAGCCCTTCCAGGTCAACAGTTGTTGTCCCTGTGGTCCCGTTTGTGTTAGACGTGATGTCAAAGATCTCAGTGAAACAAAGCTGTTTAAGCCAGATGAGGGAATGTTGTATATAAGGGGTAGAAGACACACTCCCAGTCAGCAAACCTTCACAAATCTTGCAAAATCAATGTCAGTGTTTACAACACCACTAACAATAAAATCTCCTTGCCACCCAGAGCAGTGATTGACAGTTTAAAGAGAGTGAAAGACTGTTATCCTATTTACACTGATGAGCACAAAACAGCCACAATAGCTTCTCTTCAGCTAACATCTAGCTTATAATGAAAAGAACACATAAGTAAAACAAGAGGCACATCATGGGATCAACCAGTAAATCTCAAAACTATCTCAAAACAACAAACCACTGAAAGAGCAATGCTCAAAAAAAAATTTGGTACCTTTGCCAGAACCGAAGATGAGATAGGCTTTATTGAAAATGTAAGGACACACACTGAAACATCAAATTTCCAGTGGCCAAAACATACAATACTACACCACATTTCTTGTTTGAGGACGTGAAAACCCATCATCAGTATTTGCAAAGAAAAGGGTTCATTTAAAAAATCATCCTCCTTTGCATCTCCAGGACAGACTATGACTGAAGTTTCGCTAGCTTTACAGCAGAAAAAAAAACCTCACCACATACCCAAATCAACTTGATAAACTTGGAGGTAATTACTGGTTCAGCGTGTTTCATCACTGTAAGGCCTATCATCAAGGTTGCATGAGTGAGAGAGCCTATAGCTCTACAATTTGAAAAAAGATCTTCCACTTTTTAGCATAGCACAAACTAGAGTTTGGAAGGGTTGAGAAAGAAAATGTCTATTCCACATCCTCTTAGCCATACATTCACACAACATCTTAAAGATGTTCTGAAATGTCAGGGATAGAATGATACCAAATTTAGACCTAACAAGTATTACCTGTTTAAAAATGAAATTCGTCACATCGGGAAAGTAATTTCAGCTGAAAAAAAAACTGCAGCCGTAGAAGCATTAGAAAGCAAAACACCTATAAATGTCAAGGAACTGCGGAAACTCCCAGGCCTTCTGGGATTCTACAAAGGATGTTGGTGTGATGTCTTTTACCATGCAAAATGCCTGCATGACCTGCTGACTGAGGAGTCAGTCCCAAATCCTGAGGGTTAGGATGTCAGGAAAACAAAAAGATCAGGACAAGCAACATCACATTAAAAGGTAATGTGGGAACCCATACACCAAAGAGCTTTAAAGTCTCTCACTGAGGTACTGCATAACCCCCTCCCCCCAGAGGCTTACTCAAAGTTCAAGGACCGATTCATTTTGCACACTGATGCTTCAAAAGAGGAATGTTTTGTCAAAGACAAGAAAATAAAACTTGGCTATGTTTCACATCCCTTAACACCTGCAGAAAAAAACTATTACAGTCTACATTCAGGAAAGCTTGAGGTCAAGCCTTAAAGTCGGCAGTTCAGAGGCTACCTGATTTTTTGCATTGACTATTTACATTGACAGTGAAACCCTTACTGATGTGATGATGGCAGCACGGATCACAGCAGAGCATCAGTATGTGTCACAGTTATCCAAAATCACTTGGTAATGCCAGACTGGAAAAGTACACCTTTGAACATAGAATACATGAGCGAGTGTAAAAAGTAAGATTTTAAAGCTTAGAACTCTCCTTTGGTTCTCATTCTGTCCTGAAACTTGAATGCTTCCTCAAACTGTAAGTCGCTTTGGATAAAAGTTTCTGCCAAATGCAAGTAATGTAATGTAACGTAGTAGAACAAAGTTCATCTGAAGTGATTGGAGAAATTGTCAGTGCCACTAAGACACAAAGCCACCATGATGTTGAGTGGATCACAGCGATTGCATCAAACCCTGCTGTCCAGGATACGGCTGGGGAAGGAGAACATGGAACAGAGATGTACATGTCACAACAAGCTCTCTTACAAGCTCAGCTGTGAGGATAATGGAACTGAGAAAGCAGACTGAAAAACCAGACAAGAAAACAATAACTCAAGATTCAGTCAGCTGTTGCATCAGTGGAAAAATCTTATTGTGCCAAAAGAGGGCATGCTAAAATTAAACACAACAAGTCAAACGGTACTTCCAGAACATTATAAAAAACTGCGTCACAAAGGTCTGTATGCTGAGTCTTGAAGAAATAGATCTTGGGACATTGAGCATTTCATAACTAGTCTACAAATGCATCAAACAGAAGTAACTAAACATTGTCAGTAAAAAAAATTGAAATGGTGAAGTGAGGGTACGAATATATATGAATTATTATTGACGATTTCACGTTTGCTTAGGCCTATCTGACGTGCAAGAAATCTGGCCAGACACCTGCTGACAAAATATGGAGTGATACAACATGATTAGGTAAAGAATTTGAAAACCTGTTCAGAAATGTGCAAAAGTACATAGGCATCACAAATTCAAAGACTGTGCCTTACTAGCCTCAGGGAAAACCAGACAAAATATTTACTCCCAAGGTGTTGTCCATTTTAAGATCCCTGAGTGAAGTAAAGAAAGCAAACTAAAGGGAACATTTAAGTAGAATCTTTCATGCCCACAACTGCATGACAAAAGAGACTACCTGTTTATTTGCTATTTAGGAAACCACCTCACTTAACAGATTCTCTCATCTTTGGACTGGAAAAGGAAGAAGAAAAGTCATAGGAAGAGGATGCACTGAATTGGGAGCGGCAGGTGATGGAAGCATATGACATTGTATCCAGGACAAGAGAGCAAACAAGAGAAGTAAAACATACTATTAGCGTAAAAGAGAAACGCTGTACTTGTTGCTGAAGGCAGGGTCGGTGTTAGGAATATATCTCAGCAAGGAGGGCCTGGAAAATGACGGAGATACATTATTGTTGGAAAAAGTCCAGTGTATGAAATAAAGCCAGCATGTGCCTTAGGCAGAGGTAAAATGCTCCATTATAATGTACTGATGCCATGTAATGTTTAAACACTGGATGAGTCAGTCCAGAGTTTTTTTATGTGTCTGTGATCACATGGTTGCTGCTCTGTGAAGCTTTACACACTTGCATTTTACTCACATGTACATGTGTACCAGCGACGTAAGATATGACAATAAAAATGATTTAATTTGATTGGATTTGATTATTTATCAGATGCATATTATTTGTGTACTGTATTATTGTTTGAACTGTACTGACAATGTGGACTCTATAGGCTATGAACCACGGACCATGACTTTGAACTTTAAATTGCTGACTGATATGACAACATTATATTTGTGGCGTAGGACATGTTAGAAATCATAATGTGTCACATGTATTATTAATATGGATTGCATTCAATTCACCGACTTTCCTGTTTGCAGTCAAGTGCCCTTTATATAAGAAGTGGTTACTGTAAGTAGTAGAAAGGCAAGTTTGGAGATATGTAATGAATTATGCATCCAGGATTAAGAAATAGCCTCCTGCTTCTAACAAAACAGTGTCGATGTAGTGAATTATACATTGACCTGAAGATTGCCACCTCATGCTACTCACTGGTCAATCAGAAGTGCAGGTTTCAGATTGTGGTTAAGTTACAGATGAGTAAAACAGAATAATGTCTACACTGGTGTCAAGTCGAAGCCGGGTGTAATGCCAGCATTAAGCTGTCTGATGATCTGATCTAGATGAAACATAATCATCATTTTGCCAAAGCAGAGAGGGCAATGTTTCTGGAAAAAGAATTAGGTTACACTGAAGCTTTAGGCTACTGGGCTGCTGTATTGTGTTGATTATGTATATAATCTGCTTATTTCCGCTTTAGTTCTTCATCTGTTTTACCCATAGCCTTTATTACCTGCACTTTCCAAACTCGCTTCCAGTTCTATTCAGATTTAAAATGAGATCCACAGCTACACATACAACCACACTCTCACACACACACATATGCAAACACATAACTACATCTGTATTCAATCAAGTTCATTCAGCTTTCACGTCTTTGTGGCAGCCTGACAGCGCTTTGCTATTCATCCATGTCCATCCAAGTAAATGAAAGCTGTTGGCCCACTCTTCGCTTCTCCTTTTTGTGCTGATTTCTTGTTTCAGTCATTTTCCCTTTCACTTATCATTACTGGTGTATGCTGGTACTGCTGATCTTTTTTTTCACCTTAATATAACCTCTTAAATGGCCACATGTGGGTACACTCTTAAATTCCTTACTTTGAAAACTACATAAATAACATATTAGTACATTCGTAATTCATAGTAGTTACTAAATAATAATAAAGGCTGTGTGAAGAAGAATATTCCAATAACTTTGAAATGTTTCTGTTTAGCTTGAAAATAACAGAAAAACATAATTGGAATGGGGATCATTGAGTACCTGATATACAATGTAAAACTGAAAGGACATCCAAGGCCGCCTTCAGGGGTTCCTCAGCTTGCTACACTTGCGAAACCCTTAGGGAGCTGCATAGCATCTTTTTAAAAGGGCAGTTCTCTGAGGATCTTAAACTGGTTTATAAGGTTCCTTGAGGGACCGTTTCATCCAGCATGGTCTAAAACCAGCCTTGAAGCAACTTTAGCTTATTTGGTGGTTTGAGCCCTATTGCTACTATATCAACTATTGTTCATCAGCTGCAGTCAATGTGTATTCACAGTGTTGAGCAACTACCCAATTATCCAGCTACTCAATTGAAAGTAGGTTTGAGGTCAATAGGTTTTTAGTTCCTTTTTAAATACAGGAAAATGTGTTAAAATTAATAAAATTCATGCATTTAATGAGTCAGAAGTGGCAGAAAGTTGGAACATGCTTCTGATGTGCTCCTTTAAAATTCACGAAATAACTGAATAACAAGCTAAGAAGTCAAGGAATTAAAAGCAAATCTCTGAAACTGGAACATTCACATACATATAAAAACTCAGCATTGAATATTTCTTTTTCTTTTCTTTGTCTTTCACCATATTCACATCACTTTCATTTTTTCCTTGTTTAATTGTGAATATTTCCCTTTTTTATTACAGTTTGTGATTCAAAGCTAGAAGGGGAGGTGATGTTGGGCCAGAGTTGGTTACAATTGAATGTTATAATGCAAACTCCTATTTTCAAATCATGATAGGAGAGCTATCGGGATCTCAGCTTTGTTCACATTCTTAATTAACTGGCTTTCTCTATGCTTGATGAGTTAGACCAAAGCACATTTGACCCTGACAGGGTGTCAATAGCCACAGATGGGAACGTAAGAGAGATCATATTGGCCTGAGAACACTTTTGTGGTACCTACAAAAGCACTCGGAGCCCGTTAATTAGAATGATTAGCCACAAACATTTCACTCTGCCGTAATTAATTTAGCAAAGGAGTTGTTGACATGAGGACAGTTCATTACCATAAGTGGTAATTTTGTCCTCTTGAGTGTTACTGTATTTCAGTCCCTTAATTAGACATGAAAACAAAAAGCTGGCAACAACTTGTGAAAAGAAACACACTTTTCCTTTTTCAGTGCCACGTTGCCACAAAATGAGCTTGAACTCAAATGAGCTTAAAGAGCTGAAGTGGACTGCAAATTGGCAGCTGAAATAATACAAGTCAGCAAAGCCTAGCACCTACCAAACTACAAACTACCCTGTGCCACCGGTTCAGCCCTGCTTGGTCACACTCTACCTCACTACATTCCGGTGAGGAGTGATGAGAATCTGAACTGTAAACCATGTAGCCCTTGTTTTATCCTTGGAGGCCACAGTTACAATTACAAAAACATTGTGCAATTTGATGTCATTTTTTGTCACTTGTAGCTCATTTTATTAGAAAAAATGCTATTTCTACTTTTCAGTCCATACCACAGTTTTGGTTTATAAGAGAATAAATAATTCTGGATTGAATTTGATGAAAAATAGTTTTGCATATTTGTGTTTGGTTAAAAGAAAATGTAAGTAATTTAAATGTCATTTACTACATTACCATGTAAATAATTTTGTAAGTACATTTGAGAAGGCTAGCAGAATCAAATTTGATGAAAGTCATGGTTTTGCTTATTCTTGTTTTGTAAAAAGAAAACTGTAACATAATTTAAATGTCATTCACTACATAACCATGTTAATAATTATGGAATTAGATTTGAATAGGATAGCAGAATGCCCTTTAGGGTTAGTAGTCCTGTTTCATGAGCTTTCTCTATCCTAAAGTTATGAAGGAATAATGTCTCAGAGGAGAGAAAAGTTAGTGAGCTCTGAGGCTCAATGCGTAACACAGCACTGCTATCAGCCAGAGAAAAATCTGTCCATCTGCTGTGGTTTGTGGGTAAGATAACTTCATACTGAAATAATGGCTTGATTTAATCTGTGGCAAGATGAGACCAAACAAGCTCAGGACAACCTCTCGCCAATGGCCCAGCAGTAAGGAGAGCGGCCCCTGGGAGATGAGATATGAAAGAGAAAAAATCTAGTGAAGGGGGGAAAAAAACGCTTCAGAAATGATCATGAATCCAGAGAGTGGCGTCATTATTGATTTTCTCATCTTCTCTTGACTCATAAATAGTGGAGCTAGACAGTGTTTCATCGTCCAAGCTCTGGCTCCCTGTTTACCAACAGCTCCCCAAACAGCAGGCGTGATGTGATCAGTCATGCAGTGCGGATTTCTGCCCCCCCAGCATCATACAGAAATACAAGCACATGCCGCTGCCGCCTGAGCCAAACTAATCTCAAATTGTTATTTTAAGCTAAAGGTGACCCACAGGTGACATCCAGCTTTTTTGATATTTGCAAAATAGGTATCAGATAATGCTAATGTATCACATCACAGTACCCGAAAATGTTTTGATGATATACAATAAGTTCAATAATATGTGGTCTTTCAGACGTTTGTGAACATTTGTGCCATATTTACAATAAAGCTAAGACAATTCAGACTTTATTCCCCTTATTGTTGACTGTGATATAGCATCATTTTGAATCACATAACTCACAGAAAGAGGTAGGGAGGCAAAAGTACAGCCTCCAAATGGCAAGGTTGGTGGCAAAGCATACTTTTAAAACGTATTAAGCAAATAGCAGGTTATTTGCTATAATGCTTTATTCTTGCTAGAAGATGAAACAGGACCAAATAAGCGGTAAATAAATAAATAAACAATTTACATATAATAAGATTCATTGTGATAAATGTTTCCCAGATTTGCGATTTGCGATTTTTAAACCTAGATTAATCTAGATTAAAATGGCTCATTTGAATTCTGCCGAAGGCATTCAGAATGTGTGTGCTACCCAAATAATG
>JBBPCY010000156.1:10336160-10348044 GCA_037974405.1 Brachyalestes nurse | reverse complement strand
CTGTTTCACGTTTTTGACCAGAGCCGTATACAACTGTAACGCTATTGAGGAGCTGAAATTAGGAGAGCAACCTTATATTTATAAGCATTTTTTTGTTTCACAACAATAAAAAAATGATAGTTATGAAGTTTTTTTTTGTATGAAACATAAAAAACAACAGTTTTTCTTGTAGTCTTATAGAAACCGCCACTGATTATGCGGCAAATTTTCTTATTTTCTTCAGGTTTTAGTGCAGAGAATCTAGTTCAGTAGTCTGTAGTCATGTAGAGCATGTTTACGATTGTACTACATATTTTCAATAAAATTCAAGCCTGCTGATATACATTTCTTTTGTTTCTTGAAGTAGCTCAAGGCTGATTTTGACATTTCTCAACATTTACAGTACCAGTTTAGTGCTGTATTTCACTTCAAACTCTGTGATAACTGTTAAGTTTTCCTTCTGATGACCCTTCGCTGTAGATCTTTAGTTTAAGATCCTGCTTAGGTCAGCTGCTTTGATGAGCCCATGGCTGTTTTTTGTGTAAGCACAAAACCCTAAGAGGTTTGAAGGGTCACATAATTTTTTAAATAATTACGCTCTGAAACTGAATGCTCTTGATGTGAATTAAGGGCTAATGAGTCAAATAAGCTCTGAGACACTTTTAAAATTATACTTGACTGGACGTCTGCACATGCAGTATTTTTTTAAATTATTATTTTTTGTTTTTTTTATGTTAAATGCAGCAAATAAATAGTATGGGTAATTGTGCACTGAATATGGTAGAAATGTTTCCTGTTTTAGTTTGTTCCATACTGATTCTGTATTACTGTAACTTCATCTACTGTAACATCTAACTTGACCATGGTTGCCCAAATATTTGCACACAACCGTATTTTTAGTTTCTTCTTCATATGGAGGATCAGAACAGACCTGCTCACATACCCCTGCTTCATATTATTATTGATTTATATACACAATATGGACAAAAGTATTGGGATGACCGACCATTACACCAACAGGGACTTTATCAGCTCCCTCTCTTCTTGAAAGGATTTCCAGTGTTTCTGTGGGAATTTGTGCCCATTCATTCTGTAGAGCATTTATGAGATCAGGCACTGATGTTGGACCAGAAGGCTGGCTCACAATCTCTGTTCCAGTTCATCCCAAAGGTGCTGATGGGGTTGAGGTCAGGGCTCTGTGCGAGACAGTCAGTTTCTTCTGGGGCACAGTCATGCTGGAATAGAAAAGGGCCTGCACTTCCAAAACTATGTAAAAATGTAATAACTTACCTTAAATTTCAGTAATCAAAATGAAATCAAACATGTAACAGGAATTTGCTGTCTCTGACACTGTAGACTGACTTTATTGTCCTTTAGTTTTTCCTCAGAGCCAAATAATTTCTGTCTTGTATTGTTCGCTCTTGTTTTAAAGTCTTACACTTTCTTTTTGCACTCTTGTGTTGTTTTTGTGTTGCTCTATGGTACTACATTGCTTTGTTTCACTGTCTACCACATATAGGATTGAAAGACAATAAACACCTTCTTGACTTGACATAACAGATCTGCCCTGGCTGAATAACAAGAAATGTGCAAAAGATGTCAGAAGATGCAGGATAAAACTTACACTCATACACAAATTGGTGCATTTTTGGATGATGAAGTGCAAGGGTGAGAAATTGTGACTGTGTGTGAGACAGATGGGGTGTATGATTGTGTACACATACACAAGGGAATCTGTGGAAGAGCAAGGTGTTTGTAGAGGTGTTTGTTGAAGGGTGTGTCTTGATTTCCATGTTCATGTGAAAGAGTGTGATTTAACAACACATTTTGGTTTTGCTAAATGTTTTTAAAAACATTTGATCAAGATAATTCATTTATTACAACAACTCTGCACATCACTGCTACAAACAAACACAAAAATGACTTTGCTTTTAGTCCTTTAGGGACAAGTGGCATTGATAGAAATGGTACAAGTCCAAAAGCAGGGTTTACTGTGACAGACTGTGGGACTAGAAGAAATTCACTAGAATACACCGGAAGAGCCTAGTGAAATGATGCAAATACAATCCAGTGTAATTATTACAATTTGTTGTTTATTTAATGCTCGCTGTTTTTATTTTCTCATGCTGTCAAGAAATGGTCCAAAATAAAATGAGTTGTCTTTGAAGGGGAAAATGATGGCTGTCATGCTTTACATTAGAAGGCTTCAACCAAGCGGACAATTAAAACAGTGTAGGTGTGCTATCACTGTCTTTACAAATACAAATTGGTATGTGAAAAGTACAGTAAAAATTAATATACTAAAAATAAGTGAATGAAATGTTATTGCATACAAATAAAATATGTCAGTGCAATTAGTAAGTTTAGATTTATTTTTAAGTTATTTAAGTGCAACCACTTGACAAATTAACACTAGAATTATTTTACTTTTTAACCCACTTTTTTGGACCAATTTTACCCTGCATTAGGTTGTATTGTGTGTGATATAAAAGAGAGAGAGAGAGAGATAATAGGAAATATTTTCCCCTGCACTTTAATGGATCAGAGCCTGTGTACTTGCTTCAATGTGAAAAGGCATTTGATGCAGAGTCAAGATCACACAAACTGCAGGGTGAACACACACACACACACACACACACACACACACAGGCAAAGGGTGTCAGAGCCATGACAGGACTTTTAGAGCCTGAACCCGGTAGGGGCCACTTTACGTGAGGTGAAAATGAGCCACTGTCAACACAAATGTCTAAAGACCACATGCTGTTGTATGTGCATGTGAGTGTGTGCCACCATGCATAACCTTACATGTTTTCATGGGCTGTTGTTAATTTGTTCCATGTGTGTTCTGTACGACCTGCAAATGAGTGACATATGAGTGGCATTTTTTCATTTCTTTTGCCAGAATAGGTCTGCCATTTGCTGCTAATTTAATATCCCTGAAATTTACCCTCCAAGTGCAAGTAAAAAGTATTGACCAAAAAAAACAGGTTCCCTCCCTCTGTCTTTCTTTATTATTCTCTTTACTTAGTCCATTACTTTTTTCATTGCTCTTCTCCTTGTTTGAACTAGCTTGTTTGTCAGCTCTTTCTCTTTCTCTCCCTTTCTCTGTCATTCTCATTTCTCCCTCTCTCTCTCTCTGTCTCTATCTCTCTCTCTTTCTCTCTCTCACGCTCTCTCATCCTTTTTCTATCTTTGTCATTCAGAGCAGAAAATATGATCTCTTGGCTCCTGAAGAGTTTAATTATTATGGCAATATCGAGCAATAATGGTGAGAGTGTTGAGTCAATAATGCATATGTGCCTTTTACACTAAAAACATGCGCATCCTCATTGGCTGAATGGCTACACAGCTGCCGGACTCTAATGATTCTGTCCATCAGTCCTCAGGCCCGCAGTTTAAATATTCCTACCAGCATTCACCTGAAAGCCTCTGCTCTTCTCATATTCACCTTAGCTTTCTCCACACGTCCTGTTGTGGCGGCGCCTCTACGCTTTGATGAATCAATTGAAGATTTGATTACAATGCCAGCAGAAGCAGTGGGGATGTTGACGGAGTCTGAGCGATGTGGCCGGCGCTTCGTCATTTGCAAAGACAGTCAATCCTAGCCCTAGTTACAGGAAATCTGAGATTTGATTTCAAAGATGATGTGGTTGATTGTGTCAATATGGAGAGAAATAACGTCTCTCATCTGCATGTCTGGGCCCTCAATTTCTTTGCTAATGCGATCGCCGCCATTCCTAAACACTACGTTCTATCGAATGTCGAGGCTGCTCCGCTGCAGCGGTGAAACATGAAGCCATCCAAGACTCTGGGACCAAAATAGATTGGCACATTGACGTATTGCATAGAGATTTTCAAATGGTTTCAGTAACAATTAGACTGAGAAAAAAACTCCCGTACCCCTCCATCCCCCCGTGTCATTCTGTCAGAGTGATTATGTTTAGGGCGCGGAACAGAGGAGGAGGAGGAGATGGCAGCGGAGCTCTAAAAATACTTTGCCGAGGAGATGGCATTGGCAGGCCTCCCGGCCTTCTCCGTCTTCCAACGCCACTGTTGATTTAGCTTAGCAGGAAGCAGATGTCGACGAGAGTGGCACGCAGTCCCCTTTCTCACCAAAAGGGGGCAGAGTTTCATGGACAATAAGCAGGATGAAGCCCGGCCCGCGATTCAGAGAGCATTTCTTTTTTTTAGTTTTAGGGCTCAACTGCGCAGCTCTCCGCCGCACCTTCTCTCTGTTCCTCCTAAGCCGTGTTAAGGGTTAAGCACTGAAAAGCAGTGGGGATGGAGGAATACTAAAGGGTAAAGGCTTGGTGCTTATAGCTTTAGACACCAGTCCTGAGCTACTTGTACACCTAGACATGGTTTTGATCTATTTTTGATAAGGTATGGGCCTTTGTTACACCGCTGGTCCATAGTATTTTTTATTTCACAGTTATAAAGCAATAGTACTTTAAATCATCTTCGATGAGTTCTTTTTTTTATGTAAGAAAAGTGCCACGTAGTATAAGCTCATAGCTTTGAGCTCCCCATTACATTGCTCATAAGTAAGTCTGTAATTAATAAATTATGAATTCTTACACAAAGATGCAAAAGATTAGTGAACACAAAGACATAGAGTGAATCGTTAACAATGGGTGGAGGACTTCAAAGTTTTCCAAAGAAAAGAGTGTGTGTGTGTTTGAGAGAGAGAGAGAGAGAGAGAGAGAGAAAGAGTTAAGAAAGTGAATGCAACTTGAACGCAATTAAGTATCAGCAAAACCTCAAGGAAGCATGTGGGGAAAAGAAAGCAAAAAAAAGAAAAAAACTGCGGCCAGTTAAAGTGAGGAATCAGATTGGAGATAGACTTATTCCTTTGGTAATACAAACCTTTGTGGGGATTTAATTAATTTGAGCGTGTGATTATGCCTCGCCAGCGCTCCAATAATTGCTCGCATCTAAATGCTCCTCTATTATTGCTGTTATAGAATTCAATTTTACTCTCCACTTCCTCTACTCTTTCTGCCAGCCAGGAGCCCAAAACAAGCCCAAAGGCGGCATTTACCTTTCCGCATTCAACAAATTCCTGCCAAAGAGCAGAGGCTTCAGCTGATTAGATAGATTCATTTTCTCCAACATGTCAATAAATCTGCTTTATGTTCTTGTGCATTGCGGCACAACAATCTGAGTCTGCTGTTGCCGGGGTGTCTAATGCGTTCTTTATAAACGCTCGGCTTGGTTAATGTATTTCTTTACTGCTTCCTGCTTAACCCTTCACATTCTTTTTAGAAGCACACAGCTGCTGAATCTCTGCTGAGAAATATTGACTTGAATGTTTGTTGTGAAGGTTTGGAAATTGGTGTAACCAAGCAAGAACTGAGATTGCTTCTGTTAGTTGGATCTGACTGGTCTTTCTGAATGTGAATTCATGTGAAAGCTCACATGTTTGTGTGTACAGCAAGCTGAGCAGGAGCATGTGGGCATCCAATTCCACTCGTCGCTGTGCTTTGTTTGTTTTGTGCATGGGCAAGCAGCTCATCTGTAGCTAGCAGTCAGTCGGGGATTACAGAGTTCAGACAATGCAAACTTTGATTATTTGGATTAGCATTGCATCTAATGGAGGAAAAGAGTCTCTATGCAAGCCAAAAAAAAAGATATTGGTTTTTTCAGATATGAAATTGCTACTTTTATTCAGTACGATAAAGTAATCATTCCAAAAGTATAGCTTAAGCACGAACTTCATCATTCGCTCATTCAATCACTTTTCACTGAGAGCTTTTCACTTCGGAGCCCACTTACCAAGTGCAGGATGTTGGCATTATTAAAATGGTAAATTGTGGCACGGGATAAATTTGATTTCATGACATGTATTCAAGCAGTTCCATCTGACTGATTGAATTCAGAGGGCATATTTGATTTTGCAACCACACACAATCCACATTTGCATATTTGAGTCATGGCATAATTATATATAACATGTTAGTTACACACTAATTGCTACGAATCCCGTCATTACGCCATTAACAGTGGGGAATTAAGTTGAATTCCAGGTCCTATTCACTGCAAGACCTCCACATCAGATGTATCCAAGGAAACCAGAGTTTATGCAGCCACAGGCCCATTTTGGGTAATTAGCATGCGGTTCAGTACAGAAGGTTAACAGCAGGCCCAGCCCAAATGCAAGCGTGTCTCAAAAGAGGCGTATTACTGATGAGCATGCCCTGAGCAAAATGTATTTTTTAACATATTTTTTTGAAAACACAAGAGACATGTTCTCATAGACCTGTGCACATCAATTTACATTTAACACAACCTAAGATACATTTTCTTCATTTAAATCATTGTAACAGGAGCTGATACCAGTGCCCTTTTCTGCTCTTAAAAAAAGTGTCAGGCTTAAGAGTTAGACTAAAAGCGTGAGGTTAGTTGACTGTGTGTGTGTGTGTGTGTGTGTGTGTGTGTGTGTGTGTGTGTGTGTGTGTGTGTGTGTGTTTTGAGGGCCTGATTTAGTAATGTTTTGTTTGTTTACAAAAGCTGCACATTTCCTTTGTTGGAACTAAAAGGGAAAACTGTTTCTTTTTGTTTAAGTTTAGGGTTAGGTATAGAAAATGATTTCTACTGAAAGGTAGTTATAAATATATAATACATTTGGTGACAGTAGGGGTATTACGCTGTGCCACTATCTGTGATTCAATTTGTAGTTGACATATTTAATCAGATTTACAAATATGTGGCCTAGTCCAGGTCAAAAGAGGTTTGCTGGAATCTAAATATATGATTAAAGGTCCAGTGAATGTTGGGTTAGGTTGGCTAAAAAAATTGTTTTTGGAGACAGTAAGACAGTAAAGTAAAAAAAAATAAAACACATACATTATTTATTATACCTTGGAAATGTTAAACTACACAACACTCTATATTACATTATTTTACAGCTGCATCAATTATAACAGTGATGTTAAGAGCATAGTGTGTGCATGTGCATGTGTGACTCATCCATCAGAAACTGAATCAGGAGTGAAGCTGCTAGAATACAGCACATAGAAAGGCTGCTGTTCAAACACTACTGCACACACAACATATTTGGAGGCATTTCTTATTTTTTACATCGCTCACACTGCAATAGTTAGCAAAGAATAGCAACTTGTGCATTTTACACACACACACACACACACACACACACACACACACACACAGTGCCGCAAATTGTACAAACAGTAAAAAGAAAAAAAAGAGAAAAAGTGGTCTTTTATCTTTTTCCATTGCTGTATGTATGACCATAAAGATATGTAGGAGTGTGTGTGTGTGTTGTGGGGTGTTTGTGATGTTTTTGGATAAAATTGAGCTCAATCTCTCTACTTTGTCTTCAAGAAGGTATAGTGACACTAATGTGTTCCTTCGTGTTTGGATGAGTGCACAAGAAGCTATGATTAACGGGAGCGGTTCCCCTTATGCTTGCGAAGCCACCTGACGTCCATCATCTTTAGGTTTCAAGAAAAAGAGACAGATGTTTTATTCATTAGTGTATGCTTCTTAGCGCCTGTGCTCCACGGGGCTCGTTCCTGTCAGAGGCCTGTTGCAGGGAGAGGAAGTGAAACGGCAAATTGGCCTCAGTATAAAATTATAATGATTTGTTTGAGCTTTCAAGATTAACTGAGGGCCATTTGCTGCAGACTCCCAAAAGCAAGGACTGAAAGGCTAAATTAACTAGAGAGAGATCAAAATAAGCAGGCTGGAGGGATATGGGACAGATGAGGAGCATTACATACTCTTTTTGTCCATTTACACTCGTTTTCTGATTACATCAGCCTGCATGAATTCAGTCTATAGCTTCTCTAAGTTGATTACTTCTTTTTTCATCTATTTCCAAGATATCATGTTGCACTATATGTTCAAATGGTTCAGACATGGTCTCTAATTAGTGATTTCATCTTCTTTAGGAGGCAGACATTGCCGATACAGGTGTTCTGTTGTGCACACACAGCTAGGATGCTCTGGAGATGCCACATTTGAGACGAGGTTCCCCATGCCCAGTGCCAAGGAGGAGTTGGACGCTGGAAAAATAGGCAAGTTTGAGTGACTTTGACACTGGTGAAATTGTGATGGCTAGATTGTTATTCTCTACCAAAAGTGCTCCAATGATACACAACCAAAAAAATGATGACATTTGATGATGAGCGAAGGCTAACCCGTCTGGTTCGATCTCCTGTAGCACAAAATGCTAAAAGGTGAATGTGGGCGGTTATAGAAAGGTGACAGAACACACAGAACATGACACCTTGTTGTGTATGAAACTGCAGACTAGTCATAAGAGCCCATGCTAACCCCTGTTCTACCCTGACAGTGCCTACAGTGCTTACAAGACTGAACGGATCTGTGGCTAGTTGCCCGATACCACATGACATAGGATGGAATTTAAACTACACATATACTGTTAAAAAATAGAAGGCAGAAGTGAGGACAGCAGAATTACTCTTCTTTATTTCAGTTCACAAGTCAGCAGAACAAAACTGAAACTGTGCATGATAGGACTATGAAACACTTTTCAATCCTCTGGCTAACTCACAACAGAACAGTCTAGCCAAACATGAACTCAGAGAACTGTTTCTGTCCTTCCGTCTTGTCAGCTCCCTCATCTGTTGCCCTGCTTCTCCGTCTTATCTTTCTTCCTCAAAATAAGCCCGAGTTGTCTCACACAAGACCCACTCCAGTCGGATCTCATTGAGACAGTGTGGGCCTCTGATTGAAAAACAGATAGCATGAGGGGGCTTCACCCTCCTGTGGTTGCTTTCCACAACCTCAGACACACCTACTACAATATGGAAAAGCACTGTCTATTGGGTCATATCTCTCTGGCTTTCCTCCATGGCATTGGGTGGCACTGTCCGGTACACGTTGCAGCGCTAATTTTCAAAGCACCTCTTTCTGGCTGCCCTTTGTGGCTATGGGTGGCGCCACCTGGGATGAAATGTGTTGTTGCAGTCGGAACAAAATCTAATATGTCTATTATTTATTTATTACATAATTTGGAAAGACCATTCCATTTTGCATTGGGTCAAAAATTCAGATATTAGGAATCCTAAGACGCAACTCTGACTGTAAGAGGGAGAAAGACCACAAAGGAAATCTAGAAAACAAGTAATAATAAAAATAAATAATAAAAGTGACAACACATTTTTGTGTTAACTTTGATGTTCAAATATTTTAATTACGCAAAACCTTTGTCAGCAGTTGCCTAAGAACAGTATATCCAATTATAGCCCTAGAAACACTCAAAGAAAAATACATGCACTTAAACCACAGTAACCCTGATATACTTTAATGAGACTCTTTTTGGTCTCATTGCCAGATTCCAATGTAAGCTTAAATGCAAAGGAAGACATTTCTAGAGCCATTCAAACCATGAATAAGCTAACAATGCTAATGAGGTTAGTGCTAATGAGGTTAACATGGCAACAGCTAGCATTGAGGTAACATCTGCCTTAAAATAAGACCCGATTAGGGACTGCTATGAGAAAGCATGTTTGATCGGTAGCCCGAGGTAATGCTTACCACATGCTGTACACACATGGTCCTGTGTTGGACAAACCCTGACATTATAAGAAAAGAAAACATTCAAAAAATATTAGGCATGAACATGCATGATCCCGTGTTAGTCATAGTTGGACATGACAAGAATAACAAGACTTTATTGAACGTACATACATGGCCATGTGTTGGAAATAACCAAATGCTGCAACAGCAGCATTCAAACAACGTAAAGCCACATACAGACATGGTCCTACGGTGGTCTTAAAATTACATCACAAGAATGATATTCTGGGGACATAAGCAATTAACATGCATATTCCTGTGTTAAACAGAACCTGACATTGCAAGAACACATGGTTATATACATGCATAGTCCTTAGTTGGTCATAACCTGATGTTGCAAGGACTTTCATAGGACAATAGACTACATACATATATGATCTGTTTGTCAACTTTTATTTACAATATTTAAAGGGCATAAACTCATACATGGTCCTGAAGTGGTCATGACATGAGAGAACACCTCTCATTGGAGAACATTGACATTACTTTCAAAATATTAAGTTATAAAAACATAGAATTCTGTACATCTATTACTTAATGTACTCCAAATATCACGACTGCAACACCACGTTATGATCAAGTGATCATGTTTATCTGTTACTTTCAGAAGACATTTGACAACAAATATACATGGTGTAGTATCCAACACCTCAGAACAAACTTCAGAAGACATTTATTAGTGTACATACATGGCCATATGTTGAACATAACCTCTCCATTACTGTGTTTGTCATAGCCAAACAAAGCCAAAACAAACTCTAGAGGACATTAAGGGATAAACAGTCCATACATGGTCCTGTGTTCATATCCTGACTTCAGAGAACATTAGACAAAATGTTTATGGTCCTACGTAGTCATAGCCTGACACTACAAGCGAAATGTCCAGAGTTACATAATAACTTGACATTGCAAGAAATAATCTGATGTTGCAAGAGCGCTATTCAGATGACATTAACATACATATATGGTCTTGACCTAATATTGCAGTTTAGAACATTCATGACTAGGATGTGATAGACAATGCATATGTAATTAGACTACATTGTTGGCTATTTTAGTAATTAGCTATTTGTATAACACGAAGGGTCATGTGCTGGTCAAAATATGTTGCAATAATGGCATTTAAATCATATGCTTGGGCATAAATGATCCTGAGATTGTCATGGCCTCATTACTAACTCTATACTTTCTTTTTTGGATGTGTTGCATGCTTGAAATGCAGGAATGGGTGTATATAACACATTGAATTAAGCTGACCAGACAAAACATGAAATACTATGAGTTCATACTGTCTGCAATGAAATGTTATTTTCCTCTAAATTGCTCTACAATCCACATTCAGTACTCTTCTGAATTTCAATGCTTGAGGTGCTCGTGTAGGAACTTAACAGACACTGGCATTGAATGGTTGTGATACTCATAGAGATGCTGATTTAAAAACAAATTACAATGGTCTCAATTCTTTCAGAGCTGTAGACACAGAGTTGCCAGTTTATTAGCAGCACTTCGTGGGGCTCTTGACTGTTGCCCAGCTGTTTACTGCACTATTTATCTGCCCCTCTACTCCATCTATGAATGCAAAGAGATCTCAAAGCCCCACTACTGTTCAGATTTTGGTGGTCTGTTCCAACTCTTAGAGGGGGTAGAGGGGCTCACAAGCTCTCAAGTAATCAATTACTGATCGAAACCTAAGTCAGTCTGTATGGTAGGTATATCTGATACAAACTGGTGCTTAAAAAATCACAATCACAATCACAATCGTATTGCTCCTTAATTAGCCTAGCAACAGTGTAAATGCTAAACACACAGGTTGTGGTAAACAGGTCACATCAATAATCTCATGTGAATGTTTTTATCTCCTGGCCAAAACTAGGAGTAGCAGCAGAGGCAACCAAATGTGTTTCTTAACCGAAGCAAAACAGGTCTTCTTATCCCCTGTGCAGAATATCAAGGTTTTTACGGTTTGCTTCAGGGATGAGTTGAAAGAGAGGGTATTGGGACAATCCAGGCTACATTTTTAGACCTTCGTAAATTGAGAAATATTGCCATACAGCCACATTTCATAGTCTTGTTCCAAGGGATTCATAACCCTCCGCTGTGTTTGTACATGCACACCAAACATTTTAAGGCTGCAAATGTAAACATATGATCATGATTATCGCCAGACTATTCAAGATAGATTAACCTGCATAAATGGGTCATGCCATTGCCACACAGAGCATTTATGACATGAAGCTTTTCTGTAGTACTGTTTCCATCCATCCATCCATCCATCCATTATCTACCCCTTAGTCCCGCACTCAGGGTCGGGGGGGGGGGGGGGGATGGGGGGGGGCTG
>JBBPCY010000156.1:10321800-10336060 GCA_037974405.1 Brachyalestes nurse | reverse complement strand
TTGTGTTCTGGGACACAGTCCTGCTGGAATAGAAAAGGTTCTTCCACAAACTGGGTCCACAGAGTTGAAGCATGGTGCTGTCCAGAATATCTTGGTCTGCTGGAGCATTAAGATTCTCTTCAAACCCTGAAAAACAGGGGTGTCCCAAGCTACGCCAGCGACCAGCATACAATTACTTTTAACCCACAGAACTTCCGAGCGGCATAGCTCCGCGGTGCAAGCACCAACCAGCATCAAACTTAACAGTTAGACAGGCCTCCAGGAGACATTTACAACGTGCCCTCATTTGCCCTTCTAGCCCCCGAGGATCTGGAGTTATTAGTCGTAAACCGTTAGAGCCGGAGAGCATTTAAAGGCGCGTCCATCTTTTAATGTGCTCCGAGTCTAATGGTGCATTTCTCCCTGTAGCTCGGCCACGGAAAAAACCTAGAGACGCGAAATTTTACAGGGACCCTCAGCTCCCCAAGACCAATCAAACGTGACCGGCGATGCTCTCCTCCGCGGAGAACCGCTGCTACGGCCCGTGTGCACTGACTTTCCGAACAACGTAGCTCCGTGGGGCAAGCACAAACCCCCGTTAAACTTAACAGTCAGATAGGGCTCCACGAGACCTGGCTCTGCGAGCCCTGATTCTATAATTTATTAGAGAAGAAAACTCAGGATCAGAGAAAATGGAGCAGAGTGTGTACCTATTTTTATCTCACAGCTTTAAAAGTGTGACAGAGTTGGGAAAAACAAATAAACAAAGCCTTCTTTGTAAAATTGATGACTTAGTGTGTTTATTATATATTACATATTGGGTTGACTTAGAATTGCGATTAGAAAAGCTGTGACATCTGGGCCTGGTCTGCCACACCCCCTCATCCTTGTGCTGGTGGTTTATGTTTGGGAGTGGTGCTGACCAGCGGAGCCTCATTCCAGTGTCTGATTACCTTGCTAAGCGTTGTGCCCAAACATAAACAACCAGGACAAGGGTACTGAGGTACTGTCCTCACACTCTGCTTCCCGGGTGCTGTGTTCCTGGCTGCACACTGCTTCACTTGGTGAATGGGTGATATGCAGAGAACAGTTTTGTGCTGTCCACACTGTGTGCTGTGATGTGGTGTGTTCACGCATGACAAATGTATATTTTACACACACTAAATACTGGTCTGTGTCAGTCTTAATTCTACTACAGAAGTCATGATCTTTATAAATCAGATAGCAGGTCCTGCAGCTGTTTGGAGTTATTTTAATGTTGCTGATTTAGACTGTAACTCAAGGAAAACCCTCATGTGTTTGATGCCTACATTTACTCAAAGATAACATCAAATGCGTACTTTCACTGGAAGCAAAATTATTCCCATCACTGCTCAGTACAACACACAAACACATACACAAACAAACAAACAAACACACCATAAAATGAGGCCTCATGGTGAACTCAGAAAATATTCTGGTCTGCAGAGTTTTTTGTCATTTCAAAACATACACTTGAAACTCTGAATGCTCATAAATTGTCATGAATTCTAATACACACTGCATTTCTAGATTTACATGCACATACTCCTAGGCTCAGCCCAACAAATCAACTCCTCCGAAGATGAACCCCAAATCACTTTTTAAGTGAGTACCAAACTTTCCACTTAGACATCATAGATCAGTTCAGAAGAAAAAGAGACCCTGAGCCCATTAACTCTGACACACAAACATTCTTACACACTAACATACCACATACAAGCACTGGTTTTACCAGAGACTAGCGCCAATGACTAAAAAGAATGTAGATGATTCTGCATGAATGTAGAAAGATATGTCCGAAGTCTCGTGAGGTAACTTCTGATGTCATCAACTATTTAGAAGTTTAATTAATCTAAATAATTTATAAACACTCTTCGCTTATGGCTGGCAGCATGAAATATTTAGCTGTGTGTGTGTGTGTGTGTGTATGTGTGTGTGTTATAATAATACCTTAATATTTCTGAAGTTTGACTTGACAAATATTAACCTGAGGATGTTTTTAATGGCTATACTAATAAAAACACTTCTAACAAATATCACACCACATAAAACATTGATGTACAGTCCTGAATATATGTGGTAGGGTTGAGGGTTGTTTCATTCACACATGATTTATCTCTTTGTAAAACTTGCTTTTAGAACTCTGTTAGTGTGATTTCTAGTTGTGCTGATTTTCTTTTGTTTTTGTTAAATCTTTTTATTGTCCTTTTTGTTTCTGCTATGCTGCTTTGTTTGCCATCCCTTAGAGCAGTGATTCTCAAAGTGTGGGACGCAGAGTCATGACAGGTGGGTCGCAAGCAATCTGGTGGAAAGTCATGCGAAACTAATGTTTAACATTGGAGTCATTTTCACGGCGGAACAAAGAATTCACATCAGTTACGTTAGCAACCTGCTCATTCACTGCTCTCAGAGCCTTAGAGGGTCAAAATGGACCGATATTTAACAGGTACTGAAAGAAAAACAGGTGGTGCTTCTGAGAAAAATGAGGCAAGTGCTGATAACCGGCAAAAAATAAGCCTGAAAGGAAAAATGACGAAGCATATCTTGCTCTAGGCTCCACGGTTGATATGGTAGGAGATGAGGAGAGACCTGTCTGTATTTTATATTTGAAAACTCTGGTAGCTGACAGTATGAGACCCTACAAATTAAGAAGACACTTAAAGACATTACACCCCATTCAAATCAATAAGCTACTTGAGTTCTTTCAAAGAAAACTTGGAGAATGCAGTCATCAGAAAAAATGCTTTGTAAAAACTGCATCAGTAAACAGCAAAGCACTAATGACAACATACAGATTTGCATACAGAATTGCGCAGTGCAAGAAACCACACATATATTCCCTGCAGCTTTAGGTATGGTGTCATACAGAAGAAATGAATGTTATCTAAATAAAGTTACATCAAGGCTTTTTTGTCATTGATCTTGCATCTTGTGTTTGCATTTTCTCATGTTTTTGTTTACCGCGGACCCCTCCTTTTAGATCCCGCGATCACATCCTGCTTGCCTGGACCCTCACATCATTACTATGGTAAATAATTAAAAGAAAGCAAATCTCACTCATTCATTATTTGTGCTGCTTATTCTTGCAGGAGATGCTGGAGCCTGTCCCAATGGTCATAGGGTGAAAGACAGTATGCCAGCCCTGATTAAATCAGACACACTGAAAAACACAGTCATGCACACCTAGGGACAATTTAGCATCTCCAGTTGACCTGATATGTATGACTGTGGACTGTGGGAGGAAACCAGAGCACCTGGTTGAAAACCATAACGAATACAATGAAAATATGAAAACTCTGCACATGATGCTCTGCTGGCCTGGGTGGGGATCAAACCTAAGACCTTTTTGCTGTGAGGTAGCAAAATTACCTAATGTACCCCTTATAACAAATCTCAGTTGTAAAAATAGTGAAAAACAAATAAACATAATTGGTATTAGTTCACAGTTAGTAACACACTGCCACATACACTGGAAACAGAGATTCATTTCTCTACACAAGCAGGAACATTACTGCCATAAGTTACCAATAAAAGTGACTGAGCATAGCTCCTTACCCTCCACTTGCCTACTGCTGTAAATCTCTATGGATAAGAGTTGCGTTCAGATATAGTTCATGACAAAAGACTACAATACATTTGTGCCTAGCTCTTGAATTCCATATACTCGAAAGGCTTCTTTCTGAAAAAAAAAAAAAGAAATAAAATTGCAGATGAAGACCTTGCTGAATAATAGTGTGTATTTGAGTATCTGAAGCACTGTTCACACAAGATTAAAATGACTAGCCTCCTCCGTAATTATTACTGACATCGTTAAGTAGTGCAGACATTGGGAGATATTAGTCGTCTGTGACAGCACAAATCATTTTTACAGACATCGTAAGGAGCCTATATATCACAGGACAGAAAACCTACCGCTAACAGAAATGATTCACATTTTTATCCTGTGTGAACTGTATGAATACTGCAAATTTATAAAGAGGAGTTCTGTAGCACTTTGCGCACTGGGTTTATGTGAAATGATTAAAGACATATTCCATTCATTTAAGATTACGGTCCTGCTAAAAAGCCCTATGTGCAAATGATTGAAGACCATTTGTGCTGCTGTGGCTGTGTAAGTACTGTATCCACTTGAAAAAAAAACGCACTTATACAATATTTAGAAATACAAATACTTTAGTAAAACTACAGAAGGTGCCTTTATACAGGCCTAGAAATCCACTGATGTTTAGTGAAGTGTTTTCTCTGCTCTAATACCTCAGATTCACCTCATCAGCAAATGATACTACTTACAGTGGTACCACATACTGAGTGTGTCGACTTAGATCAGGGCTAAGGCTAGCAATGCTTACATGTCAGTAACAACTACTGGGAGCATGTAATTTTAATCCTGCATGAAGAGGACTTCAGGAAATATGCCTGCAGCAATATGACTTTGCAAAATATTTTGTGCTGGACCACCTTGTTAGTGAGTCACATGCAAATTGGTATTTTGTTTTTTTGCAAGTCAGTGCAAATGACCCCAAAAATCTCTTTTTTTTCAGTGAATCTAAAAATCATTTTCAGGTTACGCAACATCTTTCAAAACTACTGCGCTAAAATGAGGTTGAAAATGGAGACAGCAAATGAAGTCTCAAGTTTTCCATCAGTCTGGCCAAAAGCCATACACTTCGGACCGAGGGGCTCAACTACGTCCTTCAGCAGGCCTACCACTGAGATGGGATTGATGTGTTACTTTGAAATGTTTAAAGTACACCTGCAGCTCAGCCATAAGTGCTGGGTAGGATTCGAATGTTCCTTTGAAAAAAGAAAAATCCTTCCATCACAGTGTGGCCTTTTTATGTTTCCACCTCAGCTGTACTTTACACTTAAAGTAAAAGTTCTCAAATGTTTTTTTAGATGTATAGTTTCATAAGTTCATGCTTTTGAATGTACTTTTGTAGAACAATTTCTGTTGACATTTTGATTTAAAAAAATCAAAAGACAAAAAGTTGTAGAATTCAGTTTTGCTCGTTTCACAGCATGAACAGAAAATGCACACCACAGTCATATTTTAACTTTCTAAATAAATGGGGTAGCAATTAAACGCATGTATGCACAATTGAAAAAAAAACCTTGAGTAGAGCAATATGTACTAAATGAATTCATGGAAATCATACAAAAGGGATTTGCATGAATGCAAATTAACTAGCTGGATCATTTTCATGTATGAGTCTATATGGTGTTAAATATGGTGTCGTTCAACAAATTAAAGCAGGAGAAGCAACACAGGTTATGAGTTGAAGTTAGATGTCAGTCACTACATAGCTGCTGCAGAAACACACTCAGCAACATAGTAGATGGGAACTCACTCTTACAACCAAGAATGAGGCTAGGCACTGAACCAAAGAATATAACAAAGATTTACACATAGAGGAGGTTAGACCAGAGGAAAAGACGACACATAGAGGGTAATACGTTAAAACAATGCAAATAGATGATGCCAGGAACCGGTAGAGAGGTGTTGAGTTTCATATCAAACAATTACCAAATGATCAAATTAATCTCCAACTTAATGTATGTTCACTGAAACAACACAATGATTATTCTACATACATTAATTAATTAATATTGACAACCAAAAATCAACAATATATCAGTTTTTTAATGTATGCACACACTCACTATTACTGCACATCCAACAATAAGGACAGCATTGTGTTTCTTTATTAAAGAGATAGAAAACATGATTGCACACACAGAAAGCTCCAGTTCTACATGTCCATCTGTTTCACTTTGATAAACATCACTGCATCTGTAATATTCTTGGAGATATTAAATAGTTAAAGGGATCATCCAAGACATCTCTGAATGTATTAACCTACATGTAAGATTAATAGCGACAGAAATGTTAAATTATACAGCTCTTCAGAAAAGTTGGAGAGTGTTCTTCACGCTCAAACATCTGGTTCTTTAATGACCCATCCATTGAAAGGTTTTGTAATGAATCAATGGTGGCTCTGTGATGGCACTTCTCCAAAAAGACCTTTCTGACAAATGTATTTTTCTCTTGAGCCAGAACTATCCTCTTAAGTGGCTAAAAAGATATAGTTGACTAAAAGGAATAGTAGTATATACCGATAAATGCTGCTGAAAGATGAACATGGCTGATGTACGCGGGGAAAAAAGCTCAAGACCACAACATAATGACCCATTTTTATCCCAAAGTTGTAACAATGAGAAGATGCAGTTGTCTCCTTAAAAAGGTGTGTGGGGTTTGACAGAGAGAAAAATATAATGGAATGTGAATGTCATGTTACTTTTTATACATTCATGATGTTCCGTCTTCCTGATATTGCTCCACACACGCTAGGCACTAGAGACTGTTTGACCTTCCTTTGTTGTGCTGGTGATGGTTTTGCACTTTTTCCAGACAATATTTGGGGCACTGTTCATCCATAATGCATTCGGTAACGTGCATCGCAGCCAGAGTCAGGGCCACAGCCTTTAATACACAGGCCTATCGGTGACATCAAGCAAACAAAGAGGCAGAGCTTCATAACCAACAAGCACCCAGTGTCACAGCATACTGTCATCAGCCAGCAGATGCATTATTCAGCTTTGGAATAAATTGGGTCACGCTGCATTTTTCATGCTTTTTCCTGTACTCACTCTTTCTTCTCCCTTTCTCCTTGCCTGCCCCTCTTATTCTTTAACTGGCTCTTTCAAACTGATTTTATTCAGTGTGTGTATGTGGAGGCGTGTGTGTTCCTCTAACCGAAGCTCAACGGAGCTTGAAGGTGTGATCACGCCTGTGTGTATCACTGCAGAGTGTGATGTTCTGTTTATTCTCAGGCATCGCATCTGTCTGAAGATATGCAGCTTCACATGGGTGTGTGAGTGGAAAAAGTAGACAGCACTCGAGAGCTCTGCTGCTTAAAAAAGACAAAAAAAAAAAAAAAGGAAAGAAGGCTCTGTGCAAAGAAAAAAAGGCCTCCCAGTATCTGTTTGACAATTTCTCGAGAGTTTGGAGTTCAGAGCCTGTGTGCACACAAATGGGAATATTTCATAGAAACAGTCTGGCAGCTTCACCTTATCTTGGAGCTTCTTTATGTATTTCTTCGATCTTCTTTAAGGCGTTCAGAGATTGTCATGTTAAAGACGGTTTTGTATTTTTAAATTTTCGAAGACATGAATGTTTCCAAAGCACAGCAGTGAAACAAAATCCTTCTTCTTTTAGAGTGTCATTTAAAGCCTACCAGTGTATTCAACTTGCCTTGGTCTGCTCCTTCGAGGATATTGTTTAAAATGGTACTTTTTAGAAATGTACCATTCACGCCCCACTAAATACGGGTCATATATAAAATATCAACAAAAAAAACAACCTGTTTTGCTTTTAATACCAAGCTGCTTTGGTTGTGACATCACAAAAAACAAATAATTTACATATATCTACCTATTCAGCCGACAGCAGTTTAGCCCCTTAAGTCATAAGGATCATTTCAGTAAGGAACTCTTTATTCTAAAGGATACAGAGCGGTCAGAAAATGGTCATAAAGGAATGTTGTCCATACAACACAAACTATATACTATAAAATTCAAGAAAAAATGGATATGGTCCCTCTAAATTACCAAAAAATGACCATAATCAGATTTAAAATCAGAAAACCTCATTAATCCCAGATGAAATTGTTCATGCTTTTGCTCCTACTATGTAAACCAATTTACCAAGTGCAGTATATTGCCCTTACAACCGAATGCTCACATCTGTTTGAGATTTAAAATAAAAATCCAGACAAACCTGGTCCATGTCTCCACAAAGACACTGAGGACTAGATCTGATTCATCAGTTTTGAACACATGACTCTGTTTCTCTGAGATAAATACAACCTGATGTGCCAGTGAACTTTGCAAAGTCTTGTCAGCTATTTTTTTCTGCATATGTTTTGTTTATCTTTTTTTTTGATGTTCTGGTTTCTGATTATTCTTTTGTCCATTTTTCTAGACCTTGGTTCTTGCCTTGCCTGGTGATTTTGTTTCCCATTGGATAGCCTTATTAGACTTAGACCACTTTTGCTCAGACTCTGATTCAGTTTTCTGCCTTCTGGCTTTGGACTCTAGCTTGTTTCTATTTCTGTTATTTCTGTTCTGTTTTCAGTCAGTCTGTTAGAATATATATATATATATATAGTACAGACCACTTAGAAAAGGTCATGGCCTAGCTTCTCTAAATAGTGCTTGCAGGGGAAGTGGCTGCTGAAGTGTTTGAGGTGTTCCATATAATGGAAACACTCATGTGCTTTTTTGCACTCATTTCTGATCATCTCCAGGATGGATGGGTTCTCACTGTTAACCAGCGCTGGAGTCCTTGTATGAACAACAGTAAAGCTATACTGGCACTTCTACGTCTTCTGATTATGGAGATCTGGTGGAGTCATTTATTCTCTTTAGAGATGAAAATTAACTGTCAACTTTGGGCATATTTAGCACTGAAGGGATTATGTTTAAAAGCAGTCGCTCTCTTTTTCCTCAGTCCCCTTAACACAAAGAAAGGGAGAGACTTTAAAGCTCTTTGTTTCACTATTATTTAGGAAATGAGCATGTTAAAAATAGGAAATAAATAATAAAAGGATCTGTCACTGTAATGCTGATGGATACAATCCCTCTCCATAGCTATAATCTTCGCAAAGCAACGATTGTCCTTAATATATCCGGGGGTTTTCAAGGGCAGTCCAGAATCTTTGGGCTACTTGGCTGATTCATTGGATCAGATGTGTTACAGACGCCTAAAATATGAAAGGGGTTCTCCAGGACCAGGGCTCACTACACTGAAAAACATTTCATTTATCATTGAATCTTTGCATAGCAGACACCTTTGTAGTTCTGTAATGCAGAATCAGCATGATCAAACCATTATTTTTCTTACTTAAAATACATAACGTACCAAGGGTTTCCAACCTGTAAAGATAATTTACTTGGCCAAATGTATGACACCATGTATACCTGCTGAACAGTTCATTCTGAAGCTATGGGCATGACATTGGCAAGGTCAGCACTGATGTTGGGTGATAAGACTTGATATGCTGTCAGCATTCCAGTTTGCTGTTTGATGCAGCTGAGGTCAGGGTTCTGTGCAGGTCAGTCAATTTTTTCCGCATTAAGCCTCTTCTTGATGGGCCGCACTTTGTGCACAGCTCCATTGTCATGCTAAACCATAAAAAGGTCTTCCCTAAACTCTTGACACAGTATTAGAAGCATGGCTTCATAATTCAGAAACAATTTAACTTACAGATAAATGTATAAAACTCTGCTTCCCTGCTAAGATTGTATTTACCAACCTCAGACCTGACCTTGTGCTATGGTCAGCATCACTCCAGCTCTTCTACATCATTGAGTTCACTGTATGAGGATGCAGTGGAAGAAGCCTACGAGCACAAGAAGCTGAGATACATTGACCTCGCAGCCAATGTGCAACAACGTGGTTGGAAAGCTAAGGTCCGACCAGTCAAAGGAGGCTGCAGAGGGTTTATAGAAACCTCAACAAAAAGGCTACTCCAGGAGTTGGGATTGCGAGGACAGGCCCACGGCCGTAAAGAACCTGCTGAAAATGGTAGTCAATGGCTCTGGCTCAAGAGAAAGAACTCTAGCTGGGTCTGAGCTGGGTAGATGGCATCTGGGACTCATTGCTGAACCCTCTGGTGACGTTGTGGACCTATCAGTGAAACACTGATGAAGCGGGCGTCCACTTGATAACCCAAAATGCCACCATTATTTAGTTGACCATCCCACAGAGTCTAAGATGCAGGTTTCAAGTATACAATTAGGGATATAAACATCTCCCATGAGGTAGAACTATAATGCCAATCAGCAGTTCTACCATCAGTGTTTTTCCTTGTAATGTAGTCTCATAATAGTCACAATAACTTTGCCCTTAAAATAACAGTATGTGACACATTTGTGTAAATACTTCGAAATTATAATTGTGATTGACCATAATACAAAAGTTAAAACAAGCAAACAACAACAATAACCCCTGACAAAAATAGCCTATGGCTCAAAGAGTTAAGAAAAAAGACCAGACCATTATTCTTCCTCCACCAAACAGTACAGTTGTCATTGTGTAATTAGGCAGGTTCTCCTAGCATCTGCCAAATCTGTCGGTTGGACTGGCAGATCGTGAAGTGTGATTCATCACTCAAAAGAATGTGTTGCCACTGCCAAAGGCAGTGTGCTTTCCACCCCTCTAGCTGATGCTTGGCCTTGCAACTGATCAAGCCACAGTGACCCAATCCATATAACTAATGACACACAGTTCTTCTTCTGATGTTCGATTTTGTGAGCTTGTGTGGCTTTCTGCTTTGCTGCTTCTAAATATATCCACCCTACAATAACAACAGCCATGAAATTGGATACTCCAATGGGTACATGTATATATATCCACCATGTTCATACATACTTACATACTTATATTAAACTGTTGTGTTCTATAGCTTTTATTTTACTAGTTATGCTGCTTCTACTTTCTTCGTTTTTACCGTCCACTTTGCTGCTGTAACAGTACAAATTTCCCACTTGTGGGACTAATACAGGGTTATCTTATTTTATATTGGAATGGAGACTGCATAGCTTGATTATATGCACACCCAGCTTAAATAGCTAAACCCACTCATTAGAAGGGCCGTCCACATGTTATTGTCCATGTTAGTGATATGAACGTCAAAGTCAGAGGAAAACTTTTGTGCAAAATAAAGCATAACCTTTGATGTAGAATACTGTTGCAAAAGATAAAACAACAATGCATTCGCTCAGGGGAAAGATCAAATTCTAGAGTTGAGTCAGCCTTGCTATTGTGTTTCAGGCACAAAATGTATTTTTCAACAGGGGCTTTTATTCTAAAATTAGGCTGAGTAATTTGCTTTCAGCAGCATTCACATTCTGTCAGAGATGGAGGATGTGGAAAAGAACATGAGTATGTACACTAAATAAATGTGAAAGGCGATAGAAAGGAAACACTAAACAACTGAATAGTGTGGCAATATAGAAGGCACAGAAATAAAACTTCACAAGGTCTGACTAAGACCAGGCAGTTTTTATGTAAAGGATGAGTCATGTAATGAGTGTAATGAGCCACAGGTGTTTCGAACCACGGGCACATGACTGATCCACTGCTGCATCATTACTGATACATGGGGCTGAATGGTAGGTAATTTACAAGACGATGCACTGTGCATCAGTAGTATATTCACTTTCAAGTGAACCAGACTGAAGCTCTTATTCTGGACATATTGTGAAGAGAACCAATTCACTGGAAAATGCAGTTGTGTTCTGAACAATTGAGAGTGAAAGAGGAAGCGGATGGTCAGAAACAAGATGGATAGACAGAATCAGAAGAAACCTGAAGAAAACTTTAGCATACAAACTGCTAAATTTAAGTCTTTTGTTGAGTATACTGAAACAAATATTCAATATTCATTCTTAGAATTGGTCAGTTGATGGACAGTATCCTCCCAAAAGGCAGTGTGAAGCAGAAAGGGAGGAATTTTTTATTTAGATAATGCTGAAAATGTCACAGGTCAAGTTAGGCCCAAAAAAATTAATTCTTATATCACTGACAAAACCATTCAAATTCAATGGCACTAAGTTAAATTCTACTCTCATAACAGTTCCAAAAAGGGTCCTTAATGCAGTTTCAAAGAAGAGCCACTTTTGATTCTGTAAAGAATCTTTCGATGTATGGTTCTTTTAAGAAAAAAATGATAAATTAAAAAGCAGGCCCAGACTGTCCATTAGGAGAACCAATGATTCAAGACAAAGTTGAACTGAACTGTGCATCCATTCATCTTTACTATCCCCCCAAACCCCCCCATCCACAGTCGATTACATGACTGGTCTAAATGATGTTTTAAAACTCGCACATTAAAAATCAGAATTGTGCAGTAGTAATACAGACTTTGTTGCAAACTACATCTGATAGTACCAACTGGTGAGCTCAGTCAGTCAACTAGCCAACAGCTTATTTGCAAAATGGTGCTATGTCGGCTATTCCCCTTCATCAGGAACATCAAATTAATTCACTGACCAAGATGATTTTCAAACTCTAACATATTCATCAGCATGTTTGACATTTGCTTACAAAAATAGGCCAGTCATCCTAGCCTTGCCCTTGCAGCTGATTTTGCCCAAAAGGAACCTAAAAGAACTAACAATCTTTAATAATGTGGAACACCTCTGTGCATTCATTCATGGTTTCTGCTCAGCCTGTTTGTAGTTATGCATGAACTTCACATATGCACAAATTATGATGATGTTGTTCGGTTTAGAGCATTAAGGAGCTTATTCAAAGTAAATAATGTACAATAACTGCCAATTAACAATACATAATCATTGTAAACAAACAATACATATTACATATTTTTGCATTTTTTGCTTTGAGGTTTGATCACATATTTTTAATATTAACTGAACATACATTCAGCATCACCATACTGTTTTTTGAACATTTAATTATTACTTTTTTCTCAGCGTGGCCTGGTCTGGCCTTACATTTTCAGTCTGAAGAATGGTCACAGTCCAGGATTAAATCATTATCAGAAAACTTTACTGATCCCGGATAAACTGATCCTGACAAAGGGGAACGGCCAACATGTAGCCTGCCTTACTCTACGATGAGATGTGTGAGTGTGAAGTACCTATCTGAAGTTTCAAGAACATCCACATAATGTTAGGTTTAACATTGATCATTTTCATCAACATGGCCGAAGAAAGAAAATTGCAACAATTGTACAAACGAGGAGTACTACTATGTTCACTAACAAACTACTATGTTCACTAACTCTTGAGGGTGTTTGTACTGAAATCGCTCATGCATTCAGGAGAGCCACATTCAAAGCAAATTATCCAAAGTCAACTTGTTTAGAAAATCTGTCTGCTGATTTATTCTCCCACAATATACAGCACATGCCTGAAATGCAGCTGGCACAAAGCAATGCCTGTAAACTCTCTAGTCTTTTACTGCAATTACCGCAGTGCACACAAAGCCCACTAAACCTTGTTTTTTGTCATTTGCCGCTACAGTAGCATGTAAAACGTTTGAGGGTTAATGAGGCATGATGATGGATGCTGGTGGTGGCCTATCCAGTGGTACAGATGTCTTTGAAGAAGGCCTTTGAAGAATACCGTGGGATAAGATGATGAGATAAGAAAAATCTGTTACATATGGGATAAACATTTATACGTCCTGGGCTAATAGCCTGCTACCCAACCCAATCCTGACAGAGGCCAACAAAATATTGGGTTCTGGGTCCATTTTTCATGTGTAACATTGAACTCGGGTTGGGCTTGGTTTGTTAACTAATGAGTGACTTTCATATATTCTCTCTCTCTCTCTCTCTCTCTCTCTCACTCTCAAACACACACAAACACACACACACTAGAGTTGGATGTCTCGAGACCGGTCCTTTACGTGGTCTTGGTCTTGTCACAGTCTCGACGATCTTTGGTGTTGGTCTTGTCTTGGTCTTGGATCCCTCAATCTTGTCTTGGTCTCGCTGTCTCAGATCGACATAGTGGTCAGGACATTTGAACTGTTTTCTCTCTCTCCCTCCTCTCTGAAAATATGCCTGTTAATGTTTCTCTGCCGTTAGTGGACTTGGTTCCATATACGGAACCAAAATAAGATATTAATAAGAAACAAAAAGTTTTCGCTGTAATAGGAAGATTTTCACACCAATATCTTTTCTAACCAATAGCTTATGGTCTTACAGTTTCAAAGCACCCACAAGCTTCTGGGATGTCCCTAGGCCAAGCTACAGCTGTGACGGACAATAGCTTGGACCAGTGGCGTGCCGAAAAGGAGCTCCTTTGTTAACTGAATTTCTTTGATGAGTATATGGAAGTTATGACACTGGGCTCTAAAAGTGTCTGTAAGCTGGCTGGGTTGTGATATAAATGCTTTGGAGTTTCTGTATAATTGTTTTATTGTGTTTTGAGCGAGTTTTGTGGGCTCTGGGCAGCTGGGCGGAGCGTTTTGTTTCTGAACGCTCTTGGTCTCTCTCTCTGTCTCTATCGCTCTCTCTCTCTCTGTATTTCATCTAACTGTATTCGTTTATCGATCTGTTATTTGTCCATAATGTCTGTGTTCTATTGTTCTTGTCCTACTGGACAACCCAGATAGCAAAAGATATTAATTCAACGTTGAATTACGGTCGGAAAGGTTGGTATATGGTTGATGTATAAACTTCAACTTTAAATCAACATTACTACAGCAATCACAATTTATATGTTG
>JBBPCY010000156.1:10310606-10321700 GCA_037974405.1 Brachyalestes nurse | reverse complement strand
TTATTCTTGTTTATAACTTCAGTTTGCTCTTTATTTCTCCCACAGTGGTGAAATTGCACCATTTGTTATTGCATTTGGGGGGGCGTCATTAACGTTCCTATCTAGAGAAGGGGCCCTGCAGAGAAAGTTTGGGAACCACTGGTTTCGGCGGTCTTGACTACAAGTCTAACACACACACACACACACACACACAGGAGTTTGATGAGTGGGTGAATATGCCCCTCAGTGAAACCATGGACGATGAGTCGAAAGGTCACAGTGGATCTTTCCCCTTGGTTGTTAAGTCTGCTGACAGTGTTTTAGGCTTTTTTCTGTGAGTAATGTAGTTACTAACAGTTGGAACGGCTGTTCTCTGCCAGGTATCATCAACAATTCCTTACAAAATATACTGATAATACCCACACTCAAGACACTCAACTCAAAATACAGTAAGTATGTGAAACTGTAAAACCGTATCTGTTATAACTCATCTCTGTTCATGTGTGTGAGAAGGTTCAGGCTTGACTTGGGTTCGATTTGGGATTCAAATTTCTCTTTACTCTTCAGACCAGAATCCAGTCTCCAAGCCACGGATTGGGATTCCATATCCGTATGGACCTTTACCCTGGAATATACCGTTGGGCAAAGCATTTGGTTTATTCCTCATCAGTCTCGAATTGACTGAAAACCACTGAAACTGCTGTGCGCTGTGAAAAGCCTGAGCCAGCTGGCAGAACAGTGTCTGATCACTCAAAGCCCACCTGATCCCTCTCTCCAATAATGCACTGCCCCTAGACAGAAGCGAGGAAGTTATCACTAAACCGTGTCATGTCGACTTCACACTCACCAGTGTCGGGTATTATCGCACTCACCTGCGAGCCACAGATTTAGCCGAGCTCAGCACAGATGAGACATCAGAGCTTACTAGGAGCAAGCTGTCAGCTATGATTACTGCTCGCCTTGAAATGATAATTACATTACATTTTCTAGGTGCTCCTCCGTAAGCATGACAGACAAGGCAGAACCACCAGTGATTTCAAATTGATGCTTTCGCTACATACAGCATTTACCAACTCATTAGAATTATCAGCACATAATCATATGACTTGATTTCCCTGCGTATGTGCTTAAAAGAACATTAAAACTGGATTAGCGGGATGGCATCATTTGTTAAAAGTAAAGAATATTCAGCCTCCCTAGTCTGCTGCCAAGTACAGTCCTAAAACTTTTTTGTTTGTTTGTTTATTTAATTACTTTTGCCATAAATAAGCCTGATATAACTTTGTATATGAAGTGTGGATTTACTTTTTTCACTAGCCTTTTTTCACCAAGTAGGTTTCCAGTTTGAACAATCCCACCTGGCTCCTACATGAGATGACCAAATGTTATGTTAGCATTGTTAATAAGCATATGCACGCATACGAACAAACACACACGCAGCACAATGAACGTGTCAGCTAATGCTTTTGTTCCAGATGAGCGCTGTAATGAAATGTGACAGGCTGTGTGTGTGTGGGTTGTGTTGATGGCTAATTGCAGGGCTTGTTTTGTGAATAGGCTCATTGATAGACATCCGCAGGTCTGCATAATGTCGCGTAAATAGGGCCTGATGGTGTCTTAACCTCATTTAAGAAGCACTGTTCATCTCTAGGGCTTTCTCCCTCCCTCTCTCTCTTTCTCTCTTTCTCTCTCTCTCCCTCGCTATCATTCTCTTTGGCCATATTATTTAATGCAGAGACTGAATCTTTTGCTTCGTCTGAATTGTTTTCTGTAATCATGAGGTGCATAGTATATAGCAGTATCAGAGCACATTGCATTGTGAGGAGGAAAACATCACTGGAATACTTATGATGGGCACACAAGGACACACACACACATACATACATCATGCATCCCTCCTCTCCCAACACACACACACATCATCTCAGCGCTTCGATAGTCACCTACACAGACAAGCTTCGAGAATATTCATGAAGTTTATAGCTGTTGCAAGCTCTTTATGTTTAATAAATGTCTTTTCTGGCAATTTTCAATTGGCTCTTTGAAAGAAGACCATTGCTCAGTACGCTTTCGAGCACTAGACAGAACGCGCCTCGTATGTAATCATGTTATAATAAGGAGAAAACAGGCTACAGCCCAGTTTTCCTCCCAGTTCTGTTGTTGTGTCCAATTTAACTCGCTTGGAGTATTCCAAACACATGATACCACCATGCTGGGAGGGTGAAGTTAGTGGAGAAAGGCACTAACTGCCAGTTCTGTTACATCAGCTAACAGACACCCGCAAAGGCTAGTATCACTCTAAATGATGAGGGAGAATCAGGGCCATCCTACCCTTCTAGACAGAGCAAAGTGCTCTCATGGATTCCTGGCCATGGATGGTCGTGGCACCACTGGGAGTCTCTCTCTTGATGAGATGGCCAATGCTTTTAACTTTACTCACATAAACAGAAGTGTTGCATGTTTGTTGTTGGAGAGCGACCAAAGATATTAATCTAATTACACAGTTTTTTCAACAAGGGCCAAATTGCAGGACATTGCAGCATGGAGTCCAGAGTCTTCTAGGATCAAAGGCCGGTTAGATCACAAACTCTGGATGTAGTTATATAATTGCAATCTGCTGAAAATTTGTTGCACTAAATTAAAACCCTTTGCAGTATATATGTAGTAATCACAAATACGTTCTTCGTACATACTTTGCAATTGTATAGTCAGTAAAAAATGGATAAATATGTAGTAATTAAAAGTAATACTTGGTGGATAGTTCCAGGTTCAGTGAGCAAATCCAAAGTCATTCGTGTGAGAAATAGCTGGTATATTTCTCACATTACGTGTTTATCAAGTAAACTGCTATGAAACTTACCGTACTGTAAAGCAAAGTGCTACCAATTCTTTTCTTCACAAGGGCAGATATCTGCAGTTTATAATTTGAAAATTAAATGTTAAAGAATTTACACAGGCTGTACTGAAAAGTTCTGCCACTGACACACACTTGTTTTTATACAACACCAGTATGTGAGGTCTACGTTGTTTTATAGAGTTTATTTCCTGAATGCTTTAAATTTGTACGAAAAATAAAAATAAAAAGCCGATGGAAAATAATAACAGAAATCCTAACACACTTTGTCAGAATACCTATTTTCACTTCTATGATAATGTAAATAGTTTTCGTATGAATCATAATATAGATTTGATGTTTTTGCATGTGTAAAGCTCACTCCTAACATTCTATATAGCCCATATAATCAATATGAAAAACATGAAAGTGTTGTTTAATGAATTTTGAAAGCCCCTCATACGTAAGCACCACTATGTAATAATAAAACATAGTGTGCAGTTTCTTGAAAAAGTGCTATAATTCCCACTGAGGACTGCCTAAAAGAAACTTGTGGGATATAAAAATGAAACAAATTATACATGCATTCTTGACATTTCTCAATGTTATACTGCTCAAAAGCACAAACTCCAAAAAAAGAATATGATGCCTCATCACTATCTTCTCTTAACAAGCTGGTGACGCATAATGATTAAATAATAGAGCTTTCCACAGATGAGGCACATTAGTGTTATTCCTCTTAGCTGTATCTGTGATAGGCTACTGCTCTGCTTTGTTTTAGTGAATCATGTGATTCTGAGAGTATTTCAACTGCTCAGCTGTTCTCTCAGTCTGATATCTTACCTCATGGGGATCAGAGAGACATGGAAATACACTTCAGTGTAAAATTGATGTTTTCAGCATTGCTGTCTTCTGTGTTCCTTCACGAAACATTCTGCTCTGGGCCTTTTTATTTCCACTTATTTATTCAATAGTGTGTTAGGTGTTACCAGCCATTTGTCATTGTGTCTGTGCTTCGGTACTGGGTGGTGGATTACTGCTGGCTAAGCAGGGCGAGGGGGCTACAACCAACGACATTAATTTCTGAATGATGAATCACACGCGCGCACACACACACACACACACACACATTTTATTATTGTTGTATAAACTGCTTGTATATAATAACATGTCCAGGTATCATATATTTGCTTTTACTTATTTGTCATAATATCATTGTTGGAACCAAGCCTTGTACCTGCATTTTTTCACAATCCTACAAAGCAATCACTGTTAATCTTTGCATCAACATTGAATTATGTACTGACCAATAGAAATAGTACCCAATAACTTTATATTATCTCTATAAAAGCTTTATATAATCTCTTTATATTAACCTGCATTATTGCTAGATACATAATATTATAATAGTAAAGGAGAGTTTACTTTTTTGTTGATATATGTTTTGTTCTGACAGTGACAATATGTATTTTATACAGTGGTGGAAATAAGTATTAAACCTGTCAAACATTGGTGTCAACTCAAAATTTCACCAAACATTGGTATTAACTCAATAAATCCATGAATATAAATTCACAATACTGAAGCCCATAAGTAAAGCTATGTCTTATAAAATGGAATGACATAGGAAAAAAGTATTGAACACACTAAGAAAAAAACAATACAGTAATCCCCCAGTTTTATGTGGATCAGGATTCAGTCACACACAGATTTTTTTTTGAGAACCGAACTCATAGTTTTACGCGGAAATTCACACAATAATGCGGAAACTGCAAATATCCTCCGCTTTTTATGCTTATTTGTGGCAATAAATATATTTTTTGTGGATGTTTTCGAACAAGGGGACCTGTTTACCTCGCCGCGGTGTCCCAATACTTTTGGCCCGCAACCTTCCGAGTTGCATATCTCGGCGGGGAAAGCACTCAGACACTTCAAACTCCACAGTTCGGTAGATCTCCAGGAGACCTTTCCAACGAGCTCTTTTTTTTTGTATTTTAAGAAGATCAGGTTTTATTCTCCAAAAACCGGGTGTCCCAATACTTTTGTCACGCAACCTTCCGAGTTGCAGTTTTCAGCGGGGAATATTAATTAAAAGACGAGTTTACCTTGAAAAGAGGCGAATACGGGTTTAACTTTACATTTTCTTTAAGGGTAATGCATTAAACAGAGTTTAAAATGAAATAAATGTGTTCTGGGAGCATGTTTGGTGGCATATTTAGGGTTTACACTATAAAAATAGGCATTTTTTTTTACCAAAACACAACAACGTGGTTTTTCCACTATATGCTGGTGGTCTTCGAACGTAACCCCTGTCAAAAGCGAGGGATTACTGTACACCAATGCAGCTGCAATCCACGAATAGTTAGATAGCAATTCTGCCTCCTATCTGTACCCTCTGCCGGCATGGCCTCTATGTGTGCACACTGCGCAAGAGTCTGATGGCATGCTTAAGCTCTTTTAAGATTTGCTACATATTTGGACAAACCTAGTCTGGTTAGTCTGGTTAAATGAGACTAAAATTGAACTTTTTGGCTGTCATACTACACGATATGCTTGGAGGAGAAATCCCATTGCATATCACACTATACCAGCAGTAAAGTTTGGAGGTGGAAGCATCATGGTGTAGTGTTACTGCTCATCTCATGACACTGACAGACTTCATATAACTGAAGTAACGATGAATGGGGCTATTTACAGAAAGATCTTTGAACTGAATCTGCTGCCATCCACCAAGATAATGAGGATGAGATATGGGTAGACTTTCCAGCAGGACATTGATCCAAAACATACTGCAAAGGAAACTCTCACTTGGTTTAAGAATAAGAAAATTAAGCTGTTAGAATGGCCAGTCAGTCATCTGACGTTTGAATATTTGAAATCCAGTTGAACATTTGTGGAAGGAACGAAGAATCAGGGTTCACAAGGAGACTCTACAAGATTTAAAGACAATCTGTTTAGAAGAATGGGTCAAAAACACATATGAGCACTGCAGATGATTAGTTTCTTCATACAGGAAGTCCTGAAGCTGTCATTACAAACAAAGGTTTGTCCAGAAGTGTGCTCAGTTAGCATGTGATGTCTTTATATTTGAGGATTTCTTGAGTTAAGACCAATGTCTGGTGAAAATTTCATCCTAATAGCCTCTTTGGAAATAACTGTATTAAATGTTGACACATTTTCTAACCCTATTCCTAAATCTAAGGCTAACATCTCTCTCTCTCTCTCTCTCTCTCTCTCGCTCTCTTTTTTTCCTCTCTGTTCTTTTCTTCCTTCCCACTTTTCTCATCTCTTAAGGAGGACAAATCTTCATCTGTTTAAGCAAAATTCTTCCCATTACCGATAAAAAGAATGGGGACATCATTATAATGAAATAACCCTCTATAGGTCACCTGAGTCATGCTCTGCATGACCAGCTACACACACACACACACACACACGCACACACTCACATTGTTACCTATGGCTCAGGGAGATTTATACCACTTTCTGCAGATGGAGTTAGGTGGCTGGGCACCCTATGGCCTTCTGGGTAAAATGAAAAGTCTTGAGGAGATAAATTATTAGCGCGGTGGCTGATTTGGCCGCTATGCTTGGCCACTCGGGCGAGCTTGTGTTTATAATTGATTAGCCTCCCACGATGTTTTCTCATTTAGCGACCTTTGTGAAACACGGTCACGCTCGTAAACCCCAGACCTCCCTCCACTCCTCATTCCCCCACACCGCCCCTCCGCCTGACACCAGAACACTCCCCCTACCTGCAGAGACAAACGAGGGATGAAAGAGAGAGTGAGAGGGAGATGGAGCAAGCGAGAGAGAGAGAAAGAGAGAGAGAGAGAGAGAGAGAGAGAGAGGGAGTGGAAAGAGAACTTGTGAAGCTGTAACTCTCATAACCTGTGCTTTGAGCCCTTAGTGGAAAGCCACTGCTCACTGCTGCGTGTCTGATAAAACCTCACATTAAAGCCCTTCAGCCATACTTACCTCTTGCTATCGGAACCTGGATCTGCTATAATAACCAGGCACAAGCCCTTCATCCATACTCTGCCTTACTATCTGATCCAGGATCTGCTTCAATAACCTGAATGAAAATCTGCACCACTTTTTAGGTACTTCACTATCTGTAGAAGAGCCAGCACTGGGGTAGTGCATCACTAAGGCTGGGCGATATGATGATATGGTATTATCATGATAGATTACACTTTCCTGGGTATGGTACAGGCGTCTATATTTCTACACAGCTGCCCAATTCCATGGTTCATCCACAAAATATTGTTAACTGTAGAAAGCCAATAAACCATAATTAGAGATGACAATATCAACAAGGAGCATATCAACAAAGAACTGACTGGATATAGTCTTTTAATGGCATTATTTTTATTTGGCGACCAGTTGTTTGCTTTTTGTTTCTGATGCAGTTTATAGTGAACCAAAATACTAATCTTTGTTCTTGGTTTTTCAGTGCCATCACTATTTTGTGGTGCTGTCTATCATGAACGTGTTCTCAGATATCACACTATTCCATTTTTGCCATACTGTCCAGCCCTAATCATCAGATTTTCTATTTCACTGATGGTCATTTCACTATCAGCCTGTCAGGAGAATAGAATTTGCCAAATACTAATCGTTCTCAGCTCAGCTCCTCTGCTATCTGATGTGAGACCTGTCCTTGACACTTTAATTATCCGACATGCCGGTTCGGGCCCATCTCACCGTGTTTACACTTGCAATATTGATCTCCTTCTAATCGGTAAGAAATGCCTCTTAGTCTGGACTGAGTGTGATCTGTAGGACTCTCTCTCTCTCTCTCTCTCTCTCTCTCTACCACTCATCTCTGAAGAGTGGAGAGTAAAGACGTGGGAGGTCACATCCACTCATCTCCCATTAGGCACTTGCGCGCATGTGTGTTTGTGTGTGTCCTCTCCATAGTTGGTCTTGGTAATTAGATGCTGATGGGTCTCTAATGGATTCAGCTTAGAGGATTGGGGTGCAGGCCAAGGCCCCAAGGAGCAGCACTAACACAACAACAATAATAACACTAACAACCAAAGTGATGACAACAGCCTAATGGCCACTATATATAAAAATAAAGAAGCAAAACCAGGTTCTTCAGGAATTTCTACTGGTATATATATATATATATATATATATATAGTCACGAAGTGTATTTTATTAAGAATTTAAAAAACAAATGAAATCACTTTTCTACATGGTCACCTTCCATTCTTAATAAATCAAGTTAAAATACATTATAGTGTCTTACAATTTAATGTACAAAAAATGTACTCTTTAAATTAGGCAATTTTATTAATCAAATCTTCCTGAGATGGTACATCCAACATACCAGCTCTCGATACGCATTTACTTATAAAAGCTAAAGGCTCGATGTACTATACTTACAGACAACTTTATTTTTTCTTCCATATTGTGGCATTTTATTAACCTTTTGTTGCACCTTATAGTAATATTTCTTATCAGTGTGTGCTTTCTATCATACAGTATCGCCATATTGCCTGTGCCTTTAGATAAAATCAGGAGCTCTTAGTTCTGGGAGATTTATAGTGTGGGAGGAAATGAATAAAGAAGTTACAGTTCTGAGCGCTGTGCTGTGCTGTAATTTGGTTTATCGCATTTCTTTTTACACTGTTGCCATGCTCCTGCCAACCACAAGTTTTCATTAAAGCCATCAAAATGTCCACAGCTCCCACACAGTAAGTCACGGCCACTACAAGACCACAAGTACTGCATGTTGAATTGAACTTAACTCTGTTCAGCAATTTATTTGTGGGACAGTTAAGCAAACACATGATGCTTTTGTTAAAACTGCAAATAAAGATGCAGTTTTCTCCATGCAGTAACTAATCCTCCAAAATTACGAATACAACAGCTTGTTTACACTTTACCCGGCTCTTCCATAGAGAGCAACTTTGATTTTTGCAGCCTGCATGGATACACTGGTTAAGAATTGTGTGAGAAAGACTCTCTAGTGTACTGTAGTTATAGCATGGGATACATGTAGTGGCTGAATTGTTGAAAAAAGGAAAGAAAGTAAAAGAAAAGAAAAAAGATCAAAGGTAGTGAAGGTGGATTGAATTGGATTGAAGAGCTTAAAAAGCAGCAGCGCACACATTGCAGCATCTCACTGGAGAGCCCTTTTCCAGCTGCAGCAATGAAGCAATGAAATCAACTGTCTACCTACTTAAATGTTGATTTGTATCATTAATGTTACCTGATGGCAACGGTTAGCTAACAGAATAACTGACTACAACATGAACGGAGCAGGGCAAATCATTACTGAAGTACTTTGTAATATGCAGAAAGTGGAGTACCCCCAAGTGGAATGTTCCTTTTTCCGATACTAGTGCATGCTGACACAGAAAGAAACTGTTCTACATAATTTTAATGTATAGCAAATACAATATATATCTACCATTTTAACCATGATCTGTAAAATGATATAAAAACAGTATAGATATTATTTAAGTTCATTTTTGGTACAATCCTTTAAAAATGTAATCTTAAACATCAATGTAAATATTGTGCAATAGAGCAAAAAAGAAAGAAAGGAAAAAGACAAACACGACAATTTGGTGACTAAAATAAATTTGGTGACTAAAAAAAATTTGATGACTAAAATAAATGTGGCTATAAGATCTTTGCAATTTCAAAACTGAGCCTTGGATAGAATAGGCAGTGCACTCAATAACTCTTGAGAAGAAACGGCATGCCCCCCTGTTTCTCAGGGAAAGATTTTAGGGAAGATTACATGAAATGACCTATCACAGTGATAGCACTGTCAGTGGGGCTTTCCATTCCAGGTATGTTTGAAAGAATAAAACTGCCTTTAAGATCATTTCTGGGTCTGTTGGCCTTTGATAAATCTGCCTATAAATTCTGGCAATTACAGCAATCAGTGGCAGGGTTTCAGACTCTTAGGGCAGGAGCAGAGAGTACTGCCAAAAATATGATGGTCAGGCCACTAAACTCTTGCACAGAAAGGTCTCTGTGCCTTCACCAGCACTCCTCTAATGAGCACTCTATAAGGAGTCCGGCACGCTTATGACTAATTCAACTCATCTGACTAATTAAGTCTCCACTCCCGTACGGCTGGCTTCACTTGTGTCACTGTAGGTCACATAAGTGCCATTAACAATGAGCTTGTGTGTGTGTGTGTGTATATGTGTGTGTGTGTGTGTGTGTGTGTGTGTGTGCGCATGAATGTGCTTTAAGCAAAAGTAAAACTGTAAAATTGTACTATTTCCACCATATTAAGGGGTAGTGGTTTGGTTTGATTCTACTCAGTTTAAAGAAAATGAAAGCAAAATTGTGATATGATATTTTTTATTCCAACCATGTGAGGGCATATAATGTATCAATATTCAATAATCATCTCTCTCTCTCTCTCTCTTTCTCTCTCTCTTTACTCTTTCTCCCCTCCCCCCGCTCTCTCCTTAATGCATTTACAGATCAGATAAAGGTGTGACCTCACGAATCCCGTCCCTCTGCTGAGATCAAACACAGTGCGTTGTCATTCTTCTGCACAATCACTTCCTCTGTCTGAATATCTGCCTCCAGCTCCCCACATCTCATTAACTCATTAACACCAGCACAAACACAACACACCACACAACTGATGGGATTAGCTCTCAACAAAACTTCTTAACATCAGGGGACAGTATTGCATTAGGCTCATGATTGGTTTTTACAGCAAATATTCCTCTAATCTTGTTTAAGCAAACTCCCTGTAGTTTTAACATGCAGTTTGCACAGTGGTTTATCCATCATTTTTCTTTCCAATTGACATCACTAGGATGATCTATAGTGTACCTGTAAATATATCCAGAGTGTTCATACACATCTACAGTGCCTGACAAAAGTCTTGCCCTTGGCATTAAATTGATCAATTTATTGTAACAATTGATGGATTAGAAATAAAGTTATATGCCTTTTTAAGTTACTATGTCCTTATGTGACAAGATGTAACCCCAAACCATGATTTTTCCTCCACCAAACTTGACTGTTTTCTGGGTGAATCTTGGGTCCATGCGGGTTTCAACAGGTCTCCTGCAGTATTTGTGTAGTTTAGCTTGTATTCTATTGTTTTGCTGCTTTTACCTTTGTTCTACTTTCTGTCATAGCAATACAAATTTTCTACATGTGGGACTAATAAGGTTTATCTTATCTTACACTGCCCTCCATAATTATTGGCACCCCTGGTTAAGATGTGTTAAAAGCCTTAAAATAAATTCTGTTTTTATTGCAGAAGCATACTCTCACACTGAAAATTG